>CAUDMG010000415.1:1130000-1227500 GCA_958450375.1 Homarus gammarus | reverse complement strand
ATTTATATCATTATTATCTATTCACTATTTCCGTCACATTATCAATATTCCTCTCTCTCTCTCTCTCTAATCCTTCCCTCCTTCTTCCTTCCTGCTTCTTCGCTTTATCACATCCCACCCTATCCTCTCATCATTAAGCATTACCCTTTTGTTTCCATCTTCGTTTTCATTCTCCTGTGTTCAATTCCCCCTTCTCTTTACTTACACTCTGTTACTCTTCTTGGTTCTCATTTCTTCGTCCTCCTTTCACATCGCTTCCCCTTCCTCCTTCTCCTCTCCCCTTTGAGACCTCTTCCTCCTTCTCCTCCTCCCTTTGAGACCTCTTCCTCCTTCTCCTCCTCCTCCCCATCCAAATCCTTCTCATTTTCCTTCTCAATCTCTGTATCCACTTCTTCTCCCTCCTGATCTTCTTCCCCCTTATTCTCTCTTTCTGATAACCCCTTAGATGGATCCTCTCCCCTACCTTTGCCCTCTTACTCTCTCCTCTCTTCCTCCTTATCCTCTCCTCCCCCCTAACACTCTTCCTCCTCATCCTTCCCTCGTATCTTACCCTACCCCCTCACTTAACCCTGACCACTGTGGCAGACAAAGGGGACAGCAGAGTACTATTGTAAGGTAGGGTAGGGTCGTCCTTTACCCACCCAACCCCCACACACCTCTCTTGATCAGCACACACACACGCGCGCGCCATTATAATTACATGAGAGGTAGACGCCTCTGTTGGGTTGGCTTTGATGGTGTAAGCTTAATGGTTGTATATTCAATGGCCTACACACACACACACACACACACACACACACACACACACACACACACACACACACACATACACAGACACATGTATGTAGATAGTGTAATGGATTTAGTGTAGTGTATAAAGTATAGTTGATGGTGTAGTTACGGACATACACTATAACCTGCCCCTCTAAAACAGGTAACGTCGGATAACCCAGCTGGTTCCTTATATTTACATCATTAAGTTGAAAGAAATATAAAAAATTTAGTACTAGTTAAACTCATACCTACACTGGTTGGTAAGTATCTATATGTTTCAAGACAACAGTGATTATTTATCATCCTCGGGTTTTATTCACTCAAAAATATTATACTTGTATGAACGGATATATTAGCGGAGTAAAAATAATCCCCAAAACTCGGCTTATACCAAGATATGCAAATAAATACAAATCACGTATAGATTCAAGGTAAGTCCCACCAACTTAACCCACCTCCTAACCTAACCTAACCAACATAATACAATTCACAATAAGATTATTAAAGTAATATGGTCACAAAACACAAAAGGCTGCCCCTCCACTCAACAATTATAGATTGATGTGTGTGTGTGTGTGTGTGTGTGTGTGTGTGTGTGTGTGTGTGTGTGTGTGTGTGAAGAAGAAAAAAGAGCGAGAATCTTTATTTTTCCGTTCGCTGTTTCTCTCTTTGTCTATGTTTTTTCCTTTAGCTTTTTTTCTTTCTATTCCTGTCCCTTTCTCTCTTTGTTTTCTTCTTCACCTTCCCTTTCTATATCTCTCTCTCTCTCTTACCCTCTCCCATCCCTCACACTCTCCCATCCACCACTCTCTCCTCTCTCTCACCGCCTCTCCACTCCTTTACCATCCCCTCTCCGCCACCCTCACCATGGCCAGGAGTACCAACAATAACGAGACATACCTTCTGGTTCTCTGTGTGTTATCTCAGCATCAAGTCCTCACCCTTCCCTCACTCAGATTCCTTCCCAAATATTTGAGTCTCATAAGCTCTCATCCCCCTGAGGCCATCACAGTCTCTGAACATATTTCTCGACTCTGATTTTCTGCTGTCAAATACCACCTCTTCACTTTCTTTCTCTGTGTGTTAGATGATACAGTCAAGTTTCTTTTTGATTTACACACACACACATCCCCTCACACATTTACTTAACTCACATACAGACACACACACACACACACACCCACGAAGACAGTCACATATCCACACCTATACCCATCAACAACCCCCCCCCCCCTCCTCCCCACACACACGCACTAATATATGTACACACTGTTTCCTCTCACGGTGCAGTAATTCTCAGACTCAGGAATCACCAGCAGGAATGACAAACTCTGCCGAGGGAGAAATAGAAAACCCAGGGAACGCTTCTGTATGCTGAAGAAATCCTTGTATAATATTTGCCCTGGCAGAGAAATATTGTAAAGGGAAATAAAAGGATGTGTGTGGATGTGTGAGGGGCTGGGTGTGTGGGTGTATGTGTGGGTGTGTGTGGGGGGTGGGTGTTTGTGGGTCGTGTATGTGTGAGGGGGATGTATGTGTGGGTATGTAGGTGTGTGTAGGTGTGTGTAGGTGTGTGAAGGTGTGTGTAGGTGTATATAGGTGTGTGTAGGTGTGTGTGTAAGAATTCTTGAGTAGCCGAGTCTCTGGGAAGAGATAATTGTGTTCACGAGCCACACATATTCTCATGGATATTTTGCTTGTATGATGAGATAATGTTTTTAGAAAGAAACTTTATTTGTTGATTTAAAAGGAAACTTGGGAGGGGTATGTATAGTCAGATATCTGTCAGTCTGTCTATTAATCTACCTCTGTATCTGCTATCCCTATGAATGAATGCTTCTGTATAATTATATTTTAGTACCATTTTTTATTATTTTTTGACATGAATTAATTGAATTTGTTAAAAAGCTACAGTATTAACCAATCAGATATTTCCGTAATTAAAGAATGGACCGGACGGTTGCCAGTAATTCGTACACAACAAACTATTTCAATATTCCTGTTGTCTCTGAAATAATGATTCTAATAAATTGCAAATTACATAACAACAACAACAGCAGCAACAACAACAGAATCAACAGCACTAACAGTAGTAGCAGCAAGAACAGCAACATAATTAACAGCAGCATCAACAGAAGTAACACCAGTAACAGAAGCAACAGCAACAACAGCAGCCAGAGAATCAAAAACAGAAGCAACAGAAGGAGCAACATTAATAATAACAATAATAATAATAATAATACTAATAATACTAATACTAATAATAATAATAATAATAATAATAATAATAATAATGATAATAATAATAATAATAATAATAATAATAATAATAATAACAATAATAATAATAATAATAATAATAATAATCTGCACCTACCCTTACCCCTTCCCCTCTAAAAGTTCCCTCCACAAAGATCAAAAGACACTGTGATCAGAGTAACAGGTAGCTTAAGTAGTAATTAACCCCCATAATTAGACCCTCATTAGTGTGATGGGGTAGTTGTTATAGTCATTAGTGAAGGTAATATGCAAAGTTTTTATCAAAATGAAAACAGTTTGATAACGTGTCGTATTTTACTGATAAAGACCCACTTATCGTACCTAACTATACTTATATACAGTAAATACTATGTAATATTTACGTGTATATGTGGTTTATAATAATTCACTATCTGATATAGCAATATAACCTCAATGTATACGTCAGATAAGCGTATAAGCTCGTACTAAGTATTTTCACCCGTTTGCTCAGGAGGTAAAAGGCCTATCACACCTGTCCTGCGAGATAGTTACACGGGTAAATTCTGGTTCTTACCAGTTCGTTTATGATGGTTGTCTCTGACGTCATATAGCCATCGATGACGTCATACCTGCCCGTTTGGTTGACGTAGTGTGTGACTCAGGGGAACATCTGCAGCCCGTTCCTAACGTGGCCGTTAACACGTGCGGGATAAACCACATTCATCTAGCCCGGCTTACGTGTGGTTACGGCGGCGGTGGGGCGAAAAGGGAAAATGGGAAGGTCACTGGATAAATAAAACGCTTAAATTCCCTATAGGGTAATGATAACTTAAAATAAATTAAGCCCAAAAGGATAAAAAATAAGAGATAAAGGTGCTAAATGTCACTGTGTGTGTAGCCGCGAGGAAGAAGCCGTAACGAAGGTTAATATTTATTTACCTTTTAACTCCGTCGTCTGAGCGCACCACCAATTTCGTGACGTCATCGATGGTTACACTACGTCAAATCAGGTTAATTGAGAACCGGCCACAATGTCTAACAGAATCATACACCACATTATTCTTACCTTGGTTCGTGCTGTGTGCTCCTCTCTACGGTGTCAGATTATACTAGCCGTGTCCACTCACAGGCGCATGACTATTCGTGTTCACTCACAGGCGCATTACTATGCGTCTTCACTCACAGGCACATAACTATCCGTGTTCACTCACAGGCGCATGACTCTCCGTGTCCACTCACAGGCGCATGATTATTCGTGTTCACTCACAGGCGCATTACTATGCGTCTTCACTCACAGGCACATAACTATCCGTGTTCACTCACAGGAGCATGACTCTCCGTGTCCACTCACAGGCGCATGATTATTCGTGTTCACTCACAGGCGCATTACTATGCGTCTTCACTCACAGGCGCATGACTATCCGTGTTCACTCACAGGCGCATAACTATCCGTGTTCACTCACAGGCGCATGACTAACCATGTCCATTCACAGGCGCATGACTATCCGTATCCACTCACAGGCGCATAACTATCTGAGTTCACTCACAAGGACAGGACCGTCCGTTCTCAGGTAGGTGTATTAAGCCACTGATTGACTCATCCCACAAACAGACTCCAGCTTGGCGAGAGTGATCAGCGCAAACTACCCAACTACTTGCCAAACGACCGCTCACGATATTACTGTACATAGGTTTGTTTCAGATGTTTTGATTTCGATTTTTTATTGTTTAGTCTTATGAACTAATATGAATGTGACCGATTGATTGTCATATTAGTTCGTTCTGTTATCATTGTGATTTATTAACCGACTCTGTTTATTGTCTTCTAAGAACGACCGCTGTCTTTCTCATGTTACCTCTAAGTAACTTTTGTTGTTTAGTGAGTAAATTAAAATATTAAAACATCATCTTGAGTTACTTAATAACTTAAACACATCAACAAAATAAAAATACGTTTATGACTGTTCCTTTTTACTATCTAATTAAAACACCTGAATATATATTACATCTCAAACACACCTCTGAACCTGAGAGCAACAAAATACTTCTGACAAACAAATATTTACCAGAGCGTCAGTGAAGTGGGCCAGGAGGAGGGAAACTTGAGTCAGCTGAGAACTTTGTTATTGGTGATAAAGGTTCAATCCCACTCAAGCTAACACGTCGCCCGCCCACTCACCTCACTGCTGGTCTTGAAGTGAGTGGAGTTATCCTAATAGTGTTACCTGTTTACTGCTAACATTCTTCTCCTTCTGTCTCTCTGTTTTCCCATCTCTGTCTGTGTTTATGTATCTGTATATGTCTCTATCCCTTTCTGTTTCTCCCATCTTTATCACTTACCTCACCCTCCTCCATTCCTCTCTCACCCCCCCCCCCCCACACCTGCAAGGAACTTCATAAATTAAGAACAAACTCCAGAGAACTGTTTTTATTGACATTGTTGTGTACAGGGATGAAGACTGAGGTGGTCCTATACACCACCACGTAGGATACAGGTCAAGAAGGAGATGTCCTATAGGATATCTTATTCCCTCAACATGACATTTAATTAACCTGTTACAGACGATGGTGGGCGTAGTGGGATACAGGTGAGCTCTATGTATCGTATATAATCTGTCTATGTGTGATTTTTCTCCTGTAATAACACATAATTTTTCGTGGTATTAGAGCATTTATGTATCCTACTGTATTTTGGCAGTTACAGTCAAGTGATACATATTCACTTGGATATTATTACAGTAGGATAGACCTGTATAGGATTTATCAGATAGAGTATTACCAAAGAAAAAATATATCTCGGACACGTTACATAACATTTAGATCACAGGAGGTGACAAGTGTTACGATATTATAGACAAAAAAGAGTAAAACAGTCACACTCTGTTATCATTACTGACTGTTGGATGTGACTGATTGGTAAACAACACATTGACTGACTTGTGACTCATCGTAAGTCACAGAATAAGTTTTCTTGACCTAACCTGACCTAACCTAACCTAACCAAACCTAACCTAACCTAACCTAACCTAACCTAATCTAACCTAACCTAACCTAACCTAACCTAACGTAACCTAATCTACCCTAACCTAACCTAACCTAACCTAACCTAATCTAACCAAAACAAAGTAAGAAAATAACATATTACCCAAGCACACAGAGAGACATTCACACATCGCCTTAATATATTAGCTAAACTTTAACTCAACAGACCTTTAAATTTTCCTGAATATGTACGCCATCGTAGTATTATTATTTATCAAAGTACAATAAAATCATAACAAAACGATACATGGATATACACCGCTAAACATGAAGGCCATTAACCCATTAAGTACTTGAGATAAATCATACAAATAAAAAAATAATAATTCGTGGCCTTGTGTTGTATTACGATAATTCACCTATAAGACTCTGAATTATTTCCCATTAGTGACGCTCTACTGTTATGCATTGAGTGACCATTAAAACTCCCTTACTGGTCACTGTTGTAAGATAATGGGTAGACACCAAGCAAGTAAGAAACACTGAGGGGCGTCACCAGTACCACACGGTCAAGAAAATAATAAGAAGGAATGTAAAAACTGATATAATATAATTGGATAATATCTTTACCTTGTTCTCTGTTTATTTCCACATTAATAACAGACATACAAGCGAAGTGTGAGCAATTATTTCTCTAAGAACATAGTGACGATATAAATAATTATCTCCTCCGGGTATATACACACAGGTGAAAAATTTATAAACAAAAGAACATACGTATAAGCTTAACACCACAACACGCAGAGGGATTAGTTATCATTACCCAGACACGTAGCCGAGAGCGGGGAGGAAATACTAATACCCACACTATACCCACATATCCACATACCCACATATCCAAGATAGTATTAAATATCTATAACAGGAGAAAATAGTTTTTTTCTTCTGTATAACAATCAGTTATCCGGGTAGCATCAATCACGTCGTTATTTAGTTAGTTATTGATATATATATATATATATATATATATATATATATATATATATAGATATATATATATATATATATATATATATATATATATATATATATATATATACACGGAATGGAGAAGACAGTGTTGATGCTTATAGTGCAGTCTTGAGTTAGTTAATTAGTTAAGTTACCTCGCTCTCCTCAGCACACTCTGTATAGCACCTGCGTTAGTTAAGTCATTAATTAGAGAGATTAAATCCTCCTCTGTTAGATAAAGGAATTTAGTCCACTATGGAAACTACGACATATCTGTCATGGGAAAAAAAATACGGTTTACTATCCAGTACAATAGACTTGATATCTACTGTATAAACAAAGAAAATATTGCTTTTTGTATTATCTTTAAGTGACGTGTTAATGCATGTGTTAACTACGTATTATTTTATGGATAATCTTACCTATAACCTTATATCATAATCACCCTAATGGAAATAATCTCCCTTAATCACCCTTAATCACCCTTTCAATATAGTACCCCATTACACTTTCTTAACATGCATACACAATATACACTCTCGTCTAACAAAAATAGTCCTTATGTTACATCTACCTGTACTAGTCGTTTACGGATCTCAATAAGACATGAGTAATAATTTGGGACCGTGACAACCCTCTTACCTGTCCTACTGAGCCTGTCGCGGGCGTATTAACCTTCATTAAGTAATTCTCACAATTTTTTTGAGAGAATTCCCTTACAGTTTGACCTATTTACTTTCTAAGACTAACACTTATACCCGAAATAGTCATCAAATTTACAATATTCTTCTAAATCTAAATTGAATGCAGTTGGCTTCTTGAAACAAACAAAATTCATCGACCCTTGAGCGTACATAATGATTCATCTTCAATTTTACGCTAGTGATCTAACTCAAAAGTCAAAATCAAAGTAGCATTCCTCTTCTCAAACTTACATTAGATTTCAAATTCAAAATCAAAGTAATTCTCCTCTCTTAGTGAAGTTATCCTTCTATCTCCCATCCCCCTTGAGAGCTTAGGATGTGCTTCCCCCACAGAGGAGAATCCTTCCAAGGCTTTTAGGACCCGTACTTCACCATATCATCCATCGCCAACACGAGCCACCAGGAGCGTCTGGCGTTTGTTTACCTCTCCATTAGATGAAGGCTCGGTTGTCTCCCTTCTGCCTACACTGGCGTTTCTGACTGTTATCGTTACTGTCGGATTGGAAGTCAAAGTTGACACCCAAAATTGAATCCAGACTTGAACTTAAAATTGAATCCATAAGTTAAGTCCTAGAATGAACCCCAAACTGATCTATAAATCCAAGGAACTAAAAATATTGATCTGTAATTGAAAGTAAACCTCAAGAAACAAGTTGAACGCCTGAGCCACAAAATGAACCCCCGGAACGATTCTGAACTCTCCATAATTCAGACTGAACCCCTAAAACGAAACTGAACTTCACGTAAAAAAAAAAAAAAATCCTGTGAATTAAAATGAACCCCGGAATATATAGCCACACCTACAGTATCTTGAGCACATTTTGTTCACTATAACAATGAGCTTCGCCTATAGTGAGTGATGGTGAACAAGAACATATACTGAGAAGAACATTAATACTACCATCACATGTAAGAACGTATTCATATAAACAACGTGTATGTATGTATTTATGTATGTATGTATGTACGTATGTATGTATGTATGTATGTTTGTATGTATGTATGTATGTATGTATGTATGTATGTATAAAATTCAACAATAAATTGCCTTATCATTAATTACATTACATTAAAGGTGTATTCAATAAAGCTATGTATTCTCTATGTAATTATCCAACAAGCGAAAAGATATTACACTTTTGTCCACAAATATAGTCTCTGCTTTAACACACTAAAGTTCCTCTATACCAAGGGCCTTGAAGCACCATTCCTCAAGTGTTTGTTTCTACGTGAGATATACAACTTCTATAAGGACAAAAATATTCTTTCCAACTTGATAAATATTGTTCTTGTTTTAGTGTACAGTATATATGTACTTGAACAGAATAGGTCTTTAAGTAAGTACTCTAAATGTACTCAAAATCAGGTAGTATTTTTATGTTACTGAGGAATGTTTCATAAATTCCTACACTTAACATTTTCAACACATCTCCTAACACGTATTTCTCTATCTTGTGTTAAATTCTGTCTGGTTAAAATAATGTATTAATGTATTTCAACATTCATAGTCATTAACCACAGAAACACATCATTAACATCTTCACTAAACATATCTTAACACATAGGAGAGATTCACTTCCTTAGTTCTATATTACACCACACTAGATGTCTTATATTTATATGACCTTTCACCTGTCATTCGCATCAGTAGGGTGTTAGAATTCGTTTTCAATCAGTTTATTCCTAAATTCACATAAAATTTCCATCTGTAAGTCAAAACACGAGGTCACTTTCCCTACACGCCAACACCAGACTATCGGGGACTCATTTGTCTGAGAGTGAAATATCTTGTTATATTTTCCGATCCACTGTGATATGCACTTCAGACACAAGCATCATTTCCCCAATTCTCCACCACACGTGAGACTGTCAGCTGGGCAAGAGACAGAGTTAAAACACAGAACGCCCGAGAATAATTGAGCTCTATTACTATCAGAATAACTTTATTTTTATACACTGTGGCAAAGGACTGGGTAGGTGTTGTGGTTCATTTCTCTTATAGTGTTATCGTTCTAAGGAGAATTCAATTTACATTCTTATCTTCCTCTGTTAACACCACTTTTCCTCCCCCCCCCCCTCTCTCTCTCTCTGTCTGTCTGTCTCTCTCTTTTTCTCTCCCTCTCTCTCTTTCTCCACAAATGGTAACCCTTCACTACATCATTCCAATCATCAATGTCTTTAAGATAATTATAATCATGTTCAACAAACCATAGCCATAACATCATCAATTTTTATATCACTTCCAAACACCAATATCACCCCCCCTCCCCCCCCCCCCCACCACAATAACCTCTTTAACGACCCATTTGATGCCGGTGGTCATTTCATCAACCACCTCATTAGCGTCAGTAACATGAAAGACAATATCTAACAAATATCGCCTCGTGAAGTTTAAAGGTGAAAATATTCTGCCAAACTTCAATGGGTACCCAGGTGAGGACTCGGTAAACATTGGTTCAGGACAAGGTGACTCCCCCTGTCTGGCCACAACAGCGTCTCTCTCTCTCTCTCTCTCTCTCTCTCTCTCTGGCACGATGGGCACTATTTTTCTGGCGAGAGTTGAGGAGGGCATCGACAGGGGCCAGCTCTGTGTACTGGGGGACAAACACGCAAACTTTTGATGGATTTTAAGTCATTTTTAAAGACGTACATGACGAGTAGTATTTTCTTCCATGGGTTTTACAGTCACTGGACATTTTTTTTTTCGGGCAATTTACGTTCCATGCATTTATTGCTCTTGTTATTGTTGTTGTTGTTGTTCTTCTTGTTCTTGTTCTTGTTCTTGTTCTTATTCTTGTTCTTCTTGTTCTTCTTCTTGATCTTGTTCTTCTTATTCTTCTTGTTCTTCTTGTTCTTGTTCTTGTTCTTCTTTTTATCATTATTATTATTATTATTATTATTTGGACTGATAATATTCAAGGGTTGTGTTATGTGCACATTACAACACTTAAGTCTTATCATTAAGTTCTATAATACCCTTTCAGTTAGTGTTCATCTTCTTTATTATTTCCTTATTCGTCTCTTTCCTTTCTTAAGGTTGAACATCTAATCATTATCATTATTTTCCTTTATTTTCCTTCTTATCTTCGTTTTGTGTTTCCATCCTCCTTATTCATTAATCTATTTCACATATTTTTCATGCTTAAATCTTATGATATATATTTTTAAGATTTTTTCTCTTCCGTGGGATCTGCTATTGACCATTTTCACCGATAACTATTTTTTCAGATATTATGGTCCGTCGTTTCGAATTCTACAGCCGGAGAAGTAGGGGGTAGGGGACTGAGGTAGAGGGGGAGGAGGAGAAGGAGGAGGGGAAGGAAGGGGAAAGAAGGGGAAAGAGGAAGGGAAGGAAGTGGGGAAGGAGGGCTCATTAGCTGATGATTTTCAAAGAGGTGAGTCCAGTTTTTATAATATTTCATGGTCGTGTACTTCAACTTACGTACACTAGCCAATTAGCCAGCCAGCCAGCCAATGACAGGCAACACAGTCTAATACACTTTCCTAAATCCCTCCCCCCTAAAAAAAAAAAACACACAAGGAAAATCTAATCAATAAGCTTTAAAAAAAAAAAGAAATCAATATATCCATAGCTTTAATCACTTAGCTGATATATAAAACTATTTCTCTCGTAAGGAACAATTTTCTCATATTTCAAGTGTGGTTAAACGCAGATAAATAACAAATTCTCAATCCCTCCTTCCTTCTCTTACTATTTTACCTCAATACCACAACGCCACTAGGACACATTGGTCTGATTTACGTCTGACGATAAACTAAGGCCAGTAGATATGAAGCTATTTTTCAAGCGACAG
Source organism: Homarus gammarus (assembly GCA_958450375.1). NCBI lineage: Eukaryota > Metazoa > Arthropoda > Malacostraca > Decapoda > Nephropidae > Homarus > Homarus gammarus. The sequence continues at coordinate 1,215,973 of CAUDMG010000415.1, read as the reverse complement.
CCGACATTGAGGTATTTTTTTTTTCTCTCCTTCTCTCTTCTCGTAAATTCAGCAGAGGTGATGTTGTGGTGATGTAAGGGAGAGAGAGGAAGAGGGGGTTAGGGGACGAGGGAAAGAGGAGGGGGTAGCGGGTACGGGGAGGGGAGGAAGGGGAAAGGGGATATGAAGAAGGGGGGTAAGGGAAAATGTCCTGTATTTTAATGGGTCTTTAGTCTGTCTATAGTACATTCTTTTATTTCTTCATTCGTCTCTTCCCTTATTTCGTTTATATATTTATTTATCTGATGTCTCTTTTAGCTTCCATTCGTTCTTCTCATTTCCTGAATTATTCCATTATTCATATTTTATGATTTATCAGTAGTTTGTCTTGTCTTTCACTTTCTACGTCTTACTTTTTATACTTTTGTTTTCTTTGTCCTTTTATTCTATTTTCTTTTCTTTGTGTGTCTCTCTCTCTCATTTTTTCTTCAATCTTTGTTCCATTTTCTCTCATTCTTCTTATTCCTCAGATCAAGCTCGAACACAGGTGAAACTCTTGTACACAGAAGGAACTTGTTTATTTTTTAACTTTTCCCAAATGAAGTTTTCTCTCGTAACTTTCTTTAACTTTCTTCTTAGAGTATGACTTTCGAATCATTTTTTCTCCTCCTTTCTTCATCTTTCATTTTTTTTTCATTGAGGTATGCTAAAAATTTGTTCAATTGACTCCCTAAACCACCAGAGTTCAGTTTTGGGTTCAATTATATGCTTCAGTTCAGTTTCAGGTTCAATAGTACACTTGGGTTCAATTTCAAGTTTTATATTACACTAGGGTTCAGGTTCAACACTTTACTTAAGTTCATATTGACGTTTAATAAAAGGTGGCTCATGGGTGTGTTGATATATTAGGTTTAAACCTTTTTTGTCAAATGTTTATTGAATTTTATGCTTTGGGGTTTTTGTTTATGTTGAATGAGTTACTTTTATGGTCTGTAGTTAGGTCTACTACTACTACTACTACTACTACTACTACTACCATTACCACTTTTTTTAAATGGCCTCCAGCCTCCCCCAATAGCTACACCTACTACTACCTTTACTACTACTACTACTACTACTACTACTAATACTACTACTATTACTACTACTACTACTACTACTACAAAACATCTACATAGTATTCTCCAATCACCTTTTTTCCCTTCATATTTTCCTGGCATATTCATTTCTCGTATACAAAAATCACGTGAGAATGAAATGAGTTAGTGTATGATAAGTAGACACAGCTAGTGAAGGAATTCTCAACTCCTACAGCCGCGTCTCATGTCCTTTACCTCACTTACATCCTACAATAGTATATCTTCATCCTTTTCCTCACGTCATCCTTCATCAAGCTCTTCCTCCTTCCTCCAATCGCATCTCACGCGACCTGTCAACTAAGCCTCTCTCATCCTTCTCTTCTCTCTTCCTTCTCCTCTCTCATCCTTCTCTTCCCTCATCCTTCTCCTCCTCCTGTACCTAGCAATCGTCATAACTCAGACATGTGGGTCGGTTGCTAAGGTGATACTGTATCGCTTTATCTCTGTCTTTAAAATCCTATAAGGAAACCCAGACCTGCATCATAGCTTCTTCGGCGGGTCCTTCCATTCGATTTTTCCTATTTCCTATGAGAGTGGATCCTACAGCAAGGATTTCACTCCATTTCTTCTACAGCATATCCACGTGTCTTGTCGCGTACTTTAGGATTCCATAAGAGTAGTGAATATGAAAATGCATCCTACACAGTCTTTTTTTTCAAGTTTATTCCACTTCAGTGTCTCTATTTACGGCAGGATTCCCAGTGGGTGGTTAGGATGTGAGTGACGTAATGCCTTCTCCATCCTCGAGGTCCCTGACACTGAAGGACTCAAGTCACTCGTCGAGAATACAAATGAGAGTCAATCCTACACAAGACTACACCATCCCTTCATTGTCCTGTCGTCCCTTCTCATCCTATAATCCGAATAGGACTCTGTATAGAGGGTTGGGATGAAATTGAAGCTTACGTTAGGACTCCCAATTATTGTATCCTATACAAAGACTTTCACTCCATTTCTCTTCATATATTTACAACTCCTCTCACTTTAGGATTCTTCATTTTTCTCTCACTCAAGGACGACACTTGGGGATTGAGACGTGAGTAGATCCTACGAAGGGACCCTACTCAATTCCTATAATAATCTCGTGTCCCCACACCTTCCAGGATTAAGCATAGAGGATTAGAATGTGGGTGAATCCTACACAAGATTCCCATTTTAATCCTAATTACTTTATATCCTGCTGTTACCTCCCACTATAGGACTCTAACAGGACTCAACATGGATACTGGAGACGAAAGCATATCCTACATACTGCCACCCCCTGGTGCCCATCACTCATACCCTGGTGCGGCCTGCCAATACAAAAACTCTACATGGAGGCTTAGGACGGGAGAGAATCCTACACGAGACTCCACACCCCATCCCGTTTATATCCTGGTGTCTCCTACCACTCTGGGTCGATACACAGAGGGATGAAGGTGAGAGTGGGACTTGAGAGGGACGCAGACGTGTACTTCCTGATGGTCACCGAGGGACTCCCCGTTGATGGTCCGGACTCCTCCAGAGGTGGTGGAGGGTCGTCCTTGAGCGGTGAGTGTTGACCTGACGAAGGGAGAGGAGAAAGAAGTGTTTAGTAAGCTATGAGAGTCTTAATCCTTGAGAATGATGACTTAACCCCTTGAGTATGATGACTTAACCCCTTGAGTATGATGACTTAACCCCTTGAGTATGATGACTTAATCCCTTGAGTACGAAGATATAAACCCTTAAGTCATCAAATCATCATACCGAAGGGGTTAAGTCATCGTACTCAAGGGGTTAAGTCATTGTACTTAAGGGATTATGTCATCATACTCAAGGGGTTAAGTCATCGTACTCAAGGGGTTAAGTCATTGTACTTAAGGGATTATGTCATCATACTCAAGGGTTATGTCATCGTACTCAAGGGGTTAAATTTTTGTGATATTTTTATTGTTATAGTCACTATTGAAATTTTATGACCAACAAGAAAAAATAGAGAAACAAATTAAATATGTACACACATGTACACAAACACACACACACATAAAGACACACATAAATTCACACACATATAACGACACACACACACACACACACACACACACACACACACACACACACACACACACACACCACGTAAAAGACCCTAACTTAAGGAACATACTGCACTCATAATTCTAAACACATTCTCTTTAATTCCCTCTTATATACATTCTCCCCTCACACTCATAAACACTCATAACATTCCCCAAACCTCTCATACTCACAAACACTCCCCTTCTTGCCTCCTTCTCTCCCTCACAAACACTCACTACTCTCCCTTCCTCAGACACAATCAATACCTCTCAGATTATCCCTTATGCCCTTCCCTTAGTCCTGTGCTCTCATAAATACTCACTCTTACCTCACACTCATCATCACTACTCCTCACTACATCACATTTACAAACACATCACTATGTCATCACACTTCTCTTCTCTCATAAACACTCAACGATTACCTCACTATCCCCCACTCACTATAACACTCATCCCCTCTCCACCCCTTCACTGCCTCGTATTCATAACCACTCACTTGTGCGAGGAGGAACGTGAGGAGCCGTTCAGCATGGTAGCGTCAGTGCTGCGAGATATCCGCTGGTCGGAGGCTGTCGAAACTTGCCGTTCAATCGGATACCTTCAAGAACAGGCGGAAGAAGGCAGCAGAGGTAGTTAGTATTGGTCTAAAAAGTGTAATAACTTGCAAACCAACCTTTAGAATATGTTAATAACTGGATAAATCGAACCTCAGTGATAAGGTGATTCATCCTAATCTAATCTAAGGATGTGAATAATCTATGGTTGCGACTAATCTAATTTAGCTGTGGTTAATCTAATCTAAGGTTGTGACTACTCTACTCTAAGGCTGTAACTAATCTAATGTTAATCTGCGAATATTTTCAGCAAAGTGACACTAGTTAGAATAATACTTTTTAACAATCTATTATCAATTTAAGACAAGAATGGCGTGTGTGCGTGTGTGTGTGTGTGTGTGTGTGTGTGTGTGTGTGTGATAGCAAGAACATCATGTAGTTAACTCTTGCCCCATTTTCTATACCACCCGTTTTCTATTGAGTTTCCCTAATTGCTGTTCAGGTTTAACACTCATCAGCTTGTATATATAAAACAATAACACTGGCTGAACTAATTTTCCTTTCCTACCACCATAATAAACCTTAAACATATACCACCACAACATGAACCCCACACCATAACTCACCTTAATTAAACAGACAGGTAGAAACATCATCAAGTAAATGAGATAAATAAACAACATCAGTTTCCCTCAGTTTGTATAATATCTAAGAAGGTGAAGCTCATTAACTATCACCCATCACAGGTAAACAACTTGGTTACAGTTTGAGAAGCAGTTATTTATACGCGTTAATTAGGTTAGTTTGCCAGGAAGATTAGTGGGCAACAAAAACAGTACCAGATCTTAATATATTTTTGCTATAGAGTCTGTTATAGTATTTTATATTAACAAACTAAACGATAATATTAACTTAACATTCACTCAGACCACAAACAATCTTTCACCTTGATCTTATAATTCCCAACAATATGATTAGTATGTTAGTATCCTAGGAATATGTTAGAACGTGTTAGACAAGAAGTATTAATGGAATCTTGTGTGCAGTGTTGATTGATTCCGTGAGGCCGTTAGTGTTGTCAGTCATTTCTTAGACTCAGACAAAGATTGCGAATGTTTGAGAAGAGCTAGAGTGTTATGTGTTGGTAAGGTAGTGTTTAGAGACGATTAAGAATGTTTAGGAGGAAATACGGGTTTCTTAAACAGGTTCCAAGTGGACTAGAAATGTTTAGGAAGAATAAGAGTCTTTACAATAGGAACCAAGTGGACTGGCAATGTTTGGGAAGATTAAGAGTCTCTATAAGAGGAACCGAGAGGACACTAACAATGTTTAGTAAGATCAAGAGTATTTATAATTGGAACTAAGAGGGCTAGCAATGTTTAGGAATATGAAGAGTCTTTAAAGTAGAAGCCAAGAGGATTAGCAATGTTTAGTAAGGTGAGGTGTCTTTATAATAGGAACCAAGAGGACTAGCATTGTTTCGGAAGTAGTAAGAGTCATTTTAACAGCTTCTACTAGAGCTAAGTATGTTTAAAAAGAAGAAAGAATATTTAGAAATGCTTTTATAATATTCTTATAGTGATAAAAAAAAACACCTCTTAAAAACAAAAACAAAAAACACAAAAAAACACGAAAATTAGCCAAGCTGATGTTAAAATACGCAAGCGTGTTTACACCGGTTAATGTTTATGTTAATGTTAGATGTTAATGTTAGATGTTTATGTTAGATGTTAATGTTAGATGAAGCGTCAACATGATGAGGTGGTGGGTCACTATACCTGAATACACGACGGAAGACGAAGATACAGAGGCCACGCATACACGCCCTGCAGTACACCACATAGTCAACTTATCACTCTGTATAAAGGCTGTCTGTCTCACTCCGTTATGTACAATGAAACCTCTATTTAACGGATTATATTAGAGAAGGTAGTCCGTTATATGGAGGTTTCACTGTAATACGGTATATCTCTTGTATATATAGCTTAATATAATCACGATATAGAGGTATGGATAACACCTGAATATACTGTACCGGGAGCTTTGTATAGTCTAGCATAGATTCTTAATATAGGGTTAGATTAGAATATAATATAATTTTATATAATTACTTGGTATAGCGGTATATAATCCCTGAATATAGTTTACATCAGCATAGAATGTATTCCAATAGTATTATACAGAACCAGCATATACCCCTTTAGTGCTTGCATATATTCTTATAACGATATACGATACCTGCATATATTCGATAGTCCTATAGTACCTGCATATATTCCTATATCCTGGAAAGTTATATTGCCTAAATACTAATTATTTATTTAAAGTATCCCATCAACTCTATCTAATTAGCCTTTTACCTGTGTAACCCTTTGTACACCTGACTAGCTTAACTTAATATACTTTCACATAAAAATTTTCACAATTTTTTTTATTAATCCCTTCAACGTTAACATTAAAATTAACTGAAATATGATAAATAATTTTAAACACAAATTAAGCAGCTTACAATTTATATAATAACTATAATTGTCTTCCACAGTAAATAAAATTATGAAGCAACTGAGTTATAAATTATTAAATTATTTATTACGGACAATTGTTTTAATAATTTCAACATAAAGTTTATAAAAAAAAAATACGTAGGAAGGAATAACGGTTTTCCTCTCACCGAAACGTTTTTGTCTCCACCTGTGAGTGAGTGACCCGAGATGTGTTTTCGTTTCATTTGGTATTATTTAGTATTGTTATGTTAAATGCTTCAATAAAAGGTACGTAAGGTCTTGATAACTTTATACATGTACTGTTTGTGTACCTGTACCTGTATGTGTACCTGTGCCTGTATGTGTATGTGTACCTGTATGTGTATCTGTGCCTGTAGGTGTATCAGTACGGGTAATGTGGTCTATAAAAAATAAAGAATAGACTAAATAACAATAAAAACATAATTGCAAGTTGCGTTCCATTACCATCAACAAAATCATTATATTTAGCTACAGGTCATCTACACGCCTGGCAACTGAGAGGGATTCAGGAGGCAACAGTAACCTGGCCATAGTGATTACAGGTAAGCCAAGGGTATTCCAGCTTCTCTCCTCACATCCCTGGCTGGTACACCTTGATAACACAACGGACTATAAAGCAGTATTTTTCATTTATTTATTTTACGATATTTTGTGTTCTTGTTGGACTTTTTTATATACTTTATCTAAAGCCTTCGGTATTTTTCCTTTCATATACACGTAAAAAATGTGTTAAAGTCATAAATATAATAACATTTCACTTCTCCAATGTTGATAATTTGTGTCATAACAAATTTTACAAATGTGTGTAAAATTAAGGTGTGGAAAGGTATCCCCTGTGTGTCTAGACAGTGATGCGTAAGTGCGCCCAATGCTGTAAATTTACGAGACAGCAAATTTCCAGTCCCATGAAATTACAACAGAAGAAAGGCAGTAAATCTTAACACCTAACGTCACATAAAACTCCCGCTGTGTTGTGGGACTAGGAGTACAACAAACACCCCAGTACCTTCCAAGACAAGGAATGTAACGACAAATGGACCGCTGAGTTTAGCTAGAAGATTAGTGAGTAAAACTGAGGATTTTCCAGTCATCACGTATAGCTTTAGTCGTTTAGGTACTAATGGCTAATTATTGGATATTTTACACAGTGGGGGAATCCTTCATACTACGATTTATTAATATATAAGTCTACTAATTTACAAGATATGATACAGTTTCATTCATTAAGCCACAAGTGTTTAATTTAACCCAAACTTCGAAAGCGAATTTGAAGCCAATCCTCCTGAAGTACTTCATTACTTAAGGCTTAACACTTATCTAGACGTATAAGAGCATTAAGGAGATACACTATATGCTGGAGCCTTCCTCTTGACCCTTTGCCTGGGGTGTATGTTGCCAGCGCTGGTGGTGGAGAATAATCATCAACTCCGCCGTAACACAACCCTGAGTGAAACACCGACCAGATGTCTCGTGTGGTTTCAAAGGCCGGGAGCAACGAGGCTTCATACCCAACTACTCGCCTGCCTGTGAATCCTGACCCCAGCTGATGTGTTCTATAGTATTCAGACCGCGGAGGTACAGGGGCGTCGTATTCTCTAAAGGCTCGTAGATTAGATCTTCCCCTTAACTGGAGATACGAGAGCCTTGTCACCGACTCACTGAAGCAGAGATACAAAGAGAGTTGTCAAAGTGGCAGTCCGTTTTAGATTTCTCTCTCAGATGTAGGTATGTAATCCGGCCAGTGGTTAACATGATCTATTCTAACATAACCTATTCTTACCTAACCTAACCTATCCACCCTCCTCCTCCTTCTTCCCTCCTCTTCTTCCTCTTCCTCCTCCCCCTCCTTCTTCCCTCCTCTTCTTCATTATCCTCCTCCTCCTCCTCCTACTTCTTCCCTCCTCTTCTTCCTCCTCCTCCTGGACTATTCCACAATAGTTGGGGGGAGAATTACTGACTGTAACCAAAAGCCGCCAGGAGTTCCGGCCATGTCGGACACAAGCTCTTGGTCTCCTCCTCACCCCGTAAGGCCGGATATTAAACCATTAGGACTGGTCTTCCGCCTTTAATGCTAGGAAGGTTAGAGCAGGATGGAGGATGTTCTTGACCCTGTTGATGTTTTGGTGATATCATTTGAACTTCCGGAGAGAGAATTCTTTTTTATTTTAATTTATATATATTTTTTAGTGTTGTGTGGTGGTGGATAATGTTTTAAATATATTCATGCACACCATCACGTCCAGCACACACACACACACACACACACACACACACACACACACACACACACACACCACACACACACATACACATATATGAATCTCAATAACAACCTTTGATAAATACATTACAGATAACATGACATTTTCATACACACCTTCACCACCATCCATTACACTCCATTGATATTCAGTACACGAGACGAAGAAGGTGCCAGAGGTGTTAGTGTGGACGTGAATGAGTGCTCGTCAAAATCGTCCGTGGAAAGTCCATGTTAAACCTTTCATGAATCTTTTGAATAATTCGACTGGTGTGTGTGTATGTGTGTGTACCTATGTGTTTGTGTATATCCGTACGTATGTGAAAGAGTATGTGTATGTCCGTGTCTGTATGTATATATGTTAATCTATCAGCACTCATTAACATACAATCCTCCACATAATACAATATCATATAACCCCTTTACGGAATACCATTATATACAGTACTTCTTGTGGTCATCACCGTCTCTCTGTGGGTGTTCAGTACTGATAAGCCGCGCACGTAAAACCACACCCATCTACCACAACTTTCGGCGGAGGAAGAATAAAAAGAAAAATATCCCTAAAAATTTTTAAGATTAGTGAATAGAGGGAGGATGAAATTCCCTAGAGAGAGAGAGAGAGAGAGAGAGAGAGAGAGAGAGAGAGAGAGAGAGAGATAATCAAATAAAAAGAGACAGACAGACAGACATACTCACTCACCTGAAGGACATCTGATACCTGGACCGATCAAACTCGCTCGTCTCCCCAGCATTTTCTTCCTTAAAAAGCCATCGGAACTTCTGCCGGAACTCTCGCTTGAACTTCTCCTGTAGAGGGGGAGGGGGGAGGAGGTGGAAAGGACCTTGTCAAAATATATAGTTTATCAATAATTTTATATATCTCAACTGTGTATTAATTATTTTATATTTTTTAGTGTATATCAAGAGGTGTTTGTCAGTTTTGTATTAATAACTATCTGTCAGGTGTATGCTCATCATCATCTCCGCATATCGGGTATTAATAACGAAGGAGTATTAGTGCTGTGGTGGTCTGGAGCGAGAGAGAGAGAGAGAGAGAGAGAGAGAGAGAGAGAGAGAGAGAGAGAGAGAGAGAGAGAGAGAACGAACTCCATAACGGAACAATATTTCTATCTTTCTGTATATAAAAAATAATAATAATATAACATAAACAAAACATAAAAACCGAGATACAAAAACAAAAAAATAAATAAAATTAATCTCTCAATAAAAAAAAAAAAAGATAATTTATGCAAATATCGATAAACACATCATTAAAGAGAATCACCTAAACACCAAAACACAACAATATCTTAAAATAATTCGAAACATGTAAATTAAATCATAACATATCTTTCTGGGTTAAGTTATTCCTTCCAAGAGAAAAAAAAACCCCTCAAATTGACGCGGATTCCACATCAGCAGACGAGAGTAAGATTGTTATGTGATGAGGCGTTTCATTTTGCTCCCGTTCTCATAAATCACTCACCCTATCAGTTGTCTGTCTGTCTGTCTGTCTGTCTGTCTGTCTGTGTCTGTCTGTCTGTCTGTCCGTCTCTCTGTCTGTCTGTCTCTCCTAAAGGACGTTATTGCTGGTTTTTCTCATAAACAACTTGAGTCTTAGAATTTATTTGTATTAAACGATATGAGAATTACAACACCTTTTTTTCCTACGTCACATTAACGAGTTACGTATCACATTTTTTTTTCACGAAAACAACTTAATCGTCACATTTTATCTTTTCTTAAAACAAAACGACGTTAATGCCATTAATTAACCTTTCAGGCACATCTTTGTTGTCATTAACTCATTTTAAAAACAGGACGATAGTGTCACATTTTCTCTTAATTGTTTGTCAGTGTAATTAATATTTTCTCTTCCAGTTTAATCAAATTCAAAAGATAAATATGAATTTTTTTAAGTATTTATACAGTAAGTACTTGAGACCTGAACCTCGGCGAGGTAGGTTCTCCCGGCTCCCCGCTCCTTCCCCCCGAGGTACCGCGTGACCATGATCATGATCACCCTAGCCCAGGCGAAGGTTGTGAGACTGATTCCGGTCGAGCACCCTTCGCGCAAGAAACTCAATCTTCTTGTTATAAAAGATTTTTTTGACCACATCGGACTAAAGGGGGTGACAGGGGTCGTCCGGAGTAGCGGTGGTACCCTTGTCATCACGTTCGAGGAATGGGGGCAGGCCCACAAATTACCCTACCGAACGATTATCAATGGATTCGACGTCATGTTTGACGCCTTACTTCAGGATAACTTAGTTTTGGGAGTCATTTCCCACTCTGAAATTGAGTATCTCGAAAGAGACGAACTTGCCGAGCTGATTGGAGATCAGCTCTCAGTACTTAGGAAGCTGACCAGCACAACTGCCCTGGTTGGTTTTCCTAAGAAACTTCCTAGCTCCGTTATACTGGGTTGGGAGAAAATCCCAGTAAAACCTCAACAGCAAAAACCCACTCGCTGCTACAATTGCCAGAAATATGGCCATCTGGCGAGGAAGTGTCATGCTCGCGAGGTGTGCTCTAGCTGCGGGGCACCCGGCCACACCGACGCTGACTGCCAGGCGGCCGTTAAGAAGTGCGCGGCTTGTGGTGGCCCTCACTCCTCCTCCGACCGGCTTTGTCCCAAGTGGAGGGAGGAGTGCAGGGTGGCCAGGCTGCGGGCGAAAGAAAAATTGACTTACAGGGAGGCTCTCCTTGTAGTCAAAAATCAAGAAAAGAAAAAACAAGAAAAGAACAAACAAGACAAAAACAACCACGACATGAACAACCGAGAACCCGATATCCCTACAGAAGACCAGAAAAAAGAAGACCAGAAAGAAGAAGATCAAAAAGAAGACGAAGAACAAGATCAAAAAGAAGACGAAGAACAAGAAGAAGAATGGAAAGTAAAAACTAAAAGAAGAACAAAGAAAAAAAAGAAGACCAACCAATCAGCTTCGGCCGAAATAGCCTAACGGCGAAGAGGCCAGAAATCCCAAACAACTTGAACTTGAACAGTAAGTAAATACTAATAACAGTTATATTTGAAAGTCTACGAGTACACTTCACATAATCTATGGCCGCCCCCCCCCCCCAAAAAAAGCATATCCAAGTTTATAAAAATACACTGACTCACATAAGTTGAAATATGTAAAAACTTACCATAATAATTTAGGTTTATCTTATTTCAAAAGACCAATATATGATTTAGAATATTTCAGAGTTTCATGTGTCCAAGGCTTCTATTTTTCCTTCGATATAATGTTTTTTATCATTAATAACTATAATGTTAATAATTTTTATATCATTACGAGTATCATTATTGTTAACACCATGATTATATAAGGACCTGATTCAAGAGAGAGAGAGAGAGAGAGAGAGAGAGAGAGAGAATCAATACGGTAACATGTATTAGCGCGATAGAAAATAAACTCTACGGTCTCGGCCCACCGCGTTTCACTTACTCCTGCAGTTAATATTCCCGCACACACTGGTGCTTAAATTTATACGATTCATGTGATTTCTATGTGACTTATGTGATTTTATGTGACTCTTATGTGATTTATTAATTTAATTATCATTAATAGCTGTTAAGTGAGGCATAGTGTGTTAATTTACTTATTGAATTTATCGTTTTTGTATATAAGTGAATTGATTTATGGATATTTTTATGAATGTATGTATGTATGTATGTATGTATGTATGTATATACGTATGTATGTATGTATGTATGTATGTACTTACGTTATAAATAGCATATATAAACGGGTTGCAGCAGCTGTTACTCATAGCCAACCAATGACAGCAGAACCAGATGATATTGATGTACCGGTAACTGGGGGAGAGAAACTGGGGGTTAATATACTGGTAACTAATGAGAGAGAGAGAGAGAGACAGAGAGAGAGAGAGAACGAAAGAAAGAAAGAAAGAAAGAAAGAAAGAAAGAAAGAAAGAAAGAGAATGAGAGAAAATTTCAAAATATTTCACACTTAAAAACACACCTATGTTCCCCCACAGTTTCCCAAATGAGTGTGGGGGTAGAGATACGTCAAATGGGAAGTAATAGGAAAACAATACTGATAAACTATAGACCAAAATAGGGAATGGGACAAAAGACAGCCATCCTATTACCAATGTCTTAGTAGGGAATTAAGTTAAGGAATTTTTACAGATGTCAAAGAAGATGGTAACTGAGGTAGAGTTTCTGTAATGGGATTTTCTAGTTCTTTTTTTTTCCTGAATTCTCTCTCTCTCTCTCTCTCTCTCTCTCTCTCTCTCTCTCTCTCTCTCTCTCTCTCTCTCTCTCTCTTTTCGTCCCTTGATACCACTCTTACATCATCTGCACTGTCCATTGAGTTAAATGAAACTAACTTCAGTACCACCACCTACTTCCACTTATTACTACCACTAGCTACAACAACCACCACTACCTACCACCATCACCACAATCTACTACTTCCACCACCATCACAACCACCACTAACACCACCACTTCCTAGCACTACCTACTTCTACTACCACCACTTCCACCACAAACATCCCAAGCAACACCAGACCACCAACACCACTAATACCACCACCTACTCGTTAATGCCTGGGTAGATTTCCTGCAGGATGTGGTATGTCTGTAGAGGCGCCCAGCAGAAGGCGAAGAGAGCCACCACAATAAACAGCATCTTGATCACCTGTATGGGATGAGTTTAAGTTACCTGGTTATTGGATGCTGAATAAGATCAGCATATAGGTGAGGTTTAGATTTTGTGTGCGTGTGGGTGTGTGCGTAAGGGAGTGCGTGTGTGAATTTGTTGTTTATATATATATATATATATATATATATATATATATATATATATATATATATATATATATATATATATATATATATATATATATATATATGCAAGTACAGCATGTCTGTTCCTTTTATAAGCACTGAGTCGTGAATATGTTTATGTAAGTAATTATACTGAGTGTGTCTGTCCACAAGAAAGTATGTTCACATCCCCCACACTGGCCAGGTAGGAAAACAATTAAGATTGCCAAACATCTTTATAAACAATTTTGTTATATAGTAAACTTGATGCTTATATTACGTGGATTATTTCCTTTATTTTCCCCAAAGATACTTATTAGTTTTACCGCAGAGAAAAACAAGTACAGTGACGTAATAAAGGAGGTTAATAAAAATGATTATTAACAATTATATTTGGAAGTGTAATATATATATATATATATATATATATATATATATATATATATATATATATATATATATATATATATATATATATATATATATATATATATATATATATATATATATATATGGCTGAATTCTTACTCATCATTTGAGGTTTGATTAAATAAACTCAAGAAAAAAAAATTCCGATTTATATCATTAAATAAATTGTAAAGTTACACCCAACTGTTACTTAAAACTTTGCCCTATGACGATCAGATAAGTCTGTAGTTTACTAATTCGTGGTATTAAGTCTTAATTGAATAGCTGAGGACGACCTTGGTCAGGCGGGCCCTGATAAGAGTTTCTCAAAGCTCACGTCTCAAGCGTTTGACTAAGAATTCCGGTGTGAGTACTTACTCTACTAACCTTTTTCTTGTTCCTGAGGACGTGGGCGTCCCTGGCATCCTCAGCGTTACCTGGCGTCCTGGCGCCCCACAGCTCCCAACCCATCCTGATGTAGGCGAAGGAGATGATCCCCAGCGGCACGAAGAACTGCAGCCCCACCATCACATGAGAGTAGGTCCACATCACTACGGGGTCGATGCCCCCCTGCAGGGAACACAAAGTCAGTAGGACAACATCACCATGGGATTAAGGCCAGTATGTTAGGTTAGGCCTGTAAACCTCTTGAAACAGTGTGCTTGTAGAGGAGTGTGACGCATGACTTACATTTGAATCCACTTGAAGTAAAAATGAATTATCACTCGTGGTGGTAGGTAAAGGTTAACTTATTTACCCATTCATTGTGAGAGTAAACATTCCTCGATTTATCTCTCTCTCTCTTTTTGTCTCTCTGCCTCTGTCTCTGTCTCTGTCTCTGTGTCTCTCTCTACCTCCTCCCCTACACAACACAACACACTCACCACGCCACAGAAGGGTATGTCCTCTTTCGTCCGGGGATCCACAATGTACTTCACCCTCAGGGCTATGGCATTAGGGATGGCCAGGGTAGCACTGAAGAGCCAGATGGACGCGATCACCACCTGCAGGAGACGACGAAGGAATAAATGAAGGAAAGAAGGAAGGAAGGGAGGTTATTGGATAATAACTCAGCTTGTGCCGTGGAAAAAAAATTCTTAACTACCCGAGAGAGACTGAACGAGGTAGTTGAACCATCTCAACAAATTTGACTAAGTTTACTGAACAATCTGGAGAAGAATATAAAAAAAGTTAATTTAGCCATCTGAGGGAGTTTTAAAGTTTGTTGAGCCATCTGGGAAGTGCAAGAGAGTTCATTCAACCAACTGGGGAAATGTGATTAGTTTGATTAGCCACCTGAAGAAGACTAAAGGATTTTGTTGATCCAGATGGTCTTAAAAAATAAAAGTATTAATCTATATATACTAAAGAAAATATTGAACCTTCCCGCTCTCTCTCCTTCTACACTCACTACCTCCTATATTCCTTACCCCCAACCCTCCATACCCTCTTCCTCACAATCCTCTTCAACTCCCTCCCCATCCCCTTCCACCTATCCTTCCCACTTCTTATCTAACTAACCTCACCTTTTTTCTACACTTTACTACCTCCTACCCTCCCTACCTCCTACCCTTCCCTTCCTTTCCCTTCCCTTCCCTTCCCTTCCCTTCCCTACCCTTCCTTTCCCTTCCCTTCCCACTTCTTATCTAACTAACCTCACCTTTTTTCTACACTTTACTACCTCCTACTCTCCCTACCTCCTTCAACTCCTTCTTTCCCTCACCTCCCTTCCTACTTCTCTTCTAACTTCCCTCACTTTTTCTCACCTTCCCACTTCTTATCTAACTAACCTCACCTTTTTTCTACACTTTACTACCTCCTACTCTCCCTACCTCCTTCAACTCCTTCTTTCCCTCACCTCCCTTCCTACTTCTCTTCTAACTTCCCTCACTTTTTCTCACCTTACTCCTAAATTTGGAGGGTCTAGCGTTGAGGGGAAAAACGATGGCTCTATATCGATCGACGGCAATGGCTGTGAGGGTGAAGATAGACACGTTGACGCTCACAGTTTGGAAGAAGGGACAGAAGGCGCACATAAACTCCGGCAGGTTCCATCGCTGTAGAAGTGCCGCCTGGAACTGAAACACAAGAGAGAGAGAGAGAGAAAGAGAGAGAGAGAGAGCGATTTAGTATAGGTATCCATAAAGGTGGTGGATTAGTACAGGTGAGGGATTAGTACTGTTGGAAGATTAGGACAGATGGTGATGGAGGTTTGTAGTATGTGTGTGTGTGTGTGTATGTGTGTGTGTGTGTAGGGTCAGTGGGGTAAGAAGAGTAAGGCATGAAAGAAAATGAATGAGGAAAGGGAGGATAAGGCTAACAGACAGGCATGAAGGAGTGAGGAGAGAAAGAGGAAGAGAGGGACGAGAAGAAACGATTTGAAGAAGAAATTATCAATTAGGGGGAGAAGGAAAAAGTTATCTGAAATTAAAAGATATTGGATCTATATGAGGAAAATGAGAGAAAGAGAGAAAGAGAGAGAGAGAGAGAGAGAGAGAGAGAGAGAGAGAGAGAGAGAGAGAGAGAGAGAGAGAGAGAGAGAAAACAAGGTTAGGTTAGATTACCTTACGCCAGGTAAGTCTGTAAATTGATAATAATCCAGGTAGAAGCGCACGATGACATACTACCCCTCCAGCAACCCACACCCCCCTCAAGACCCCCACACCCCCTTTATCACCCCACATCCCCTTCAGCCCCTATACCTCCTCCTACCCCCACACCCCCTACTTCATATAGATACACCAGCACTTATTTGCAGTAAAGGATAAGTGTTTTTTTCCCTAAGATTGACTGATTAAGTGGAAGACTGCCCGAGGTGACGTTCATGGTCCGATGCTCGACAGAAAATTACTCCCTCAGAAAAAAAAATAACTCGACCGGGAGAAAGCAGTCGACGTCTCATTTTCAGGTTCATCACTCATCACATTCTTCTTTCATCCCCTATACCCCCCCTACCTCCCACTACGTAATCTCAGTCTTCGAGGCGCCGTCAGTAAAGATGTGTATCTAATCAGAGCCTAGCTTACCCCACCCGGGAGAGTCAAAGCCCCACAGGGAGAACTTTAAGCCCAGGAGTATATCAAGGATCATGGTCATGCTCACGACGGTTCTGTTACACGTCGCTCCTGTATGATTCGAGACGATACCTGGGGAGGATTTCAGACACTTCCTACCTGTGGAGAACACCTTGTGACATCCAGGAGCAAAAGAGAGCAAGTAACTCTGTCCCAACTACTGCATCAAGGAATCTCTGACTCCACTGAGATGAAACGTCGAAATAACTTTCCCAGAAGAAAAGTTGTCAGGATATGTGAATGTTTGAAGCCTCTTTGTGGAAAAGTTAAAGACTACTTTTATTCCCAGAGGATTTAGGTGTGCTGAAATCCCATATTTTGGCCGCCATGAAGTTTTCTGGAGTTTTAGAACCAAAATTGATGAATAATGAAATGGCCGCCATATTAAATGTCAGCTGCCCATACTTTCTGAATGACGATGATAAGAACATTTACTTTTAAATTTTTTTTTTATACATACAAACTCGCTGAACACACCAGAGCGGCCAATCATAACAATTAGTCTCAACCAGCTTAAATAATTTGGAAAATAAATAGTTTGGCAGATTTTCAACATCGAGAGTATGAAGAATCAACCCTAATAGCCAGTGGACTTGAAACTACGGATTTTTTTAGTCAAGACACCGAAATTAAACAAAACAACGTGTAACTAGAACAAGCACACGCCAAATCACCGAGGAGCTCAAAATATGTGAAGCGCGTCGGTGTTGGTGGAGTGGGTGGTAATGGTGTTATGAGAGCAGACGGTCGCTACCACATATGTTGTCTAAAGTTTCTGAGAGTCAAAGTCAAAGTTGAGAACAAACGTATTGAATTACCTATGATGGTGGCCCCAGGCAGAGGAGTTGAGCTAAAGGTCATGTCTTGTATTTGGAATAAGCCTGGAGACGCTACACAGGAGGAGTAGGACTAGTAGTAATAGTAGTAGTAGTAGTAGGAGGAGGAGAAGACGTAAGAAGAGGAGTAGTAGGAAGAGGATGAGGGTGTTGAAACTCTTCCCCCGAAGGTCTTTTCTCACCCAACAACCAATAATCAAAATCATTATCTTCTCTCAATGATGTTTGTGAGTGTTCTGCTCTACGTCACCAAGCAAACTTCATCTGACACACAAACAATAGTCGAACATACCAAATTGAGTCATATTCCGTTCTCTCAGTGGAAAGTTGATGATCAGGAGTTGGATGAGGCTTCAATAATACTCTTGTTTTTAAAGTTACAAGAAGAAAAGTTTCCATGATCTACGTGGCATTGATACTGTGATAAGCTCTACAGGATATCGTCTACAGAGATGGTGAAGGAGAGAAACTGACTCACAACATGCTGGTGGTCTTGGCTCACCTCTGCCCCGGCTAAAATATCCAAATAATTGGAGAAGTTATTCCACGGATCTGGCCACACAACAGGGACGCCCCCCCCAGAATGACACAACATTGGCTGAGGCAACATTGGAAAACTTGGACAGTGGAAATGGAACTTACATCCCGCCTAACTTGGGTTCACTTTCCATCAACCCTGAGGGAGGAAAAGTGACACACACAACATTGAGGGAAACTGAAGTTTGTGTACTAGAGGAGAGTAACTGTGAACAGGCCGCCCACCTACCTGTCCTCCCCTCAACTGGACTGGCAAATATATGACGGCCAGCTGTTACTAGAGCTTGCATCACTTACTTTAATTCTCAATTACTACAAGAATATTGTCTCATGTAAATACATTATGGGTCTAGACAGCACAGTGACTCCTGCAGGGAAGGAAAACTGACAAGGAAAGAAGGTTTAAGGCGTGCAGAGAATGGCAACCTTTGTAGGATAAAACTGTGTTGGGAAGAAGACTTGTTATGTGACCATTTAAGCTTTTCATAACAGTTTCTGCATATATGTACTGAACATAGCTTAATTATGATGTGTTCGGTGTGCGCGCGCGCGCGCGTGTGTGTGTGTGTGTGTGTGTGTGTGTGTGTGTGTGTGTGTGTGTGTGTGTGTGTGTGTGTGTTACGTGCCAACAGGACCGTGTCGGGGCTGCCACTTGGGGTTGGCTCTTAAGTGGTTGAGACTTGAGAATTTGAGTGACCCAGTTTGTTGTTTATAGCTCGTGTTGTTGAGAGAGAGAGAGAGACACAGACGTTCCTATAGTAACTCATCTAGGTCATAACTGGAGGTGTTCTTAACTTCATCATATTTAGAGTGCGTCCCTAAGTTCTAAATGGAAACGATCCCTAAAGCAGCACCAGCTAAGGAAGAGTGTTATTAAGTTACAGAGGTCTCGTGACATCAAACTCAGAGCTCACTGTCATAACAACAATGGGGTGGGGGGGATTCTCTCTCCATGAACGTCGTCTCCAGTCTTGACTTATTAATCATTCAAGAGTCACAGGGATGCAAAATAGATGTTGTTCCCTCCCATCAGTTGGTGTGGGTGTGGGAGTAAGGTGGGAGTCTTACGGGGGAACAGGACACACACACACACACACAAAAAAAACACCATACAACCTTACAACACACCCAAGCAAACACACGCACACCAATAAAAAAAAACGAAAAACATATTAGTCAGTCCACCTCGTTGCACCGTCACCAAGGATTAGCCAAACATGTGCCTGGCTAGCCAATATTCCCGAGCCAATCAAGTGGGTCTTTTATGGACGTGACCCCTTGTACGTTCTAGGAAAGAAACGAAGGAAGAATTACCTTCCTCTTCGTTGACTACACTCACCGCGTCGCTCGATAAGGAAGAGAGTCAGTGAAGGACCAACCGAGAGTGTGTAGACTAATTGTTATATATTGTTCATCATACGAATACAAAACAAACACCTTTAAGTTATCTTATTTTCTTATTTGTGTCTTGATCTTGGAGAGAGGACACGAGGCTATTAAAATCGGTCAGTGAAGTTCCAGCCTCCTGTGTGTGTGTGTGTGTGTGTGTGTGTGTGTGTGTGTGTGCGCGCTTATGTTAGTTTTTTGTGTTTTGTGTAATTGTCAGCATCGTCTCTCTCTCTCTCTCTCTCTCTCTCTCTCTCTCTCTCTCTCTCTCTCTCTCTCTCTCTCTCTCTCTCTCTCTCTCAATTCATCATCATCATCATCATCATCATTTGTTTTCTCTTCTTGCTATCTTTATTATCCTCCCTTCCTCATTACCTCTTCCTCTTCTCACTCAAACACACACACACACATTCACAAATATTTCCACTCTCTTCTCATTAACATTCTTCACCATTCATCAACCAGCACTGCCTTTCCCAACTAACTCTCTGAAGGGATACTTTTCCCAGCACAGTTTTCCCCTCCTATGCTACAATTTTTTTTTACCCTTCACTCGTGCGGCGATGTTGGACGTAAGATTTTTTTAGGGGGTAAACGTGTAGAGGAGAAATGGGGATGGGGATTGGGATGGGGATGGCGATGGGAGGATAGAAGGTGCCATTAAGGTTTTATTATGTGACTTTAAACTGCCATCTCTCTCTTGGACCGTACTGAAGGAGTATAATCTAACCCATACATTTATCACAGTCAATAAGAACAACTAATTCAGATTCTTCTTTTATATATTATGTAGTGAAAGGTCAAACCTCTGATGGACGTCACACAGGCCGTAAAATAATTATTTATATGAAGAAAAAAAAACGTTTATTTCCTCCGTCGGAAAATTTGCATACATGATGAATATTTCTTAATGACGCAAACATGTGACATGAACTGAAAGTAAATGTTGGAAATTAGAGATGTAGTGCTGGGAATATAATCACCTGGAATACTTAGATTTTCTACTACTACTACTACTACTACTACTATTACTACTACTACTACTACTACTAATAATAATAATAATAATAATAATAATAATAATAATAATAATAATAATAATAATAACAATAATGCTAATAATAATAAAACAAAAATACATTCTGCATATGTGTGTGTGTGTGTGTGTGTGTGTGTGTGTGTGTGTGTTCCTCGTCCATTTCCATAGTTTTGAACACAGAGAGCTAAAATTTGGTAGGGAGGTGCGGGTGGGCTAGGGGACGACCGAAGCCGGGTAATTCAACTGGTTAAAAAAAAAATATATATATATATATATCGGGAAATCAAAACATTAAACACGGTACACAATGGTTGACGTAAAACAAAGAGTGAGATACGCGGCCTAGAACCCCAAGCGTACTGAAGAGGATTCGAGCCATTATGAGATTGTGTCCAGATGAAACGCGTGACAAAAGGGTTCGAATCCATTGAGATTTTTCACTCTGGTCTCTGGAGTACTTTATGTGTGTATTTATACCTTTCTTTTAACAGAAGGATAGTAGGGTTGTTTTGAGATGTGTGTACTGTATGTATATGTGTGAGTGTATATCTGTCACCCTCTCTCTCTCTCTCTCTCTCTCTCTCTCTCTCTCTCTCTCTCTCTCTCTCACCATCAAGGACTCACCTGAAAGGGTATAGCAAATAGACCTATAATGATGTCAGCCAGGGCGAGGTTAGCTATGAAGTAGTTGGTGACGGAATGCATCTTGCGGGAGGTGGCCACGATCCACATCACCAGGGCATTCCCCACCACGGCTATGAGAGAGATGGACCCATAGAAGATGGAGAGAAGAACCACAATCCCCGTCGGCACCTCGTACAGCGCCGTCTCCGTCGAGTTGGTAATGGTCTCTGAGTTGCTGGTGACTCTCTCCGTCGTGTCAACCAGGAAGGTGAAGTCGGTGAGGTTGGTGAAATTGATGTAACTCCAGTTAATGTTTGGGTAGCTGAGGGTGAGGTTCTGTAGGAGGTAACCGTAGGGGTCGTCGTAGGAGAGGGACATGGTGGTGGTGGTGGTGGTGGTTCTGGTGGTAGTGGCTATGGCAGGTGTTGAGGAGTAGGCTGGGAGAGGTGAGGAGGTCTTCAGGATGCTAGGTAGTAGAGGGGCAGGATCAGAGTTCATATCTCACTATTGTCTCACTGTGTCAAGTGCCTTATTCTTCTTCCTCTTCTCCGTGAAATTGACCAAATATAAAACACTTTGCATCATATTAATTCAGATTGTGCTTTCAGTTCAAGGTAATCTATTACAAATGCACAACACTTATAATACCACTAATACGACACTTATTTCATTCATAAACACGAGGAGAATATTAGTGTTTACAGAATAAATAGTACTTATCGTTTCATAAGCGCCTATTCACTTAACACTGTCACCAGTTCTCTCATCTATGTCTCTCCCTGATCCCATACCTTATTAAGAGACCATAGAATCCAATAGTCCTTTTATTTACTATTTTCTGATTCTTTTTACTCCAAATTTTCAGTCTCGCGGGTTTGAGTAAGCGATTAATTGCCTTTATCTTTAGGTTTTTTTCACATCATTAACAAACACAAATACACAAAATCCTTCACCAAACAAACAGAAATAAAAACAAACTGATTATGAGTCAGTATTTCAGCACAAACCACCAGGGGAATTATGAGACAAAATTTGACGTCTACTAAATATTTTCCAAACACTGGTCTTGATCATCGTGTTGTCTTACGGTCCTTCAGTAGTTGAGACCCAGCTGGCAGTACTGTACACTCCTGTCTCTCTCTAACATCATGCACTGAGTAACTTATGAATGAATTTCCATACCATAACTTATATGTCCTTTGGGTTAATACACGAGAATATATATAAATGTCTAGTTATCATTTTATCGTTGTATATCGAACTGTCAGTTACTATGAGATGAAAATTATTGTTTAGTCACTCAAAGGTCGTGATGCACTCACTGTCTGTCGTCACAAGTGTCTCATTGAGGATATACTAACACTTGTAGATTTAATGTTCATTGCATTAAATATATCTGGCGTGTACGAGAACCCTTCATCCTGGAAATAGAAATGTAATTCGGTAAATACGTTAAATATAATGATAAAAAAAACATTACTAATTTTTTCTTATCAAACTTTGCCATACAACTAACAGTTTCTACATGAATATAACACATTTGGTCTTATCATCTCTTCCTTAGTCTCATTATATACTCTTCTTTACTATTCTCAATATTTATATGAAAACTTTAGCATAATAGTTTTCATGAATGTATCTTATTAAATTATGTAAAGTATTATATAATTCTGAAAATAAATACAGATTATGCAAGATATTTACTCTTTCATGGAATCTTGACTATTATACTGTATAAATTATACTTAGAAGCATCATATTATACTAATAGCTGTCTACTCTGAAAACTGATTAATGTGTATGTTTCTTTTCCATTACGTCTGTGTGTTATATGAAGTGGTCTTTGAGACGTCTACAGACCTTGGTGAGTCTTAGATATTCCAGGAAGTAGTCTTGAGGATTATGTTACGTGTTCTGAGGAGAATCTTATTGGTGGGTCTTAAAAACTCTTACCGGAAGGTCTTGATAGAGAAGCTCCTGTAGAAGGTGTCATCGGGGCTTATACTGTAGAACCATCAGACTCTCCTTGATCTCTCCCCTTTTTGAGTCTAAGAGGCTGAGTGACGGTGAGACACGCCTTTGATCTGTAATGACGAAGACAGGAAAAAACTCACATGAGATTTATGTGTTATTAGCATAGGAGGAAGGAAAACGTGAATGTGTGTGTGTGTGTGTGTACATACATACATACATACATGCATACATATATACATACCCAGAGTAAGACAGGCAATATATATACGACAACCCGAAGAATAACACCATCAGAAGCACTCCGGATCACTACCTTAGCATCTGGTCGCGTCAGGTAAGAGTCAAGTAACAATCAGTGAGGGATATTGAGTCGCTTAAGGTAAATGTTGTTGTGTATTAATTGTTTACTGTTCTACCTTGTGTTTCTCTTTTATCCATTTGGTTCTGGTATCTCCGGTGAATTTTATTTTGCATTTTATTCTCTCTCTCTCTCTCTCTCTCTCTCTCTCTCTCTCTCTCTCTCTCTCTCTCTCTCTCGTATATAAATATTGTTATTATTTTTTTGTTTCTTTCTTATGTTTCTTTTCATTTTTTCTGTTGTCTTTATCTCTCCATTTTACTTTATTCTTCTTCTTTAATTCGGTTTATTTATCTGTGATTCTGTGTCGGTATATTTTTCTTGGGTTTACTTACCATTCACCCATTCTCCTCACCCCACTCCTATCGTCACCACTCACACACTCCTCTCCTCCTCCATACACTCTTCAACACCTCACTCAAGCCCTCTCTCCTCCCTCTCTACCACTCCATCATTCCCCTCCCTACATTCATTCTTTTCTTCCTCCCACTCTACCTGCATCTACCTCTCTGTTCTTCTACCCCTTTCGTTTACTCTCTCTACACCTCATCTCCCTCCTTCTACCACTCCTCTCCGTTCCTTTCCCCCCCCCCCTCCTCTACCCCTACTCCCCTTCCCCTTCCATCCTCCCTTCTTCCCTCTATCCCTCTTTCTCCCCCTCCTCTTCTCCCTCCCTCTCTCCCCTCTTTATCATCGCTCTCTCACTTTCTCTCACATCAACGTTTTAATCACAGTCACCTGTTATCAAGACCCCTCATCACGTCATCAACTCCTTCAATGAACAGATATAGCGAAACCTCTATTTAACGGAATATTTGGAGAGGAAAGTACATTATATCGAGGATCCGTCAGATGTGCAACCTCCATATAACGAACTGCAGTATCCCAATCCAACTTAACCAAACATTAACCTAATCTAACCTAACCTAACCAAATATTAACCTACGCTAATTAAACCTAACAATAATCAACAGGGCGACGTAAAATTAACTACTACTAATAATAATAATAATAAAAATAATAATAATAATAATATCTCCCTCTGTCCAAATTACTGAGTTAAACTACCACGAAAAAATTAAATAATTAGGTAATGAATTATGGTCGACTATTCCTGCTTCTAGAACTAATCTTAATTTCTGTAATAACTGTTATTTAAGTCCTTCTTGCATGGTAATTACGCTTTTGTTATGTTATATATTGTAATATATTCCTAGGTAAAAATTACATTCTGAATAATTACATGAATAATTACGCCAAAAATGAATGAATTTAAATCGTCTATGAAAAAATTATACAGAATTATGTATAAAAGTATTAGAGTCATGAGGTGAAATTTTGTATTAACGTTACATATCATAACTGTCTTGTGTGAGGTAAAGAATGCATTAAATGTAGATGAATATTGTTAGAACCAGACAACACTTAGTTAAAAACATATCAGCGCTTGGCCACCTGAGCCACAGCTTCTATCATCTCGTAAGTGGTGGTAATGGTGCTAGTGGTGGTGGTAGAGAGAGAGGGAGAGAGAGAGGGAGAGAGAGAGAGAGAGAGAGAGAGAGAGAGAGACAGAGAGAGATGTATAAAAATATTTACTTTTATGTCTTTCTCTCTTTATCTTTCTCTTTAACGTTGTCTGTATGTCTGTCTTTTTCTCAGTCAACACTTCTCTCCCCAACTATTTAATATTCTTCTTATTTATTCAATACTTCACATCCTAACCTTCCATTCCTCATGTCAATCTTTGCTTCCCTCTTCCACATCTTTATCTTGTCTCTCCCTTAGTTCTATCTACCTTTACTTCTATTTTTATCATCTGTTTATTAATTCACATACATTGTAAATGGAGTTTGAAATTTACCTATTTTCCTCCTATTCAAATTTTTAATACATTCATTCTCTCTCTGTCTCTGTCTCTCTTTCTCTCTCTTCTCTTTCATCTCTGTCTACTTATTCTTCGTTTCCCTTGCGTGTTCATTTATCCCTCTCTAGTATTTTCACTTTTTCTCTCATTCGCGTTGATTTCCTCTTATTCTCCTTGTTTATCTTAGTGCTTTTACTCTCCCCTTTCCTTATTATAATTTTATTATGGCTCTTGTCTTCCTCCATCACTATCTCCCTCTTCCCCTCTCTCCTATCACATCTATCTCCTATCTTATCTTTTATTCTAGCTATTTCTCCTTTCCTTTATTATTTATCCCTTCCGCTCTCCTCTTCTTTGTTCCCCTTTTCCCTGATTTTCCCCTTTTAACCCTCTTTTTCTATCTCCCTTTTTATTCTCTATCTTGGAACGATTTCTCTCAAATTTCTCTATTCCTGTTTTATTCATTGTCTTGTTTCCCTAACCTTATATAATATTGTTGTTGATAAAAAAAGAATAAAAAAAATACTACTACTAATAATATAAAAAAACAACAACAACAACAACAACAATAATAACATCAACAACAACAAAAACAACAATAACAACAACAACAACAACAATAATAACAACAATAACAATAATAATAACAACAATAAATACACCATTCATAAATAAAGTCAACTTCCACCCGTTGATAATGTCCTTCTCTTCCACTTAACAACCCATCTTAACTACCTAATTACAGCCATTACAGGTAAACGTCACCAGACTACACTTTAATCCTGACGTAATTTACATAATGGTCTTTAAGTAGCGATAACATTAAGCTTGATTTAAGTGGAGTCTTAAGGCCTATTCATCTTGGAAGTTAATACAAAAGGATCAATATCTGCCTGTCTGTCTGTCTGTCTCTCTCTCTGTCTGTCTGTCTGTCTGTCTGTCTGTCTGTATTAAAAAGTAAACTAAAGTAACAGTAAAGTAATTCGAAGTATTAAAAAGTAAAACAAAGTAATAAAAAGTTATAGGTAACTCTAACTTTCATAGAGCTCTCTGATGGAGCTAAAACTTTCCCTAACTCTACCTCTCAGTAGAGTCACTTGAATCCTCTCTGATCATATCTTGGTGAATTCTTAAAAGACATTCTCTTATACCGCAAGAGAGAGAGAGAGAGAGAGAGAGAGAGAGAGAGAGAGAAATCCCACCCCTCTCTAGTAGATCAAGTTGAAAGTGGCTTCCATATTTGAGTACTGGTCTGAAGACGAATTTAGTAAATCTTCTTTTTTCCACAAACTCAATGTGAATGAGCATCACCGTTCCGAAAAATTGGATCGAAGAGATCTATAAAGCTTCATTGAATCCCATTAAATGTGTTTTACCTTTAATTTGTATGATATTGAGTTTGGCTGCACGAAATGTTATAATTTTCTTTAATGTGGAAATAAATAAGTATTGGTTATCAGTTTATAATATGAAAATAAAATTTCTTAAAAGATGAATTAAGATTAAAAACAAAAATAGTGTACGAAATATTGGATTGAAAATTTATAATATGTCAACAATTCCATCAGTTCCAGTTAGTGTTTTATTACTTCCAAATATTAAATTAAAGTGGTCTCTCTCTCTCTCTCTCTCTCTCTCTCTCTCTCTCTCTCTCTCTCTCTCTCTCTCTCTCTCTCTCTCTCTCCTTTCCGATAAAAACAATATCAATGTCTTTTTATTTCACTGCTCCAAATATCAGACTACAGTGTTGGTCCTTTTCCCGGGACAGTTTATTACCTACTCAAGTACGACTCAAGCGTCAATACCTCCGAGTATAAGGTGATAGTTCCTCCTCCTCAATTAAACTCGAGCTGTTGTGTGTGTGTGTGTGTGTGTGTGTGTGTGTGTGTGTTTAGTGGGTGTCGAGGCTCTTACACGACCTTCAGAGATCGTGGCAGACAAAATAGGGCACATCAAGGGAAATTCCGTTAGATTTGACCAGAAGACATTTGTGGAAAATTCCCAACAGGTGTCTACGCTGTCATGCACCAATCAAGGGCCTGAAGTGATAATCATACAACACCTGGAGAGAGAAATCTTCTCTCCTAGATTCAGTTCATAAAGAGAGTTTCCTGAAGAAAAAAAAGATCTTTAGTTATCATTCGTTATCATGGTCGAGGTGGTATGAAACGATTCCTCGCCTTTACTGAACGTGTCTCAACAGCTTCTCGCTCTACACGACAGTCAACCATCGCTCTGGTCACGCTTCTCTGAACACAAATCAACAGCGAGGCAAATGAAAGGCATTGGAAATCTCTCAGGCGTAGCAACGCCCTCGCTATTGCTAATATTGTTATTGTGACGACAAGCAAAGCGCCTTCTCTCAGTATAGAGGGAAAATAAACTATATTTTCTTGGGCCTTTGCAGTACTAGTCATCTAATACTAAATAAATGCATAAAATATCGCAGTATATCTTCCCTTCACACTGTCTCCATGTTTCCCCTTGTAAAAATACTTCAAGTATATCCCATCAAGAGCTAGCACTCTGTAGCTAAACTGTTTTGTTTGGAACTAACTCAGAGTTTACCAACGTGTGTTTAACTTGGGCGGGGAGCTGAGTAAGATACAAACTTCTTACAAAATTCTCACTTTTATTTCAGGAACCGGAAGCCGTACAGTATTGTGGGCTGACTGTCACCACAAACGCCTAGGGGCGGCTTCCTCGCCCACGGGGTAATGTAAAGGACAGGGAAGTAACAGGACCAGTTACAGAGAGAGAGAGAGAGAGAGAGAGAGAGAGAGAGAGTATGCGATCCAAATTAGAATCATATTAATGAATCTACTGTATTGTCGTTTCTACTCTTTTTTCATTCCCCTGAGGAAAGAAAGAAAGTGTGGAAGAAAGAGAGGAAGAAAAGGAGAGAGTAGTGGACCAAAAGCACCTCAAAGACACTTAGAAAAATAATAAATAGATTAGAGTGGTAGAAGCGGAGGACAAGCGGATAAAAACACCATGATAAAACCACAACAACAAATAAAATAAGATACCATTCACATAAACTGCCTCCCATCTACAGCAACCACACACACACTGTACCTACATCATTTATTAAACTACGTGTATCTAGATAAACATAATATTTTTGGTTACTTAGTGAAGAAAAGATATAAAAAATAAAATATATATTAGTCTGGTTGCCGTAAAAAGATCCATGGGGAAGAATCTTAAAAGGTTAACTTCAAAGAGAATTTTCAGCTACAAGTAATGACCTACCAGAGTGCACCTTGTATTAGGGTAAAAGAAAAAGTTTATGTGGAAAATTGACCATTACAACAGCACGGTAAAAATAAGTCTTTGTGTTTGAGTAGACGATAAGTAACACAATATTAATAACATTACTACTACTACTACTACTATTACTACTACTACTACCACTACGACTACTACCACTACTACTACTACTGCTGTATCATCCTCTTTCTCTTCCGTTCTACCACACACACACACTCTCTCTCTCTCTCTCTCTCTCTCTCTCTCTCTCTCTCTCTCTCTCTCTCTCTCTCTCTTTTGTTTCTTACTTTCTTTCGCTCTCCCAAACACACACCCACACACACCCACACACAGAATTAATTACTCCAAATAGCCCAATTATCTAGTTAAGTAATTATGTATTCAGAGCCATTAGCACTAGGACAGTTGTTACAGACCGCGACGCTAATTCAACTACCTAATTATCTGGCATTATGGACTGTCATTAGTTAACCATACTCTAGCTACTATCATTCACCAATCACTATACGCTAACTACTGTCATTCACCATTCACTAATTTCACCATTATTCACTCGATTTAATTCATTGGTTAATTATTTTTTTTACTTTTGATAATTGTTATGATTTTAGTTGTTGTAGTAGTTGTTGTTTCCGTGTTGTTGTTGTTGTGTTTGCTGTTGTTCTTGTTATTTTTTTTAGTTTTTGTTGTTGGGGTTTGCAATGTCTTTGATAGTTTTATTGTTATGTTTGTGGTTGTTAAGTAGCTATTGCATTTGTTTATTTGTTTATTCTTCTTGTTTAGTCTCTGTTACTCCCACACTTGCTTGTTATTCTTTTAGTATTTGTTCTCTCACTCTCTCTCCCCCTACCCCCTCCCCCTCTCTCCCTCTACCCCCTCCCCCTCTCTCCCTCTACCCCCCCTCCGTCTCTCTCTCTTTCATGTTTTAATCTAAGATACAACACAAAGGAAGACTCGGCTCAGGAAATTCAGGAGTTGCTTGACAATTTTATTCCCGGTGTGATAAACAGTGGTGTACCCGCAGTGGAGGGGGAGAACGAGGTTAAAGCGATTCACTACGAGGGGAAAACAACCCCACAGTGACCCAGAGCTGAGGGGAGAAAAACAAGGTCAGAATATACCATCATGAACTGGGAGGACTGAAATGAAAAGTGGACCAAGGATGTTTGGAAACAAAATAGTCCACATTTAATGGCTTTTAAGGACTCGAGACACGCACAAGGACATCTGGCAGGACCACTGAATTTTATGTTGAATTATTATCTCGCAGAGTTTCTTTCTATCAAAATTCATTCATGCACCAGACTAGCAGTTTGTTGCTATCCCTGCCACAGTGTTTTTCCTGCTTCATCTAACCTCCGCCACTTCAAAACATCCTGCTTTAAATGCTCTTTTTTTTCACGAGTCCGCCTCGGTGAATACATACGGTATGTCTCATCCTTTTCCTTGTGAGTGCTATTCTCTGCCATAAAAGGCTATATATCTATATATATAGAGAGAGAGAGAGAAAGAGAGAGAGAGAGAGAGAGAGAGAGAGAGAGAGAGAGAGAGAGAGATATACCCGGCCCCCTGAAACTCGGCCCTGTGAAATCCTATTTGGATCTTCTACTTGAATATTTAACAAATAGTCTGCACGTTCATGTAAATAGGGCGTTCCTCCTCTCTCTCTCTCTCTAATACTCTTATGTCTATCCATCTATCTATCTATCTATCTATCTATCTATCTATCTATCTATCTATCCACCCATCTATCTACCTATCTATCCCTGCTTTTACTTACACCTTAAATAATTCCCCCATCTCCCCTTCATTACTAACTCTTGTATTTCTACCTACCTTCTCTCCTCCTCTTTCTCTTGTTATCATCCACTACGCCCTCTTGCTCCCCCTCACTTCATCCTTCCATTATCACACTCTCTCTCCTTGCTTTCATCCTTCCTCTCCTTTACTTCCTCTCTCCTTCTCCATCACACACACACACACACACACACACACACACACATACACACACACACACACACATACACACACACACACACACACACACACACACACACACACACACACACACACACACACACACACACACACACATACACACACACCATCCCTCTTAATAATTCAGTCGAGCAAATACCCTTTACATCCAACTAGCTTTCAAGTCAAACTGAATTATTAAATGGCAAAATGGACAGTCAATTAGAGTGTCTGCTTATTTGACTACTATACACCTGAGTTTAGACCTGTGCCGATTGAAGGTTTGATTAAAAGGTAAAGGACTGGTATCATATATCGGTTAATTACAGGTAACAGGTTGATGTCTAATATGAGAGAGAGAGAGAGAGAGAGAGAGAGAGAGAGAGAGAGAGAGAGAGAGAGAGAGAGAGAATTATTTATCCCCCCTCTCTCCATCTGGTTTAAACAAGGCGATTTATATTCACCGGCATAATAGGTGTTGGGAGCAATTGTATCCCTACCTTACCATCTTGCATTAATTACACGCTATCTGAAGTTCCATTTATCTCTCTATCTCACTCATTTTTTCTTTTTTTTTAGTCTCTCTCATTCTTTGTTTTCTCCCTCTCGCTCTCATTCTTTGTTTTCTCTCTCTCTCTCTCTCGTTGTCGCCTTCACCACTCCCTCTCTCGTTGTCACCTCTCTCTCTCTCTCTCTCTCTCTCTCTCTCTCTCTCTCTCTCTCTCTCTCTCTCTCTCTCTCTCTCTTATATGGCCTGAAATATACTAAAATCACTCTGAGTAGGTCATCCTATTCCCATAACCACCTACTTCCCAAAGCCTATCTACTTTCCCCACACACTAACTACTCCACATAACTTATCTACTTCCCCACATCATCTACTTACCAAAACACTCTACAGTACTTCTTGAGGAGGCTTGTGAATGAGCTAGATCCTATTCCCTCTTTCAACAAAATTCTCTTCAGTAAACTTAGGACATTTAGCGTGGCGTAATAAACTTTTTTTTTCGCTCTAGTTATTTGTGTCATTGTATTCTTTGCTCATAGAGTGTATGGCTGTAGGTGAAGTATCTTGAGTCTAAATAACAATTAGAGTTAAGCTGAAATCTAGCAATTACTGAACCACTTTTGTTCATTCCACCTCAGAGGAGAAAAACAAATATGGCGATAATAATAATAATAATAATAATAATAATAATAATAATAATAATAATAATAATAATAATAATAATAAAATGCCTAATATATTGCTTACGTCATCAGAGGAATAAATATTATGGTATTTTCTTATTTTATGGACACTATTGATTTCTTAACACATAATTAGAGATTAATAATTACGCATTTCTTAAGTATATCTATTTTAATTTTCTATGTTACTACCTATAGGCCTATATAAATTTATTTCACTTTACATTTACAAGAACTAAGATATTTTTATTGGTAGTAAATTTCTAAGATAATTATAAGTCAGATGGAAGGAAAGGTTGGCGAATGTTTATCTAGTATCAGCTGATCAAAGTAAACAAACAAGTCCCACTGCCTCCACATCAGCTGATCAAGTAAACACGCGGGAGTCGGTCTTACCTGGTCACCAACAGTTAGACCTCACAGGTGGTGTTCAAAGTTTTCGCTAAAGTTTGAAGTTGGAACTTTCAGGCACGCCACGACCCTGTCACTACCTCTCTCTTCTTGTGTCTGTCTGTCTGTCTGTTTTTCTGTCTCTAGTTATCTGTCTCTGTCTCTGTATTGCTGTCATCTTTCTATATCTGTCTGTATCGCTCTCACCTTTCTCTGTCTCTGTCTCTATAGCTGTCATCTTTCTGTATCTGTCAGTTTGTATCTGTCCTTTCTTTTCCGTCAGTTTATCTTCATTGCTGTCTCCGTCTACCTGTCTTTAACCTCCAGCACTGTCGCCTTCTGTCAGTCTCTTCCTTTTCCCTGACGGATCACTGTATGGATGACTGTCTAGTATAGGAACTGCCCCCCACACACCACTCACAGCACCAAACACACGCAGGTGAGCCAGGAACCAAACTTAGGGGCCCTGAAGAAAGCTCTCTGGGACCCTCACGCTGGGTACACTGTAAAAAGAGAGGCAGTTCGATCCATGGCCTCGAATTGACCATCTACTTAAATTTAATTGTATCTTTCCCCCCCCCCCCAATATACATTTTGCATTGGTCTGAATTCCTTTATCTTCATACTAGTGAGAGATTTATTATCTGCTATCACCCATCCCTGCTATCACCCATCCCTGTTATCGTCCATCACTGCTATCATCCACCACTGCTATCATCCACCACTGATATCACCCACCACTGTTATCACCCACCACTGCTTCTCCCCTCCCCCACCCCTGACTGTTATCACCCACCCCTACTATCACCCACCCCTACTATCACCCACCACTGCTATCACCCACCACTGCTATCACGCTATCACCCTTACCTTCACTTCCACACAACTATTTTAAGTTTGGCGAGATACAAAATCGACCTAAGATTAGAAAATGATGGCATCCCATAGTGAACCACAGTGCACTCAAGGGAGGTCGATATATATGTTTTACGGTGACCCTATTTCAGAATCATGGCCTTTGACCTTTTCACCTTAAGTATATAACAGCTCTCGAAGGGGCATCATGATGGATATATCCGCTAAGTATGGATTTAATGATTCTCTCCCAACCATTTCTAGTTAGATACAGACGGCACTAAATGACCTATCCTCGACTCACTTGAATCAACTGGCATAGTGGGTAGTGAATAAGGTTGTTAAGGTTGTTGTAGAAGATTACTACTCACAGAGGCCGCGCGTGTGTTTGCTTAGTCACCCATTGCATCATTCCCCTTTATTCATCACCATTAGTACCCAGGGTCAAGTCTTTGAACCATTGGGGCTTCGTAGTCAAGTGGTTCCCTTAACCTCTGGCAGGGTAGTCATATGTCTGCTGCGGGTGGTAGAGGTTCCTAGCTCTCTTCCTCACCACACACCACCTTTGACATGATTGCCTAAGTAAGTAAGTAAGTAAGTAAGAAGTAAGTAAGTAAGTACGTAAAGTAAGTAAGTAAATAAAGTAAGTAAAGTAAGTAAGAAGTAAGTAAAGTAAGTAAGTAAGTAAGTAAGTAAGTAAGTAAGTAAGTAAGTAAGTAAATAATTTGATTCATCAGCCTTAGGAAGATAACACAGTTGGATAAGATTGAACAAAATTGTATCATCGATGACTCATAACACCAGTGAAAAAACCGTTCAGATCCATCCCCTTCGGACACACACACAAACTGCCTTTGTCTCCTCCCCTTCTATCTCTTCTCTCCCACGATAACAAGGTAGAATGAATGAATGAAAATCAAATATTAAAGATTACACCCTGGGGGAAACACACAGAGTATATTGTATTAGATGTCAACCCCCAAGTGATATACTCCAGGTAAGGACAAGGTGGAGGTATTAAATAATTTACCTTGTCTCAGTGTTTAATAGAAAGGGTTTAAAATTACATACCTGTCTCTGAGGAAAACGGTTTAACACAGCACTGAGGTACATGGTATTACAAGTATTAGATCTAAGCTGTCAAAGCTCAAGTCATATAAGAGACCTGGATCTGATAGTGTGCATCGCGGTGTGTTAAGAGAGTTGTTCACCGAGCCCACACAGGCTCGTAAAATATGTTCTACATATGTCTGGAGGAACAAAGGTCCCCAGAGACTAGAAAATGGTGTATGTGAGGCCCATCTTAATAAAGGAAGATCGCCAATACATGACCAATTAGCCTACATACCGGTGAGTGTGACCAGGATAGTCAGGTACTAGAGAGGATTATATGAGATGCCGTGATGGAACATCTCCTACTAAACAACCTCGTAAAGGAAGGCCAGCACGGTTTTATGCCCGAAGGTTCCCGCTTGACGCAATTACTTAAGCTGTTGGACGTGTCGACACAGATCCTGAAGCATGTGGTAATACTAACACTATTGTATATACTGTAGCTTGAGTTTGTAGAGACACCCGTTAGCGTACCTCATGAAAAGCTGAAAACTAAACTGGAAGGTGTACGGAGAAATCCTAGCGTGGATCAGAGACTCTCTTCCTGACCATAAGTTGTATGCGGTGATTTATGACACGAAATCGTCAGGTGTACTCGTCACAAGAGGGGTAAGCCAGATGCTAGTCATCTTCCATACAAATGTTTGCGGACGACGCTAAGTTATCCAGGGAAATTAAGAACCAAACGGACTGTAAAGCGCCACATAAAGATCTCTATCGGCTTCAAGAGTGGTCACATGAATGGCTCTAGGTTGTACCAATGGTTACGGAGACGTATTGCTTGTCCCAACGTGGCGAATAAACATCAATAACTGAGAACAGATGTGAAAATGATGTGGGTGTGTATGTTGGCAGCGAACTGAAGTTCTCCAGCTATTGTCAGATGAAAGTAAAACCAGCAAATAAAATATTAGAACTTATGGGAAAGTTGATCACATACCTAGATGGTCCGTCTCTCCTTATAACGCTGTTCAAAAGTGGGGTGTTTCCCCGAGATATGCTAGAGGGCCACAAGACTGGTGCTTGCACTCCAGCACCTCAGGTACTCAGAGAGATTAAAACACCTGCAGTGCCTAGCTTAAGCTTTAGGCAGACAAAGGGTGACTTAATAAAAATCTATAAGCGCCTTAGAGAACATTTCTCAGTCGAGTGTTTAAATGTGGAACTAGCGGATGCCCGCCCCACTAGGGGATACAGCCTCAGGTTACAGAAGCCATAAGTTCAGAAAACTGTCAAGGCAATTATTTTTTTTTATTTGAGTGAGAAATATGAACTGTTGAAACAATCTGCAAGAGAGTGTTGTAGCGGCACCGAGTGTGAATTCATGTTAAGACCAGGCTTGACTAACACTGGTGCAGGTACAGGTATAATCTGGAACAGGTGCATGACCAGTACTTGCCAACAGTGCGAAACAAAAACACAGCCGACCACCGGAGCGGCTAACAGGCCTATCAGTGGCGTAGGGGATAGAATATAGAAAAGATTATAAAAGGATGAGTGTTGAGTGTCCTACCTCCACCTGGCCAGGAAAGTGATCCCCGTTATCTGTTACACCACAATACCGACCACCGCCACTCTATAGGGGTGTACTGTTACTCACCGCAGTGTAGCTTTTGACCACAGCTGGTTATGTATGTATGTATGTATGTATGTATGTATGTATGTATGTATGTATGTATGTATGTATGCATGTATGGATGTATGTATGTATGTATGAGTGAACTTTACCTGGGAAATAACTGTCTTAGAATTACGCTTTATATCATAATAATCAGAGCTATTGAATCGCTGTTACCTGTTGAACTATTAGAGCAAACACTAAAGTGAACGCGCACACACACACACACACACACACACACACACACACACACACACTCTACAATACAAGCTGTCAAAGGTCTTACCATAAGCCTGTAGATAGCTCAATAAACCCGGCCATCAACCCAAGACTGTGAAGTGTCAGGAACCCGACACCCACGTCCGCTCACACTGACGTACTGATCTCACCTAACATTGATGTATCTATAGTTAATTGGTTCTAGAGGTAAAGTGATAGATAGATAGATAGATAGATAGATAGATAGAGGGATAGATGGATAACGATGTAGACAAACAGACAAAGAGGTGGGCAGACAAATCGACAGACAGATAGACAGGGAGGTGGACAAACAGACAGAAAGATTGAGAAGGAGGTAGACAGACATACATAGACAAGCAGAGACAGTTAAACAGACAGACAGACAGACAGACAGACAGACAGACAGACAGACAGACAGAGGCATAACCCACATCATCCTCAAAAGTTTGTACTGAGAAATACCTTTCTAAAATTACCTTTGAGAAATACTTCACAATTTACGGCCGTCTTCAACAGGTAGTTCCTCTTCTGCCAAGTTGTTTATTGACCTAACGTGGCCGAGCTAATTCTGCCAGACGTACGTGTGTGTGTGTGTGTGTGTGTGTGTGTGTGTGTGTGTGTGTGTGTGTGTGTGTGTGTGTGTACTTGATATTTTGGTTGGGCTATTTACCCTCTCTATACGGAATAAGTAAATGAATTAATGATAGGTGTAAACAAAGTGAACATGTGCAAACAAAAAGCTGAACAGGTGCACAAAAGAGAACAACTGTTAAAACCAAACAAAAAAAAAACAGCTTCAAAACTATAAAGTTATAAACAAAAAGCGAACTGTAAACAAGAACAGGAAAGAAATGCAAACAATAAATGGAGACACAGGTGGAAAATTGAAATGAACAGGTGCAGAAAACACTTGTCACGAACACACCTGCACCAGCGAACATTCATAACGAACCAATCCAAAAGCTTAAGGGGATTCGCCTCTCACCCCTGATGGCAGCACTGTACGGGGGTCGTCACTCTCATCATTCTGACACGAAAATATTGATACTCTGTCCTCATGTTATTTCTATTTTTCAGACCCCCAACACCCCTACCCCCCCTTCTCTCCCTCTACTATACACCAAATTGGGGAAAACCACAAGAGATCAGACCCCACCATCCCCCCTCCCTCTCCTATACGCACCAAAATGGGGGAAATACCCACATAATTTCACCCCCTCCCCCCTCCCATCCTATCAGCACCTACACAGCACAATAGAAGGATATAAGATGAAGGAAAATATAAATTAAATGTATTTATGCAAATCCTGTTTAAACTCATAAAATATACAAAGTTCGAATGATGATAAAATATATATATGCTTTTTATCTATTCAGGATAAACAAGAAAAACACGTCGCTGAAAATTATATTAAGGTAGAAGTTGATATTTTATTTGATATTTCTTCTTATAAAACAAAATTAATTATACATTTTTTCTTAATGCCGTAAATTCTCAAGCAGAACAAAAAAAAAAGTTTAAAATTAACAAAAAATATATAATAAATTTACTCTACGTGATAATTTCGAAATAGACTTTATAAATAAACCTAAATATTCAATCAGGTATTATCATTTCACAACACGGCGGCCTCAGGAATTAATTATACCTCAATATAATTAGTTTCGTGGATATAAGCTAATTTACCTAATTCAACTATATATATTTTTTTAAGATACAAAGATTAAAAAATATATTCCAATGTATAAAATGAAGAATATTTTACATATCATACATTTATTTTAACAGCAAACATATTTATTTCAATGTTTTTTTTAGAAGTGTTACACATATATATAAAAAAATCCTTTCCATTTACTATAGAAAGCCTTTTGGTCACGTCTTCTTGGTAGGTAATCGTGCTCACCCAATAGTCTACTCTGCCGGGAAGGATAATCCTACCCAGCAGTGTCCGTATGTCTGTATGTCCGTATAAGGCGGAGCTTCAGACTACCTACGAACATCCTACACACAGACTTGAATGTGAGTAAATTTATTTTACCGTTATATACATACATACATATATAATTTGTGAGGGTGTTTCTGTGGTAGGTATGCTGGTAAGGTAGTGTGTGTGTGTGTGTGTGTGTGAGTTCGTATGTATTTGCGTTTGATTTCGGCATAAGCGTTGGTATAATTAATTGTTTATGGGTATACACTTTGATGTGTATACGTGTGTACCAGAAAAAAATGTACTAGCTCATTAACGCCCTGTATTCACCAACACAAGACACCCTAATGTGAATTCAAGGCGGTTTTTCCTCCATCACAATCTATGTTAAATGGCAACAACAAATATTTCCCAGTTCACACAGTTTCAATCCTCTAATAATAATAATAATAATAATAATAATAATAATAATAATAATAATAATAATAATAATAATAATAATAATAATAATCTGTCCCATCAACACCTGGCAATAAGGTACCGACACAGCCACCAGGTAAGGCTAATCTCACCTCTCCCCAACAGGTATTCATTCACGTGTATAATTATATACATTACGATTATAGTCTAACATTATATATCCTGCTTATTTAAGTATTATATATAATTAGTCTCCAGAAAATCGGATTATAGGTCTGTAAACTGATCATATTTGTACTATATAAAACACTCCATATAATTTAGTAATGAGATTCGTTTTAATTAATAATTAATGGGCATTTTATTCTCACAGACTTTTGTTAAACATGTAATGAACAAATTAAATAAACATACATTAAAAATTCAAAATTATATTTATTCAAATTTTTCATAAGTCTCTCCTGTAGAAAACGGAACGGTAATAACGGAAGGGGGGGGGGACTCATGAAAAGTATTATACCTGCTGAAATTAAACTCAATTCCTCATTAACTTATGACCTATTGTAATCAGGGTCATCAAAATTTCTCTGTGACTTCATTGTTAATTGAAAAACATTAATTATTATTTCTATTCGTTGAGAGAGAGAGAGAGAGAGAGAGAGAGAGAGAGAGAGAGAGAGAGAGAGAGAGAGAGAGAGAGAGGAGCCAAACGGACATCGATATTGGCAGTCAAGCTTCCCAGATTAACCAATTAGTATAAATGATCTTTCCTCTTCTCCCCTTTTCGTGTCGTGCAGGAGCGAAGCGTTATGAAACTCCAAAGAGAGAAAGCAAGATGAAAACGAGACGAAAGCAATACAGGTGAAGAAAGTGTTAGGAGAAAGTTAAGACAAGTGAAGAAAGTGTCAGGAGAAAGTTAAGACAAGTGAAGAAAGTGTTAGGAGGAAGTTAAGACAAGTGAAGAAAGTGTCAGGAGAAAGTTAAGACAAGTGAAGAAAGTGTCAGGAGAAAGTTAAGACAACTCAAGGTAAAAACACTTGCCTAAACCACAACACCTCATCTAACTACAATACTTCAACTTAACCATAACACCTTACCTCAGCCACAACACTTCACCTTAACCACAACACTTCACCTTAACCACAACACCTCACCTTAACCACAACACTTCACCTTAACCACAACACCTCACCTTAACCACAACACTTCACCTCAACCACAACACTTCACCTCAACCACAACACTTCACCTTAACCACAACACTTAACCTTAACCACAACACTTCACCTTAACCACAACACTTCACCTTAACCACAACACTTCACCTTAACCACAACACCTCACCTTAACCACAACACTTCACCTCAACCACAACACTTCACCTTAACCACAACACTTCACCTTAACCACAACACTTCACCTTAACCACAACACTTCACCTTAACCACAATACTTCACCTTAACCACAACACTTCACCTTAACACTTCACCTTAACCACAACACTTCACCTTAACCACAACACTTCACCTTAACCACAATACTTCACCTTAACCACAACACCTCACCTCAACCACAACACTTAACCTTAACTACAACACTTCACCTTAACCACAACACTTCACCTTAACCACAACACTTCACCTTAACACTTCACCTTAGCACTTCACCTTAACCACAACACTTCACCTTAACCACAATACTTCACCTTAACCACAATACTTCACCTCAACCACAACACTTCACCTCAACCACAACACTTCACCTTAACCACAACACTTCACCTTAACCACAATACGTCACCTTAACCACAATACCTCACCTCAACCACAACACTTAACCTTAACCACAACACTTCACCTTAACCACAACACCTCACCTTAACCACAACACTTCACCTTAACCACAACACTTCACCTTAACCACAATATTTCACCTTAACCACAACACTTCACCTTAACCACAACACTTCACCTTAACCACAACACTTCACCTTAACCACAACACTTCACCTTAACCACAACACCTCACCTTAACCACAACACTTCACCTTAACCACAATACCTCACCTCAACCACAACACCTCACCTTAACCACAACACCTTACCTTAATTCCAATAATTCAAGGTACGTAATAACGCTTCCCTAAACCCCTATCACGAGGCTCTCATTCAAGTAGGTAGTCTGTCCTTGTATCTCATACCATCATCATTAATAACGTTCATGGCTACATTCCTCTTCCTCTGTCCAGACTAATGTTACGGGTTTAGACTGGAA
The DNA here is from genome assembly GCA_958450375.1 of Homarus gammarus. Classification (NCBI taxonomy): domain Eukaryota; kingdom Metazoa; phylum Arthropoda; class Malacostraca; order Decapoda; family Nephropidae; genus Homarus; species Homarus gammarus. The sequence continues at coordinate 1,175,287 of CAUDMG010000415.1, read as the reverse complement.
TGTAGAGACTGGCTGGAATTACCTGACCTTACCTGACCTTACCTGACCTTACCTCAGAAATTTCGAAAACATTATTGCATCTATGGGCTCCAATATGCCCCTGTCTGGCCTTTATGGGTTAAATCATGGGTAATGGGTCTTATTATGCTGAGTAAAAAAAAAATAACCATGGGTATATCCTGAACTGATCCAAGGAATGGGATTGGTTCTCCATCCTAATTATCCAATCACATCCAAATGAAGGGGTTTATAGTGACATGCGGAGACCTGGTCCAGTTATCTGATCCAATCTAAAGTAATTGAGGAGAGAGAGAGAGAGAGAGAGAGGTGGCGGGACGAAGGGAGAGGTAAAGAGGGAGAGAGGAAGGGGAGGAGAGAGAGGGGGCAGAAGGAGAAAATGATTAATTCTGCTGTAGAATATTGGCCAACGACGAGGGAGGGTCAGTCAGTTGACAATAGGGAGATGAAAGGGGGGGGAGGAAGAAGGAGGGGGGGGGGGAGGAAGTGGGAGGAAAGAGAGGGAGGAGAGGGAAAGAAAGGTAAGGAAAGGGACGAGGGAAGGAGAAGGGGCGAGGAAGGAGGAGAATGAAGGATGAGGGACAGAGAAGGGGGAAGGAAAAGAAAGAGAGGGGGGGAGGAAGGGCAGAAAAGGGGGAGAACGAGGTGGAAGGGATGAAGGGAAGGGTAGAAGGAGCAAGGTAGGAAATGGAAAAGTTTTGAGGGGGGAAAGGAAAGGAGGGGAGGGTGGGGGTAGGGGGAAGGTAAAGGGAAGAGGAGGAGGGAAATTATGAGAAGGGAAGGGAGAGAGTAGGAATAAAGGAGAAAGTGGAGATAGAATGGGTCAGACTGATAAAGAAAGAAGGAAAGGGAGAGAGGAAAGACAGGAAGGAAGGGGGGACGGGCTTAATGGCCAATAAGGAAGATATCAATGGTTGACTGGGAGAATGTTTGAGAGAGAGAGAGCGAGAGAGAGAGAGAGAGAGATGACGGATGGAGGAGGAAGGAGAGGAAGGAAACTTAGAAGCAAAAATTAGGAAAAAAAGGAAGAGGGGGGGGAAATGAGTAGGAGAGGGAACAGGAAATGAAGGAAGAGGAGAAGAAGGAGGAAGAAGACTATGAAGGAAGATTAAAAACACAGAGGAAGGAGGAAGGATGGGAATAGAGAAAACGATTTCCTCTTAATCATTCTTTCATTCCAGTGAACATAACAGTGACAGTGAACATGACAGTGAACATGACAGTGAACATAACAGTGGATATGACAGTGAACATGACAGTGAACATGACAGTGAACATGACAGTGAACATGGCAGTGAACATGACAGTGAACAAGGCAGTGGATATGACAGTAAACATGACAGTGAACATGACAGTGAACATGGCAGTAAACATGACAGTGAACAAGGCAGTGGGTATGACAGTGAACATGACAGAGAACATGGCAGTGAACATGGCAGTGAACATGACAGTGAACATAACAGTGGATATGACAGTGAACATGACAGTGAACATGACAGTGAACATGGCAGTAAACATGACAGTGAACAAGGCAGTGGATATGACAGTGAACATGACAGTGAACATGGCAGTGAACATGACAGTGAACATGACAGTGAACATAACAGTGATATGACAGTGAACATGACAGTGAACATGACAGTGAACATGACAGTGAACATAACAGTGGATATGACAGTGAACATGACAGTGAACATGACAGTGAACATGACAGTGAACATGGCAGTGAACAAGGCAGTGGATATGACAGTGAACATGACAGTGAACATGACAGTGAACATGGCAGTGAACATGACAGTGAACAAGGCAGTGGATATGACAGTGAACATGACAGAGAACATGGCAGTGAACATGACAGTGAACATGACAGAGAACATGACAAGGAGAAAGACACTTACCCTCAGCTTCTGTTGTCGCATGAGTCGATCCTTCAACGGCAGACCTGAGGGAGAGACAAAAATGATGATAAAATTTGTATCTTATGGAGGAAGAAGAAGGAATGAAGGAAGGAAGGAAGGAAGGAAGGAAGGAAGGAAGGAAAAAAAGGAAAGAATTAACATCAAAATCACCACACTACCATCAACAACAACTACAACAAGACAACTAGCACTTTCACCACCACCACCACCACCAAAGCCATCACCACCCCCCCCCCACCAACATCCTCTCCACCACCAATACTCCTCTCCCCAAACACCCGACAACCAACCATATTAACCTCTCCTCTCTCCTCCTCTCCCTTCCTCCTTCCTTCTCTCCCCTCCTCTTTCCTCCTCGATCATCCTCTCCCCTGCTCTCGCCTCCCCCTTCCTTCTCTCTATTCCTCCTTCTTCCTCTATCCTCCTCCTTCCTTCTCTCCATTCCTCCTTCCTCCTCTAACCCCCCCCCCCTTCCTCCTCTCTCCTTCTCTCCCCTCTCTCCTCTCCCCAGCAAGCAATGTCTATTACGTCAAGCATACGTCTACCTGTGCTTGGTGTCATGACGCGCTGCTAATACCATTGACAAGCACCGTGCATTAAATTGTCTCCCGGGTTACGTCTGTTAACAAGGACCTGTGATGGAGCTCTGCCAAGGTGATGATGAGGAGCTGGATGGGTGACTGTGAAGGCGGGTGGGTCGACGGATGGATGGATGGGTGGGTGGGTGGGTGGATGTGTGAAGTGTAATTCTATGAAGGTGTAGGTGGGTAGGTGGGTTAGTGAGTGGGTGGGAGGAGGAGGGTGTTATTAGGTTAAAGTCATGATGTAGCTGTCACAGGTAGGCTACACAGGTGGGCACAGGTAAGACTAGGAGGAAGCACTGAAGGAGAGCGACACGCAGTCCGGGCTCCACCACTTACATCTGACTTGCAAAATAAGACCCCAAATAGCTCGACCTTCTCCCTGACACTGGTGGGTGGACAGACACAGAGACTCTTACTCACCTGTACTGGCTGGTGGTTAGAGTCGTCAGATGGTGGTTCTTGTTACTCTTATTATTGTATGTGATCCCTGGCTTTACTGCCGCCACCAACTCTCTCGATAGTTTATCTTTTAAGTCTTCTTGTCATCTCTAACAATTGCTCACTTTTGAACATGTTTCGTGATGTTTCTCGACTCTTCACACACACACTCTGAGTTGGTTTTAAATAGTGACTCTAAGTTGTTCTCATCAGTAGCACCTGTATACCGATACCTGCTCTAGGGATGGTCACCTGGTGTATTATTGCACAGTGTTTTGGGAACAAGTGCATGTGGGTGTTCCAGTGTCGGGGATGTAAACATGTTAGACCTACACCCCAGGTCACATTCTCTTGAGAGTCGTCGGTCCTCAGGTGCCAGGGCCAAGTGAGGGATAATACTATTTTTTTTCTCAGTGCCACGGTCATCATCTCTTGGTGGTCTAAGGGTCCGGCTTAGACAAAGGGACGACGTTAAGCAGGTGTACGGCCAGGTGTGTTTGTTACAGTACCTCATAAACATGTTCACGTAATGCCTCGCAACTGAGGGCGATAACATACACACAATAGACACAGAACACGAGCCTAACTCCATAACTGAAGTATATTATCAATTCCAAGTGACTAGGATAGATCGTATCTCTAAAGTCAGAGTTCCCGACATTATTCTGAATGAAAACAGCAGCATCACATCTGCCACATTGTCTGTGTTTTCTGTGCTACTTAAAGTATCTGTTGATCCTTCCAAAGTTAGCCGAGTCAGTGTTATGAAGAAAGGTCACAACTAACATCAGCATTTTTTATCACAAAGTAGCCATGTGTGAGGTCCTCAAGATTTGTTAGAAACTTCTTAATATTAGCAGAGACAGCAGTGAGACTTTCGGTCTGTCTTGTTGCGTTTGACATTATTACGGGGTTGCAGCGCCTCCTGTGTTATAACTGAGGCGCCAGTATAGTGTGTGTGTTAGGGGGGGGGGGGTGAATGAGTTGCCTGAGTTAACCCTGTTGGTGAAATGTAGCCAGGAATGGACTGAGGGCTTTGTGAACACCCCTGTGGAGGTCGCCAGAATTGGGAGGTTGGGATTAAGTCTGACTAAATTTAACCTGCCTGTCTTCATTTTTCTTCCTACTGCGGCCTCTCTTAATGTGTCTTGGTGATCAAAGACCTCCCATTACTCCTTAGAATAGCTTCGTGTCAAATTTTTGGAACCTGTAAGACCTGTTATATCTTCACTTGAACCTAATATTATGTTTTCTTTACCAGTAGTTCATTAGATCATCACAGTAGCAGCTATGGTGTGTTGGTCGTAGTGTGATGATCTCTCTCTGTTATGGTGGTAATACTTGGTGAGTTGTGTAGTGTTAAGTGTATACCTGTTGATGGCCTACAGCAGCTGGTGGGTGGGGAGGAGTTGCCTGTAGCTATGCATGTTAAAGTGACACAGTAGAGGAAGGTAGAGCATCTTTCTTCTCTCTCTTTCTCCCTCTCTTTCTCTCTTCCTTGTCTCCCTCCTTCCTTGTGTCTCTCCTTCTTTGTCTCTTTCCCTCCCGGTTTCTCTCCCTCCTTGTATCTCTCCTTTCTTGTCTTTCTCCGTCCTTATCTCTCCCTCTTTGTCTCTCTCTTTGCTTGTCTCTTCCCCTCCCTGTCTCTCTCCTTCAGTCTCTTTCCTTCTTTGTCTCTCCCTCCCCTACCTTTCTCCTTCTTTATCTTTCAACTTTCCTTGTCTCTCTCCTTCCCCTGTCTTCCTTCCTCCTTATCTCACTCCTTCCGTGTCTCTCCCCCCTCCTTCCCTTGACACTATTGACCATCAAATATCTTGGAGCGACCTCAAAATACCTGATAAACTCTCACCTCCTTTTCTTTCCCACTCTCCCAATCTCTTATCTTCATTTTTTCCTTTCCATTTTATCTTCAACCTTCCATTCCATATTTTCTTAGTCTTCTCTCCTTTCCTCTTCTCTCCCTCATAGTTATTCATCTTTGTACCTCTAATAATTATGTCATATTTTCGATTGTTCTTGAGAAAAACAAAAACCCCAAAATATTAGACAAGCCTGGGAAGTAAAGGAGCTTCTCTCTCCTTCTCACTCTTTCTCCTACACTCCGCCTGATCAACAACTGACAGCTATATATACCCATAGCCTTGATATACTCCCCTAAGCAGCTCAATCCAGTCAATCACAAACTCGAACGAAGCAAAATGGGAGGGGCTTATTTAACATATACAACATGAACAAACTAGACCATGAGGGAAGATTTTCATCAACATCTTCCAGTAAGCGGGACATTCCTATAACTTATCATCGTCTGCTACTTTTCCAGAAGCCTTTTTGTATCATAAAGCTAAAAATGCCGTGTTATGGGTCGAGGAGGGAGGCTTTGTTGACGAAGGCGGTCATCTTTGTTGTCTACTCTTCGTCTACACTTCAGATTGACGCCACATTGTTTGCTTTGTTTGTGAATGCGACGAGATATTAATTTTTTTTTTCGTTAAACTATACCAGGAATAAATTCTCATAAAATATTGTTTGTTTGTTGTTGTTAATTACTAGTTTGTTATTGTTATTGTTGTGTTGTTATTTGCTATTGTTGTTATAGTCCGTTATTGTTATTATTGTTGGTGATGGGTGATGGCGAAAATGCTGGACTATACATCAAAAAGACATAAAAACATACATACTATAGAACGGTAGAGAACATGTGAATGATGTAGCGAATGGTGGTGGTGATGGTGGGGGTGGGGAGGAGGTTGGGGGTGGGTGTGATGGGTGTGAGAGGGGGATGGGGTGTGGGGGGGGGTGGGGAGGTAAGTCTGTGTTGATCTTGGGTTTGGTTATTCTAGCACCATTTGAGAGGCACACCACCACCTTCTCTTGCACCATTAGGGAAACATCTGCTTGCCTCCGCCATTAGGTTTTGGAAGAGTGAAAAGGAAAAACAAAAATATTCTTGTCTTCTCATGTTTCTTGTTCTTGTTCTTCTTGTTATTTTGTTCTTTTTTGTTCTTGTTGTTGTTGTTCTTTATACTGTTCTTGTTCTGTTCTTCTTGTTAATCTTGCTCTTTTTGTTCTTGTTCTTGTTGTTCTTCATACTGTTCTTATTCTGTTCTTCTTGTTAATCTTGTTCTTTTTTGTTCTTGTTGTTCTTCTTATTGTTCTTGTTCGTCTTGTTCTTGTTATTTTTGTTATTTTTTGTTCTTGTTCTTCTTACTGTTCTTTTTCTTCTTGTTCTTTTTGATGTTCTTTTCTGCTCTTTTCTTTCTATTTCTAGTATTTGTCTTTATAATCGTAAAATCAACAAATAAATGAAAAATCACAATTAAAATAAATATACAGAAACACGTATAAGAAAATCCCATCACAAACCTTAACTTTTAACCTGGCATTAAAACTGAAATTAAACTTTTTATAATTTTGTGTTACGTTTATTTCTACGTCAGTTCGTATAACACTGAAACGTAATGATTATATTCAGAGAGTGACAGGCCATTTAATGTGCTTATGTGTAATGACAACTCTAGTGACAGTTAATGACATCTGAGGTAATTAGTTTAGGAGGCAATTTGGAGTTTATTATCGAGGAAAGTTTTAGTCTGGGCTTGTGAAAGGTTTCTATTTACAGAGTCAACGAGAATCTGACGAGGGACGATGTTAAGGGTGTGGGTGGCTGGGACGATGAATGTTATCAAGAGTACTACGAACAGGAATAGCTTTTCACCTTAACCAAACAAACCTAACCTAACCAACCTAACCTAACCATCAACAGTTATCTAGTCATTAATGGTTCGTATAAATAAATCATATACTATTTCAAACACCATTTATAAGAGATAATGACTACAGTCAGATCAATTAAGAACGACTATTTGAATAATGCACAGGTAACTAATTCATTATTATTTTTCATATTAAAACAAGGATCATTAAAATCCCTCGAAGCAATAGCCAGACCATGTCATTCTGGTGAGGGAGTGTGACAGGTGAGACAGGTAAGAGATGACAGGTGACAGGTGAGGTCATTGACACTCACCCCTTAACCCTATTACATTATTTTCCAAGTGGTAATATAGTGTTTAATTCATATACAGTATTTATATATATATATATATATATATATATATATATATATATATATATATATATATATATATATATATATATATATATATATATATAGCTAAGGTGAATTTACCAGTGACATGAGGTGATGATTTTGATAGTGACATGAATTAAATTATCTCTAATTTGATTTTTCATGTCACATGTTTGAAATTTATCCATTTATGTAATCATCTACAATTTCTAAAGCTTAGGTTTCGTCCAATTGCGTCATTATTCGTACTGTCCTTTGTAGGATTGTGAGTTTGTTGGTTATTGATTCGTCTGTCTGTCTGTCTGTCTGTCTGTCTGTCTGTCTGTCTGTCTGTCTCTGAGTCTGTGGTTCACTGTCCCTGTTTTTGGTGCGGGTGAACGCTTGTTGATTCTAAGATTAAGAGATTGTGTGTAAATACATTAGTTGTGAATTATTGATGCTTTGCAGATAAGAAGGTATTCAGACAGTGCTAACACACATACACACGCGCACATGTTAGGCTCAAAGAACGAATTCACTCACTGAAAGAAAAAAAAAAGAGACCACAACGCAATATAGACAGAATAAAAAACCAGAAAACGAAATTTCACTATAGGTTAGGTTAGGTTAAGTTAGGTTAGGTTAGGTTAGGTTAAGTTAGGTTAGGTTAGGTTAGGTTAAGTTAGGTTAGGTAACTTCTTGTATCTTCAAAGCCATAGGTAAGGTAGATACAATATAGAAAAACTATTGAAGACCTAACAAAGAATGTCAGTAACACACACACCGGCCTAAGTCATAATATATCGCTCACTCTCTCAATATATCGTTACTTCCATAGAACGATAGATTCTAACACACACCTGAAGTACTGAGAACCATTCACAGGTATAATCCCTTCCCCTCTCCCCCCTCCCCTCCTCTCTCCCCTTCCCCCTCAGGCCAGATCGAACTTACATTTACTTAGTCACATCTACTGAAAATTGTCTTTGAGGATAATTTAAGACTTCACAAGACGTAACTATAAGAGGTTAAGAAATTCACTAGAGATTTTTGTTTAATTTTGTAGCTGTAAGATTGTTCGTTGGTTCAGGAGCTATTTTTACCCTTAGTTCCCCCTGCGTTCATGTTTGCTATCCCTGGCGAGGTTATGAAGAATTGTCAATCACCCAGCAGCTATTTTACTGTATCTGTATGTGTGTGTATCTGTACTGTATATCTGTGTGTCTGTGTATCTGTCTGTCTGTCTGTATGTGTGTCTGTGTCTGTCTGTCTGTCTGTCTGTTTGTGTATCTATGTATCTGTCTGTCTGTCTCTCTATCCAGTTGTCAATATCCAAATAATTCACCGTGGTGGTTCTCGCTCTTATATTATTTCTATATATATTCATTGCGAAATTCTGTCTATATTTTGTGATGAAATTATTCAGAGTTGACCGTCAACCGTCCGCCTCGCTCACTGTCCACTATACTTGATATGACAGAATTAAGCTGCTGGATTTACAATTAGCCTAACTGGGGGGGGGGGGGGATATATTTGGCCGTGGGTGGGCGTGTGGGTGGTGTGGGTGGGGAGGACGAGTGTGTGGGTGTATGTGTGGGAGGAAAAAAGGTGGGTGTGTGTGTGGGGGGGGGGGAGGGGGGAGGGGTGTGTGGGGAGGGGAATGGGTGAGTGAGTGGATTTCTGTGGATGGGTGTATGGGTAATAGTGTGGGAGTCGTCTGTGGTCGATAGTAGGTACTTTCACCCACATCACCATCAGCTAACCTTACCTCCACTACCACCATCACCACCATCTACCACCATCACCACCATCTACCACCATCACCACCATCCACCACCATCTACCACTACCTTCCACCCCCATCCTCACCTCCACATAAGGCTCAGTTGATCATATAACAAACCCTACAGACACGAAGGTTCAATTTAGTGGTGAGGGGAGGGGGAAGAATGGAGGGAGGAGGGGGAGAGGAGAGGGGGAGGGAGGGGGAGAGGGGAGGGAGGGGGAGAGGGGAGGGAGGCTAGGGCATATAATTTCCATATATATGACTCGGCCAGCCTCAACACAACACAACCTGGATCACCAGACCCTACTCTTTAAATCAGGACAACTATGTGGAGGAGGCTTGGGAAGGAGGGTGGATTGAAGTGAGGAGGAGATGGTTTAAAGGAAAGAGGGAGGGAAGGAGGTTGAGAGAAGGAGGGAAGGAAAGGAAGGTTTGAGAGAGTATGATAAAGGTAATAATTATTTTTATTATTATTATTATTATTATTATTATTATTATTATCAATTAGTTTCCTGAAGTAGTAACAATCAGCTCCGAGTATCCAGAACATTGATTACTGATAATGAGATTCAACACAAAAAAATCGAACAGTAATGGTCAGACTGTCGACAAATTGACCAACTGTACACAAAGAATTCAATACCATCGTTAGTCTCTGTTTGCTTAAAGAATATACGTTTGTTTACCTTATATTTGTAATACTTGGAGGATATAAACTACGTATTACATTATAAGACCTCATATATCTTTCTTATAGAACTTTTAATATATTATGTACAGGATCGTTTTACACGTCATCTGCCTGGGTGGGTTTTGTTTCGGTTCGCGGATTAACCACAAGCTGATGGTAAATACGAAGATATATGAAATTTTAAATATTATTTCAGTCATATTAAATCAACATCAGTGTGTATCTTGATTTTCATTGTTACGTCAGTATAAGGTGGCTTTGAATTGAGAAGCAGATGACGCCATAGGGGTTCGATAGTTTAGTTCAGGGAAGGAGTAACACCTGAATTCATTTTTGCTGGGAAGTAATTTTTCGATTAGCTTCGTTAAGACTTGGTGCTAGAGAGAAAGAACTTGATGATTTGATTCACGCAGTAAGAGAGAGAGAGAGAGAGAGAGAGAGAGAGAGAGAGAGAGAGAGAGAGAGAGAGAGAGAGAGAGAGAGAGAGAGAGAGAGAGAGGTAAGAAAAATCAAATGAAAATAACACAGACATAAACGCAGTATTGGATAAACAAACACATTATCACGTGAGCTTGGTCCCGGGTTGAGGTGCTCAGAGAACTGCTTTGTTCAAATCCAACTCAGAGAAGTACGATAGAAAAATATATTCCCAAAAACTACTTAATGAAAACGAAGAAAGAAAAATGCTCTTAAAAGTTCAGACATCGTTAAGGTGACTTAACAACCTTACGAGGTGTTTTAATGTCACCTAACCTAACCTAAGAATTCTCTCTCAAAATATTTATTGTTTGTGGATTAGTTTAAGTACTAACCTTTATTATACACGTTTAAAAGACTTTTATAGTTATTGAATGGCAGTAAGAAGTTATAACAACAAAGTCACCTATGATGAAACTAGAAGATGGTCTGCCAATTATACTTTCCTCATACTACAACTACTACCACAATTACTATCACTACTACCACTACTACCACAATTACTACCACTAATACCATAATTACTACCACTACTACCACAATTATTACCACTACTACCACAATTACTACCACTAATACCACAATTACTACCACTACTACCACAATTACTACCACTACTACCACAATTACTACCACTACTACCACAATTACTACCACTAATACCACAATTACTACCACTACTACCACAATTACTACCACTAATACCACAATTACTACCACTCCTACCACAATTACTACCACTACTACCCTACTACAACCAATACCATCATATAAATAGGGAGCTTAAATTCAACGAAGCAAAACTCAGTGGAGAGAAATGGCGATTGGAAGTGAGAGTAGAGAAGAGGAGTGAGAGGCAATTAGGAGAGTGAGGCTGAGAGGGAGTGGGAAGGGGGAGAGGAGTGGGAAGGGGAGAGGGAGGGGAGGGAAGGGGGGGGAGAGATTAGTCTGGAAGAGTTGACGATTGACCGCAGGGGATTAGAAAATGGGGGGGGGGTGAGAGGTGAGAGAGTAGTGGTGAGAGGTGAGAGAGTAGTGGTGAGAGGTGAGAGAGGAGAGGTGAGAGAGTAGTGGTGAGAGGTGAGAGAGGAGAGGTGAGAGAGTAGTGGTGAGAGGTGAGAGAGTAGTGGTGAGAGGTGAGAGAGTAGTGGTGAGAGGTGAGAGAGTAGTGGTGAGAGGTGAGAGAGTAGTGGTGAGAGGTGAGAGAGTAGTGGTGAGAGGTGAGAGAGTAGTGGTGAGAGGTGAGAGAGTAGTGGTGAGAGGTGAGAGAGTAGTGGTGAGAGGTGAGAGAGTAGTGGTGAGAGGTGAGAGAGTAGTGGTGAGAGGTGAGAGAGTAGTGGTGATAGGTGAGAGAGGAGAGGTGAGAGGTGAGAGAGTAGTGGTGAGAGGTGAGAGAGTAGTGGTGAGAGGTGAGAGAGTAGTGGTGAGAGGTGAGAGAGTAGTGAGGCTAGAAAAAGGAATTTAATTAAGGAATCAATAAACTAATTCATATTTCAATACACGCACACACACACACACACACACACACACACACACACACACACACACACACACACCCACACACACGTCAACATTCATTTATCACTGACAGGTCAAATATATGTATCCTAATGCTCTTGTTCATCATCTTTCCCTTCCTCTTCCACTTCTCTATCCTCCTCTTCTTCTCTTCCCTCTTCCTCTCACCTGCCCTCTTCCTCTCACCTGCCCTCCTTACCACCCCCCTAATCCACTACCAACCATTACCCCTGTCAACACTCATCCCTCTCATAACGTCACCATGGCAACTCCTCCACACCCAGTCACCACGTCGCCACGGCATCTCCACCCTCCTCCACACGTCACCACGGCAACTCCACCCTCCTCCACACGTCACCACGGCAAACTCCACCCTCCTCCACACGTCACCACGGCACCTCCACCCTCCTCCACACGTCACCACGGCACCTCCTTTCACACACAACAGATATCGACTTCCTATTGGCCACCTCCCACGCCCAAATTAACCTTGTTAATTTTACACAAAACAACTTACCAGGTATCTAACGACCCCCCCCCCCCTCCCACACACACACACACACACACACACACACACACACACACACACACACATATCACCGCTCTCATCCCCACCATTAATATTGCCTGGTGACCGACGAGTTCGAAAATTCCCATTAGAGAAACAAATTTGCTCTCTAGTTTATTTTAGTATATCAATTCAGAAGTGATGAAACAAACAAAGGTACAGTTATAAGTTCAGGTACAAACACAATTACAGGTATGGATACAATTACAGGTATACATACAAGTATACATACAACTACAGGTATAAGTATTGATGCAATTACAAGAGATTTCAAAATGGTAGCGACCCTCATGACAGGTGAGTACTGTACTGTACATCCTCAGATACAGCGGTACAGTGGGTAAAAATACAGTGGTTGTTTGATTGTGAAAGACTGATGGGAAGCTATACTCTCTCTCTCTCTCTCTCTCTCTCTCTCTCTCTCTCTCTCTCTCTCTCTCTCTCTCCACGTCGAAGACAAAATTTCCTGGACACTATTAACACAATCTGTCATCCACTTGAAGGTATGTTAGGTAAAGGTGGATTGGGATTTTATTTACAATGTTGAGGGATTTTTTTGTCGTATAATGAAAAGTAGTGTCCAATACTTATAAGGCAATTAAATATATAACCCATAAGTACTTGAAAATTGAAGGAGTTTTACTTTGTTTTCCTTATAAGAGTATTTATCCATAAAGGGAAAATAATAATACATTTCTTTTGTCTCGTTGACTTGTTAGGTTAGGTTAGGTTAGGTGACGGTAGGTATTAAAGAGTTGGTGGAAAAAGTTTTTATTTTTTTAAAGGTAAGTGAATGAAGGCATCTCACCCATTCGTATACACAAACAAAAATATACAAACCCATTGTCTAAATCACACAAACACACAGGCACACAGAAAAGGGCCTGCAGAATCATGCTCGGCACAGACTACTCCGGCTACACCAACACTCTCTGCACCCTGGAAATGCCATCCCTCAGTGACCTCCACCACCAAGCACTGGAAAGGTTTGGCCGTGGACTACTGCACCACCCTCGCCATCGCCACCTCCTGCCACCTGCAGCCCCCCCCCCCCAACTCGCGCAGTCCGCCACTACAACAAAATTCAGCACATAAGAGCCCGCACCGATAGATATAAGAACAGCACCATCCCATCTATTATTAAAATAATAAACAACTCCTGATTTATGTACTGCACAGCCTTGGAAATGTATTCAATGCATATTATATCATTATGTCTAAATTAAATGTAAGTCTGTATATTTTCAGCCACCGGTTGCAACTCTATTAATAAACCGTTTATCATTATTATTATTATTATTATTTAACAGAGAGACAGACAGATATACAGACACACACACAGGGCACCACCTTCAACAAGACCCCACAAGCCGAACCACTCAGAGCTCCCCTTCCCTCCACCCCTTCCGCCTTTCCTCCCCCCCCCCATCTGCCCCTTCTCTCTCCCCTCCACACAATGATTATCGAAGAAGATAGAGTTTCCTTGTTGTTGATTTTCCACCCATCCTGCAGAACCCATCCCACAGCCTGCATCTGCCGCCCCAGCAAACTATTTCCGGCCTACAGCCTACCCCCCGTCGCCAACCTGCTCCGTCCAACTTCTACCGCCCTAGCATAATCTTCCCTCTAGGGCCTGTACCCGATTGTAATTCCTGCTCATTAAGACTGAGGCCAATTAGGAGAGAAGGTCATTAGAACGGGGAGCTTACTAAAATTTGGCTCTAATTCAATTTGATATCAATAGACCTGAGACCTAACAGAACTGAGACCCATTAGACCTTGAGCTCACTGTGACTGTAGGTCCCATTAGAACTTGACCCTAATATTTAACGTAGGTCAGGTTGGGTCTATTAGCACTGGGGCCTTTACCACCAGTCCCAATAACTTTGTAATTACATCGTGAGACCCAAACACCCAATAAAAGCAAATAATGACCTTTTTTCACCAGCATCTTGTGTCACTCGACTGGCTGACGAATATGTTAATTACCTGTTCTATAATGAAGAAAAAATGCTATTGAAACAAACTCAATGGTCACGAGAGAAATACTACGCTTATATCATGTCACATATAAAATTCACTCTCTTAGTGGTCCGAGTCAGCATTTTTCCCTATAAAGAACATAATGCCTAAGGCTGTAATTAATTTTATTTGTCATTTTAAGTTATTAATATTGATGCTATTATTTTATATTTCATTATTTTTAAGTCTCTGATGATGAAATAACACCAAAACACCAATTAAATAAATGTGATGTTTTTTATTCATAAGAAGCTGATTTCAGGATTAATATCACTTGATAGGATTAAGACATTTAATATCCTCATGTTACTGGAAAACTATGAAATATAACTTAAATTTCTTCTTTCCATGAGGGTGAAGATTAGGTGTTGCTCCCCTCAAACTCCTCCCCTCGACCACCCTTAACTTCTCCCCCTCCTCGTCTCCTCAACCTCTTCCTCATATCAACCCCCTCCTCCCCTCAACCTCCTCCTCATCTCGACCTCCTCCCCTCGACCACCCTCAACTTCTCCCCCTCCTCCCCTCAACCTCCTCCTCATCTCGACCTCCTCCCCTCGACCACCCTCAACTTCTCCCCCTCCTCCCCCTCAACCTCCTCCATCCTTCGACCATTACACCCACTAGAGCAGTAAGTGGAATCGAGAAACCAATCAACACTCCTCTACAGCTGCTCAAGTGAGACCCTCGAGGGGGAAGTTTATGAGTGGAGGGAGAGGGGAAGATAGTGAGGGGTGAGGGGTACCGGCTGACCCCCTCCCCCCCCCCCCTTCACCAACGATAAACACAGATACATCACTGGAGATAAGTGTCGGATATGTAACCGGACTGATTAAGTTTCCGTTATAGCTACGTACGTGAGCCGGATACATAGTTATTGTTAGTTAGGCTTCCGTTGTAGTAGCTACGTGAGAATGCCGTATATATAGCCATGCTAATTAAGTGTCCAGGATGGATTAAGGCTTATTTACCGGTAGTGTCAGAGGGTATAATTTCGGTGTTTGTCTGTGCGTATATTTTCTTATCTTTCATTTCTGTCTGTCTGTCCCTTTATCTCTCTCTCTTTCTCTAATTTGCTATCTTTCTCCCTTTATCTCAGAAGAGCAGAGAGAGAGAGAGAGAGAGAGAGAGAGAGAGAGAGAGAGAGCTGTGTGTCGTCACTGGAATATATTATACTGTAATATAATTTATGACACTTTTTTCTCTTTCTCCCATTATGATGATGAAGGTGATAATGAGGCTAAGGAGGACGAGGAGGAGGAGGTAGGAGGTAGGAGGTAAGAGGACAAGTAGGAGGAGGTAGGAGGTAAGAGGAATGGCTTCACATTTTAGCTCTCCTTCGAAAAATTGCTTTACATTCTAGCTGTCCTTCAAAAAATAGCTTCACATTATCGCCCCCCTACAAAAAAGTGGCCTTACAAGTCAGCTTTTCTTCAAACACGTTAAATATATGTGTACACTTTCCTCACATATGTTAAATAAATCCCTCCCTCCCTCGGCAGTAACCTAAGGAGCCACAAGGAGCCACAAGGAGTCAGTCACCTCACCTATACGAGTGTTCCCTTCCCGGCCTCACATAACGATGACTCAATCTCCAATATTAATATCCAGCAGCTGAGGTGTATACAAAGTGGACGAGGAGGGAAATTGCTACATATACTGCGTTAGGTGTATGTCTGTATGTCTTACCAGCCAACCAGAATGCTAATATACACAGTAGGTATATCACGGTGTTCATAGCCATAGTAGCTCCTGTATACTCACTCCAAATAAATAAAAAAATGGTTACGATTTTATGTGAGGCAATATGACAAAACGGGTGAATATTTCAGAGGTCACATTTTTTCCTTCTCTAAATCCAATATCTGTGTTTAAAATAGTTATACAGCTGATATCAAGTAATAACTCGAGTAAAATAGCCACGATTTGATGATATTTTGAGAACCCGTAAGAAAAGTTAATACGACTGTGATATCAAAATAATTTAAAATAAGTTTGTGGTGACGTTAAGGTAAATAAATTATCACACAGTTTCCATATACCTGAGGCCTTATGTAAGCAGTATATATATATATATATATATATATATATATATATATATATATATATATATATATATGCAAGTAAATCACTGTAGGTGCGCGTGATCTAGGTATATGCTGATAACCATGTGTGTGTGTGTAATGTACTTCCACTGGTTAGCTACATTCAAGAGACTTATTCTGTATGTTGTGTCAGAATTAATACACTGTCAAGCTTCAAATTATAATCTCTATAACATTTACTACATTGCTTTTGATTATCCTAAATACTTTGCTCGTGTGTTCAGATAAGCCACGGAGGAACCATAACACTAAGGCCGGATTACCATTCACGAACGCAGACGAGTGTTGCCATCCCCCTGGTCGCGAAATTTTAAGCACATTACTTACAGTTTAACCCCTTCTCTCAGCTGATGATACGAGACGGCATACGACTGGTCCGCTTACTAAACCTAGCCAATGTGGAGTCTAAATTACATCATGACTGTGGTGTAATTAGATAACTGAGTGAATGTTGTGGAGCTATGAGATAAATGTTAAGATTTTGGCCTAAGATTATGAGTTGGTCTCGCCATCATGAGGTGGTGAAGGTCGTTGTCTTCTGTAATGATTGTACGTGTGTGTGTGTGTGTGTGTGAGTGTGTGTGTGTGTGTGTGTGTATGTGTGTGTGTGTGTGTGTGTGTGTGTGTGTGTGTGTATGTGTGTGTGTGTGAGTGTGTGTGTGTGTGTGTGTGTATGTGTGTGTGTGTGTGTGTGTGTGTAATATATTTTTTCTAGTAGGTATTACAGGAAGTGAAAACTACCAAACGTACTCTGTGAATTAGAGACAGCAATTCTTACTTTGTCTGGAGAGAACACACAAAGACTTTCTCCAGGTTTTCTTCGCTGCCAAAAAAAAAAAATTACTCCTCGAGTTCCGAAAATCGAACCTAATCTACCTCAGTCAATTTTAACTTGCCCTGACTTAACTAACCTAATTCAATCTCATCTAACTTAGCCGAAACCTAACCAAACCAAATTTATCTAGACAATACCTAATCGAACCTAACCTAGCTAGACCTAACCATACATAATTTAGCCTATGCAAATCTAATTAACCTAAGTTTACTAGATTTGGGTTAAAATAAAACAAAACTAGTATAACCTAGCCTAATCTAATATACATACTATAAATTAACTTAACTCCAATTAAAACTAACTTCGCTTAAACAAAATTTACCAAACTTGACTTAACTTTATCCCCCAAAAATTATGTTAAATTACAAATCATAATAATAATAATAAACAAACACCCACACACACACACACATACACACACATCAGTACAGTACAGTGTTCCGAAATTACATGACGACAATATAAAACAAAGTGATAAACCACTAATTGCATTTTCATTTCCAGGACAAAACCCTAAGAATTTTTTAGAATTTTTCCCCCCACTAACTATAAGCATTTGAAACTCTTTTTAAAAACACAATTCATTTATATTTTACATTACGAATGTTTAAAAGTTTACGTGTGTATTAAATATTTCATCATGCAAAAGACTCAAGATGTTCTTCTGAGTATTTAATAATTGTCTTTTGTAAGATACTAAGACGCACTAGACTGTATTTAATGACCTTGATAGTTGTGGCATGTAAAATATTAAGACAGTGTAAGATAAGAGATATATAAATCCTGTTAGCTGAAGCACACACACACACAACAACTAACAACTACGAATTAGTGAACAGTGCTTAAAATACAGTAGTTAAAATACATACAACTAAAACAAGAACAAAATTACAATACATCAGTTAAGTTCATAATTACAACAACAACAATAACGACAAAAAACATTACAATACGTCAGGTCTCTTATTAAAACATCAACTAAAATTCTCGATTATGGAAGATCACGTTTTAAAGCTGTGAGCATAAAGAGAATTTCCGGAAAATATAGACAAAAAAATGCCTTGTAATTTGACCCCTCGTTCCACAATCGTGACATCAGTGCATCCAGACGAGGAGGAAGGTGCAGTGTGTTGGGGGGGAATAAACGATAAGGAGACAAAAAGAGAGACAGAGAGAGAGATAAAGAGATAAAGAGAGAGAAAGAAATTAGGAGAAAGGAGAGGAAAAGAGAAATATAGAGAGGAAAATAAAAATAGAAAGACAGGGAGAATGATAATAACTGGAAAAAAAAGGAAGAATAGAGTAGAGAGGGTGAGTAAAAAATGAATTAGACAGACAGACAGACAGATTACAATCACTGTCCCCCCCAACAAAAAAAAACAATCATCCCCAGATAACACCATAACAACAACAACAAGCTTAGCAATACTACAGGTGCACAATCATGCCTTAACCTACACCCAATAGACCCTTTTCTCAGGTTAGGTTAGGTTAGGTTAGGTCAGGAGCCACTGGTAAGAGACACCGGAACTTTTGTTGGTGACTGAAGACGATCGTTGTCTTCTGTTTTATGAGGACGTATAGTACTGAGACAACACACACACACACACACACACACACACACACATACACACACACACACACACACACACACACACACACAAATCCTACATAGTAACTCTCCCAGTTCCAAAGCGTCAGATATAAGTATTCCATTACCCTCAATACATAAATAACATAGAACATAGAACACGAAAAATAAGCACTTTAGTTTGACCTGAAAAAGAAAACTACTGAATGTGTGTGTGTGTGTGTGTGTGTGTGTGTGTGTGTGTGTGTGTGTGTGTGTGTGTGTGTCCTTAATACACACCACACGAAAATAACACCAAAACACAGATAATTCCTATATAAAACTGACTCGCATAACAATATCGCTACACAATACCTGAGAAAACAATGAGATTTTTTTTGCTATAAATTCACAGACAAATAAACATCATAGATTAAATTAAAGTAAAATACATTGAGTGTGGAATCTGAAACCTGGACAATTTATTTCTGCGTGTAATAGTATTGTCACTGAATACTATAAAACATTTGATTTCATTTTTTTTCTATCAATGAATTATATTTTCACCGTAATAAATACGTGTGACAATTTATATCATATTTTGTATATGGTGCATTTTTGGTCTATAAACAATATTTTATTGGATTTTGTTAACTATTGATATCATTTGAAACTTATAAATAGCAATAAAAATAACTAACATGATAACAAAATACACTCTGATGAGATATGATAAAGATAATATTTATTTATTTATTTATTTATTTATTTATTCACCTGTTTAGTTGGTTATTTTAATGTTGTTTTTATCACATTTTCACTGTCTCGTTTCCAGGCCAGCAATCAGTCTACCTCAGTCTACCTCAGTCTACCTCAGTCTACCTCAGTCTACTTCATCCCCCTACGCCTTTCATAGACCCTCACGCACCCCCCCCCCCCTACCCCTCAGCTACCCACCAAATTTAATACACTCACGTATACACTGCATACTGTAAATTAACACACGAATGCATACATACTCATATAAAGATCCACATTTACACATAACGTGGATATTGGTACCACCTACACACACACACACACACACACACAACACACACACACACACACACACACACACACATACATACACACACACACACACACACACACACACACATACATACACACACACAAATGAGAGTATACAGTATATATATACACACCTAGACATACACTTACCACATACATAATGAAGTTAAACAAAAATACACATAGTAACATAATACAAATACACTGTCTAACACACATACTTACACAGTACACATATACACACATGCACTCACATAATACAAACATACAGCAACTCAAAATGGTTTAGCAATATTCGCGTTTTATAAATACATAAGATTAACTACTTTGCGCAAAACAACAACTGATAAACACAAATAAATAAGACGTGATAAAACATAAATAGGAAAATACAGACAAAGACTTACAAACTGTTAGGGAAAATGAGCGGAGATTGAAACACTAAAACAGAAAAAAAAAAAAAAACGAAGAAAAATGTAAAATGTAAAACAAAGAAATACAAAAATTAATAATAAAACACAAATATTCCCAAAAAAATCCCTGAGAAAAGCAAAACAAACAAAACTAAAAAAAAGGAAAACAAAAATCAAATATACGTAAAAATAAGTTGGAAGAAAAAATCTAACCCAATATGTAATAAAAGTTTTACACATACTTAGAGAAAACTCACAAAAACAGAAATTAAACTGAAAAATAGAGTAAAAAACAAAACTCTTTCCCCCGTATGTATGTAGTGAGAGAGAGAGAGAGAGAGAGAGAGATCACACACACACACACACACACACACACACACACACACACACACACACACACACATACACAGAGTTCACTAACGGTCACTGGAAATCAATTTACAGTGTGTACCCGTTTGTATGAATGACTCAACCTTCTGAACCCACATCCTCTGACAGGGAATTACCATCTGTGTGTAGAGAGGTGAGTGGTCTATCAAGTCTAGCAGTAGATGCAATAACCTGAATCCCACTACAGTCAATACAGTTTTGTTCTATATATTACTCGTCTATATAAATAAATCACATTAATAAATCACATTAATAAATCACATTAATCTGGTTTTGATGTTTATGTTATTCGTCTATATAAATGAAATAAATTAAATCTGGTTTCACTATAATATTACAGGTATAATATATATATATGAATGTGTTTATGACAGTGAGACGCTTTCATCAATATTTACCTGATGTTACGTCACGTGATATACTAACAGCGTCTGGCTCGTTAGTATCCAAATAAACCAATAGGCAACTGCTGTTATGACGGTGCACTCTGTTTGTTATGACGAGCAACATAAACACACATCTATAAGCCAATCAATACTGTAGTTTTTATTCCCGTTCAAATATATCAGATATTTCATTGGTTGTGTCCTTCCATTCATTCCAGTTAAAAAAATCATGTTTTTTTTTTTTTTACGACCGGACTTTATAATGAAGCCAGTACAAATCAGTCATTTAAAAGAACAAAATACCGGGATTGACAAACAAATATATATATTTTTTGGGGGGTGGTGTAATTGAGAGATATACTACTTAAAAACTTTCCCCAATTACAGAGAAACAATACGGTCATTGTCAGTGAGGTTTTGTATAGGTTAGGTGGGAGTGCATTTTATTGTCTGTGAATTTAGTATTGATTCTTACTTGTATTTCTCCTTATGACTGTCTGGAGATGAATGATTATTATTTTTTTTTTTCAATATATAAAATAGCCACGTGTGTTATTTTCCTATATTTTATGTAAGTTGTTTGTATTTTGTCCCTGTACTGAATGAAAAAACGATTACAACACACACACACACACACACACACACACACACACACACACACACACACACACACACACACACACAACCATCAAAGTATCATCCATAAAACAACAATAGTAGAATGTCCGAAAGACGACTGATAAAAAAAATATGGACCAAACAAGCACAATGAAAATTTACATATACTGTGGTAGGGAGAGAACAGGGCCACACGTTAGGTCTTACACAGCTAGGACAACATTTTAGGGGAAAACCACAGGAAAATGTGTCTTAATTTGCATATTATTGTCAAGGGGGAAGAGGTGGTAAAACTTAATTATTCCTCCAGATGTTATGTGTAGTTATTTATTTTGTTTGTTTGTTTGTTTCGTGTTTATCTCTTGTTTAATTTCTTATTTATTTTGTATAGTTTTTTCTTGTTTATGTTATATGTTTGTTTCTTTGCTATTAGTTTATCTCTTAAGGTAGTACAGATTACAGTAACAAAACATCCTAAACGTCTATACATTACAGGAAAATACGACTACAGCTCCATCACTGTAGATAAAATACAGGGAAAATACCATAAAGAAAATAATACAGTATTCTACATAAATATACATGACAACAAAATATATAAACCTTAAAAAAAATAAACTTTGGAAACTTTCTCTCACCATGGACATGAATATAACAGCCAAGTAACCAGACAGCTGTATGTACCTATTTATATACATATTACAGAAACGACAAACACAACATAAGGAGAACATGTATTATTCCTGTAATACATAGAATTCACACACACACACATAAATACGACACAATACTGACCAATAGGGGTGTGGTGGCCGAGTGGATAGAGTACTCTCCTCCCGTCCTAAGAGTCCTCTGGTTCGATCCCTTTCACGCAGCTGTTAAATGGGTACGGAAAGGCTTAGTGTACATCGTGCTGTGTCCACATTGTCAATTAACACAGGGAAAGAAACGCACACATGCACGGATAATCAATACCAATTTCCCCAGACTATAAAATACAGTCGTCCCTTTACTTAACCAGCACAAGGCTTCCTCACAACGGCTGTATTGTTCACCTGTAATTAATGACAATATTACGTAATGTACCTGTGTCATTTACAGTGATAAAAATATATAGAGCAAAGTCTGATGCTATTCTGGCAACAGGTTAATGAACAGGAACTTTATAACAAAACCTAAAAGCTGGGATTTAACGAGAGTTCTTTAACATGTTTAGAAAAGAAAATGAAAAGAAAAAGGGATAAACTATGTATCTCTCTCAACCAATCACATCTTTCAGATTTCCAGGGGGATAAAAGCCGCGATACTGATTGGCTAAAAGGACGTGTGTATTTGTGTTGTTGAGAGTTACAAATATTGGGAAACATCGTAACAACAGTTGACTAATGACTCATTCTGTTTTTAACGAGGCAGTTGTTGTTTTTTTTTTTTAATTCGACAAATGACGTCATCTAAGTTTAAGGTGGAATAATAATGAATTTGGTTTGGTTGTATTCGTCTGTATGTCTGTCTGTCTCACTGTTTCTCATTTATCCATCTGTCTGTCTGTCTTTTTCTTCTTGCTTCTGTCTGTCTCTCTGCCTCTCTCCCTCTCTTCCTTTCACTTCTCTCTCCTTAACTTCTCTCATTCTCCCATCACCCTTGCATCCTATCTAACTCTTCCTTCCTCTCTCTCTGCTCACCCTTTTCACTCCTATCTCCCATCCCCACCATCATCAGTCTCTTCCCTCATCCTCCCTAAGTCCCTCCCTCCCTCTCCCTTCTCCCTTACCTAAAATTGAATATATTAACTTAATGACGAGTTTCAATGTAATCTAAATACGTTCTTATACATCCAGTTAAGGGAACGGCGGCAACTCTCTTCTGCGTTCGTGGAAATTAAACCGGATTTAATATTAGGAGGATTTCCAAGTCTCATGGGGGCTATGACACACCCAGGGATTACCATCACATTCAAGCCGATGAAAACCTGGAGAGATAATATCACACATTCATTTATTCTTAACAGAGAATATAATGTAAGCTGATGGGAAAGCTTGTGTTAACTTTTATTATAAACCATATGGAAATAAGCTCTCGTTACTGTTATTATATTTTGATATATATATATTGCTTTTTTGAGTTACGTGTCATTTAATTAGCTTTTGTTTTTTACAGTTAACTGGTTAGGGTATTCATGATAAGCTGATGACTTTAATTATAATGAATTAATAGAATATATATTAATATACGACTCATTATATTACAGTAACAAAAAACCTATTATAATTATTTTGCTAAGGGGTGAGAATTATGATACAAAAAGGTCTATGTCTCATCACCATCTGGCTGTATGTCTCACCACCACCTGGCCTATGTCTCACCACCACCTGGCTCTATGTCTCACCACCACCTGGCTCTATGTCTCACCACCACCTGGCCTATGTCTCACCACCACCTGGCTCTATGTCTCACCACCACCTGGCCTATGTCTCACCACCACCTGGCCTATGTCTTACCCCCAACCCCACCTGGCCTATGTCTCCACCACCTGGCCTATGTCTCTCCACCACCTGGCTCTATGTCTCACTACCATCTGGCTCTATGTCTCACTACCATCGCAGTCATCCCCAAATAGTCATACTAACAGAATGATTTACCTCTCGTTAAGGAAATTAGTTTTAGCGTGGATCTGGGATAAGACTTCAAAAGCATCTCATTAATACCCGTAACTGCTCTTAAGTTTTCTCTACTCCAGTATTTAATCTTCCTACTCTCATTTTTTTCTTTCGTGTCTCATGATTATTTTCTTTTCTTTCAGTATTTTTTATCTTATTTCCTATTATTATTTATTTATTTACTCGCTTCTTCTTTAATGGTAAAAATATTCAATTTTTCTTCGGTTGTTTCTTTTCGACACCTATGACTCAATATAACTCTGACTCAATACAAACCTGACTCACTATAACTCTGACTCGCTACAACTCTGACTCAATACACCTATGACTCAATATAACTCTGACTCAATACAAACCTGACTCACTACAACTCTGACTCGCTACAACTCTGACTCACTACACCTATGACTCAATATAACTCTGACTTAATACAACTATGACTCAATACAACTCTGACAGGACAAAGGAATCATACTCATGAATTAACGAGCTCAGACGTCGACGTATTTCTTTAATGACTTACAATTTCTGGACCGCTGTTCTTTGTTTGTCAACCTTAATTAGATTTTGTGTATAAACAAACATTTATAGAGACTTTACACACGAATGAAAAAATATAATTCCTGCCATGTTCATTGTTGGAATTTCTAGGAAGGATTTCTTTGGCAATTAATTAAGGAAATAAACAAAATTCAAGGGAAATAGAATTATAATCGGTTTACCATAAAGAAAACAGTAACTAGAAGGAATAAAGTGAAGAAATTATACATTATTTTTACCCAGTGAATAGAAATAAAGATGAGAGGAATAAACAGAAGAATTAAACACCGTCACTAAATTATATCAATACAAGAAACAGAAAAAAACAGAAAAATCATAAAATAGATCAAATAAATTAAAGACATAGCGACAAAAAGGAGAAGAATAATTAAATAATTCCAAATAAGAGAAAAAAGGAAAAACCACCAAATAATAGAAGAGAAACAAGGAACAAACACAGATACGGAGGAGATAAATACAAGAGAAGTAAATAAAGGTGGAAGAGACACAAGTGATGAGAGGTATGAAGGAGAGACGCCTCGAGTGAAGAGACTTACAGGGAAAGGCGATACAGAAAGAGTAACACGGTGAGACGGAGGAGGTGGATCACGTAACATGTGAGAGAGAGAGAGAGAGTGAGAGAGACAGAGAAAGAGACATGGAGAGAGAAGGAGAGATAGAGAGAGAGAGAGAGAGAGACAGAGAGAGAGAGAGACAAAGAGAGAGACAGAGAAAGAGAGACTGAGAGAGAGACCTGTGTAAGAGGAGGTTTAGTTCTACCGTAAGTGGCTTCCAACACCTGAAGTCATGTGATATTTTGTTTACGTCGCCATATTGGGGATCGAGCAGTAGGCATTAAGTATATTTACTGTTATTTCTCCTTCACTTTCTCACATATTTAAACCTTTAATGTTGTCATAATCATCAGGATGTCATATTGGTCGTGATGAAAGAGAAAGCGAATTGAACTTTCTTTTCAATAATATATACATGGTCACTTTTTTTACATTTTGAATTTATTATAAAACCTGAATTAATGGAAAATATATACAAAAAATCATGAAAATTCTTTGTCTGTAGGAACTTATAAAATTTAATTGATAGAAATAAAAGAAAATTGACTAAAAATTCTTATATAATATTTAAAAAAATCCATCATACTAAATCCCTAACCCCCTTCAAAAAATATATATCAAAGAAATCACCTCAATAGGATTACCCAACACCAATACGAAAATCCCCGTAACGATGTGAAACAAAACGATAAACACACATAAAATTCTCACTATATTTCGATCATTCTTTTATTTTCGTACACAGACTTGAAATTTTTCCTCCATGAATCAGGGAGCAGTAATGGCTAGGAGGGGAGGGAGGGAGGGGGGGGGGGACGGGGGAGGAGGAGGGGAACCACTCTGGTCTAAATAGGCCAAATCCTTTAAGTAATCTGTCTGGGATTTTTCCTTGCTGGGAGTAAAATCTTTATCGTAGAGGGATTTTACTTTTTTTTTTTTTTTTTTTTTTTTTTTTAGGATTTGTTAAACTTCCAAAAAAAAAAAAAGTCAATGGCTTTCCACCTTTTCTCATTTTTCTTTTTTATTCTGAAGAACATATTTGAAATCTTGTCATTATGATCCCGAGGGTAATAAAAGGGGAGGAAAATCGGCAAAAGTCTTGAGAACAAAAATCTATACAGAGGGGGGGAGGTGAGGTTTCTGCCGATCGTTCTTATTTTTGTTACATAAATCTGAAATCGTTCCACTATAATCTTAATCTTGGAAGCTGGTAGGAACGTCGGAAGGAGTGGAGGGTATGGGTAAGAGGAGGTAAGGTGGGAGAGGGGAGAGGGGAGAAAGGTGGGAGGTAGAGGGAGGAGGGAAGGTAGAGGTGAGGAAAGGGGGGTGTAGGGAAGCACTGTAGACGAATCAGAAAAAGAAGAACACTACGAAGATGAGGATGAAGAGGAAGAACAAAGAGAAGAAGATAGATAGATAGATAGATAGATAGATTAAAATATTGTAGATAGATAAAGAGAGAGAGAGAGAGAGAGAGAGAGAGAACTTAGCCAATATACTGAAGACATTAATCCAATGTGCCCCATTTTTTCGTGTAGACTATAACTAATGTGTATAATTACAGCTTATGGCCTCCTATAATTCTAACTGACTGCGGCCTATCCATTGAATTGACTCCAAGCTAAAATTATAGATGCTTCCTGTCCATAATTATAACTTAACACAGCCTATAATTACGCATGACTAAAGCTTCGGTGTTTCAGAATGTCTGTATGTTAGAAGCAGTTTGTAATATTAACAAATACTTTAAGTTTATCCTCATAGGTAGAGGCGTCTTCTCCATTAACCAGCAACTACTACTTAACTACCATTAGTGACGAACAGCACCATCACCATTCAAAAGAGTCAATAACCTTTTAGGCTTGTCAAAACTAAGACCAATTTGACCCTGGCCTAGTGAACGGATCAAAATTAACCCTGGCCTAGTGAACAGTGCTTAATAACCCTGGCCTAGTGAACAGGGTAAGTGCTGAGAGACGCATCAGAGTGAGAGACATACTAGCTGAGAAATTTACTGGTCGAGAGAGACACCATCTTAGAATACCTCCGGCTGAGAAAAGAGCTGAGTGAAGAACCAACTGAGACTTGCGCCAGCTGAGAGATACTCCACCTGAGAGATGAACCAACTGAGAGCGCACCAGCTGAGATATACTCCATCTGAGAGATACAATAGCTTAGAGATGCCCCAAATGAGAGATGCACCACTTGAGAGACACCAGCAGAGAGACATTTTTGAGAGAGAAGCTGAGAGATACATCCGCTGAGGAAGAAAGTGTCATCACATAGAACAAGGATTTAAGCTGAGGGAAGGGAGTGAGCGGTCTGGCGCCTCTGTGAATCGAGAGAGAGAGAGAGAGAGAGAGAGAGAGAGAGAGAGAGAGAGTGTGTGTGTGTGTGTGTTGCAACATCACCAGCAGCAGTCTTGGCAATGTACCCAGCATTGTGATACAAGACTACTGCAGTACACAGCTGGGAGGAGGGGGAGGGTGACACCTGGGCCATTTACATAACCAAGTGTTGAGTGAATCACCTGAGTTAGGCTTTACTGAACACACCAGGAGGTTAATTGGCTCTATGTAAATTGCTGTTATAGATCGTTAGATGCTAATTGTTTAGAAAATATTCCTTTGTACTATTTTTGCTGTTATTATTATTATTATTATTATTATTATTAATGTTGTCTTCGTTGCTGCTACATTACTACTACTACTACTACTACTACTACTACCACTACTACTACTACTACTACTAATAATAATAATAATAATAAACTCTCAGGCTAAACATTATATTTTCATTTAGATATAACAGAGGGATAGAGACAAACAGATAAACAGATACATAAACAAAGAGAGAAACAGACAAACAGAAAGACAAGTGTAACATCATCCCTTTGAAGCTGCGGGGAATACGTTGTTTTACTTATTATGAGATAAGAATAGATTTATTCTATTTTAACTCAAATACAAAATAATAAGACAGTATTATGCCACATCTAAACTTGACAGGTAACAGATGATATACCTCCTGTGAGCTCATTAAAGATCACCAAACACACACATACAAACACATACAAACACACACACACACACACAAACACACACACACACACGTATACTTGCTCTCATTAACCACTACCATATACACCTACCCACCACCACCACCACCACTCGATACCACTGCCACCATCTGCACCAGGTCCTACACTAACCTAACCTAACCTAACCCAATACACACAAAATACAAAGATTCCCTCAGTGAGAAATATTGATGCCATAATTCACCAGTCGGGGGAAACAGTGATATAACCCGGAACAATGTTAAACACTTTCTCACTTGTTGCTAGAACATATGAGACACATCCTAGGGAGATCAGAGGAAACCTTTTTTTAGAATATAGAGTTAGAGTTGGGAAGGGGGGTGGGAGGTCTGCTTGATCTGGGGTAGAGCTTAGGTGTTAGGTCAAGCTGGTGATTAGGGGTTAAGGGAGATAGGGAGGGGGAGGTGGGGGAGGGGAAGAGGGTAGGGGGGTGTAAAAGTATCGAACACTCAGAATCGATGTAAGGTAAACACAACTCCCCACCCCATTATCCCCTCCCCCACCATCCCTCTCCCACATCAACTTTCCCACCAACACTCCTCCACCTCCCATCAGTCCTGTTCCCTGTACCACCCCTCCCCCATCCCCCACCCCCTCACTCCCCCCCCCCCACCAACACTCCTCCACCTCCCATCAGTCCTGTTCCCTTTATCACCCCTCCCCCATCCCCCCACCCCCTCACTCCCCCCCCACCAATACTCCTCCACCACCACCACCAACATACGCTGACTGTCGCCGTTGATCCCATCACTAATTCACCACCCTTTCCCTTCCCCTTCCCTTCCTTTCACACCATTTCCTCCCTCCTTCCCTCTTCTCTCCTTCACCATCCCTTCCCTTGCCCTCCCTCAGCATCCCTCCTCCCCTTCATCATTCATCCCACACCATCGTTCCTCCCTCTCTCCCTCCCTCCCTCCCTTCATCCCCTTCGCCACCACTTTCCCTAAACCTCCTCCCTTCACCCCTCCTTCCTTCCCTCCCTCCCTACCCTCCGTACCCTTCTGTCAGCAGCTGAGGGAAGCAAAAACCCGCGTAGTGAGTTGCCAGTTTCAACACAGTCATCACCCCAACAGAGGCAAGGCGAACCAATCTAAACTCATTATGCACGTTTGGTTCTTACAGGCGCTAGGTGAGGGAGATTGTGGGAGTGAGGGAGGCGGTGAGGGAGACTATGTGAGGGCGAGAGGTTGTGGGAGTGAGGTAGGTTGTGTGGGTGAGAGAGGTTGTGTGACGGAGGGAGGTTGTGTAGGTGAGGGAGTCTGTGAAAGTGAGGTATGTACGTTTCTGGCATTGTCTGAGAATATTCTATATGATAGGACAGTCTGTATGCAAATGATGTTCATGTGTATTTTTCTCGCTCTCTGTGTGTGTGTGTGTAACAATAACACCAAAACTCACAGTAACACATCTGATCCATCTATACAGTGTTAAAATGCATTACTAATTAACATGTTTACTTAAGGTTAAATTTTAAGTTAGTATATATTATGATAGGTTAAAATGGGTGATATTTCTTTAAATTTATAATAAGTTACCGATATGTACAGGTGTAAAGTTAATGGATAATATTTCACTTACTTTCTAATGTATAAAATTGTATATGTATATTTATATGTATATGTATATGTTTCTCCTCGATATTATTTACCCACGTGTCTCCCTCTGGTGAGGTTAGTCCGCTGTCATTGTCATTTTTTCTGCCTCGTCAAGTCTTTTAACACGATAACGAGGTAGATGTGTCAGCGCTTAACTAGGTTGTTTAGCCTAGAAGGTAGTTATCTGCTGAGTGGTGGTGGTGGAGGGAGGGATAGAGGGGAGAGGGGGAGGGAGGTGAAAGGGAAGGGGATAGGGAGGGAGGGAGGGAAGGAGAGAGGGAGAGGGAGGGTTGGAGGGATGGCATTGTCAGCTTAAACTCAGTGACTCCCAATCCGTCTGGAGGTAAAACACAGCACAGAGAGAGAGAGAGAGAGAGAGAGAGAGAGGGGGGGGTGATGTAAGCAGCCTTCCATACATATATACATGTTGCGCCAGAGTCCAGAATTTCCCTGTAGACGACGTCACATTATTACCACCCACCATACACCACCATACTTCCATACACCTTTATACATAAACATTGTAAGGCAGATATATGTAGCAAGAAGCCTTTACATACATTCATACATACATACACCACACCAGACTACTCATCGCTACAAGGCACCCTGGACAGGCTACAGGCATAGACCACGGAGAACAAGGTCACCGTCAACCACACCAAAACCGTAGTCATGCACATCAATACCGCCACCATTCCAGTGCAAGCCCCAGCAGTCACAGTTAGTGCAGTCTGCCAAACTCCTGGGTGTAACCATAGACAACAAACTTGACTGGAAGGCCCATGTAAATAACACAGTCAAGGCAGCCTCGTATCGTCTCTACATGCTACGACGACTTAGGTCACTTGGGACACCCACGCCAGAGCTGAGGACCATCTACAACGCCTTTATTCTCCCCAAACTAGCGTATGCGTCACCAGCCTGGTCGTCTTCTCTCAACTCCACCCAACAACGTCAGCTAGAGAAGGTACAGGAAAAGGCCTACAGAATCATGCTCGGCACAGACTACTCCGGCTACAACAACGCTCTCTCCACCCTGGAAATGCCATCCCTCAGTGACCTCCACCACCAAGCACTGGAAAGGTCTGGCAGTGGACTACTGTACCACCCTCGTCATCGCCACCTCCTGCCACCTGCAGCCCCCCACCCAACTCGCGCAGTCAGCCACTACAACAAAATTCAGCCCATAAGAGCCCGCACCGATAGATATAAGAACAGCACCATCCCATCTATTGTTAAAATAATAAACAACTCCTGATTTATGTACTGCACAGCCCTGTAAATGTATTCAATGCATATTATATCATTATGTCTAAATCAAATGTAAGTCTGTATATTTTCAGCCACCGGCTGCAACTCTATTAATAAACCGTTTATTATTATTATTATTATTATTATTATTACATACATACATACATACATACATACATACATACATACACACATACATACATTTTCTCAGGCTTCCTCTCGTATACCGTAAGATGTATGAAGGAGTCTTGTGGGGTAAGGTTGACTTACTCAAAGGATCTTAAGACTAATTTATTTCCTTAACTGGATATATATTTAAGAACGTATAATAATTTTCCCTTCTGACTTAAAGGTGAGACGGTCAAAATGGCGCCGTTAATTCTCTGAGACTAGATTGTCAAATTTAACACCCTAACTAGTTCCTAAGTGAGGGGCGCATCAAATTTATTCACTTTAGTTACGACAAGTGAAATATGGCGTCGTAATTTCACCTAGACTCTACTGCAACCACATGTTTTCCTTAACGCCCATTTAGAGAGGAAAATAATCTCAGCGTAGGAATCTCCGGCAGACTGTGGCTGGTGGGAATATTTATATGAGGTGTGGAAATATTTGTTTAGGCGAGGGAATATTTATAATGACGTGGGAATATTTGTAATAACGTGGGAGTATTTGTTTAAACGTGGGAATATTTATAGAACTGTGGGAATCTTTATAGAACCGTGGGAATATTTATAGAACCGTGGGAATATTAGTAGTACCGTGGAAATCTTTATAGAACCGTGGGAATATTAGTAGAACAGTGGGAATATTTATAGAACCGTGGGAATATTTAAAGAACCGTGGGAATATTTACAGAACCGTGGGAATATTTGTAGCGCCGTGGAAATATGCACTTAAGATTTCCCGTCTGTGCATGAAGGGCTTCTGACAACGTAATTTATAAAGGCAAGGGGGAACTTTATATTAGTTGTAATGTATATACTCAAGCTTATTCAGACAGGTTTCATGTTTTATGCGAAGGTAAGGAAAGAGAGAGAGAGAGAGAGAGAGAGAGAGAGAGAGAGAGAGAGAGAGAGAGAGGTTAATTCCAGGTCTCTCATACCCCTAAATCAGGTGAGAAAAGCAATTACCATACAAGTGTGTCTGAGTATCTGTTTACAGGTTGTATACGAGTAGCGTTGCCGTTCTTGTAATAATTCTTGTAAATGAGTTGAGGGTCGACTAACAATTACACGCTGGGGTCTAAGCTATCTCTTCCTTTACCAGTAATATGACCTGTTTTGATAATAAATTACATTTATATTATTATTACTATACTGGTAATATAATTAATGTAATCTGTTACTTTATTACAACTACCAATATTACGCCAAAGTATTAATGTACTGTACCGTACACTATTAAATTATTATTATTATTATTAATCAACTGATATGACCATAATTACGATAACAATAAATTACTATTATAAAAGTCTCTCTAAACACACACACACAGTTTATAAATTTTCTGCCCCCCAAAACAATTATTTATATATATATATATATATATATATATATATATATATATATATATATATATATATATATATATATATTTCTTTTTTTATTTATAAGCTGACAATTAAATTTGCCCTTTGCTATTCATCTTCGAATTGACCAATAATATCGACTTACGGTTCCGAACTAACCAATTACCGCGGCTCATGTTACCCTATCCACCAATAAAAGTGGCCCTTCATTTGTTATTTGAGGGGGTTGGGGATGCCGGATCAACTGTCCTTCCCTTCGTTAACTGCCTAATTGGTATCTGTTTACTGGATATATTGAAACAGTATAATGAAAATTACAAGTTTGTACTCAAGGGAGATGCCAACCTAAGTGACCTGAATCAGTGGTGACCTTTTGACCTTGAAAATTAAGAGAGAGAGAGAGAGAGAGAGAGAGGCTCCTTCTTCATCTCGAATTCGACTGCCATCTATGAACAGACACATACACCAACTACACAAGTCCCCTTATATCTCTTGCACGACGATCAGCGCCATCTATTAGTGTGGTTGTAAATTATACCTCATGGCTCCCTCGCCTCGTACAACATAATATCAGACGCTGTAACTTCACCCTGAGTTCCCGGCTGTCCAGGAAGGGGAAATGCCAATTGTGTCTGTGTCTCAGTTCGTTTGTCTGTCAGTCCGTCCGGGGGATTGTCAACACGATAACTTGAAGAAATAACAATAGATTTTAACCAAACTTGATACGTGAAGAGTGTACAGTATGTCATAACTAGGCGTCAGGGGCGTCCAATCATCAGTGTTTTATGCCAGTAATGTCAATAGTTAGGCTTTGCTGTGGTGTTTGGACTTTACTGTGGTGTTTGAACTTTACTGTGGTGTTTGGACTTTACTGTGGTGTTTGGACTTTACTGTGGTGTTTGGACTTTACTGTGGTGTTTGGACTTTACTGTGGTGTTTGGACTTTACTGTGGTGTTTAGACTTTACTGTGGTGTTTGGACTTTACTCTGGTGTTTAGACTTTACTCTGGTGTTTAGACTTTACTGTGGTGTTTAGACTTTGCTGTGGTGTTAGACTTTACTGTGGTGTTTGGACTTTACTGTGGTGTTTGAACTTTACTGTGGTGTTTAGACTTTACTGTGGTGTTTAGACTTTACTCTGGTGTTTAGACTTTACTGTGGTGTTTGGACTTTACTGTGGTGTTTAAACTTTACTGTGGTGTTTGAACTTTACTCTGGTGTTTAGACTTTACTCTGGTGTTTAGACTTTATTGTGGTGTTTGGACTTTACTGTGGTGTTTAAACTTTACTGTGGTGTTTAGACTTTACTGTGGTGTTTAGACTTTACTGTGGTGTTTAAACTTTACTGTGGTGTTTAGCCTTTACTCTGGTGTTTAAACTTTACTGTGGTGTTTAGACTTTACTGTGGTGTTTAAACTTTACTGTGGTGTTTGGACTTTACTGTGGTGTTTAGATTTTACTCTGGTGTTTGGACTTTACTGTGGTGTTTAGACTTTGCTGTGGTGTTTGAGCTTTGCTGTGGTGTTTGGACTTTGCTGTGGTGTTTGAACTTTACTGTGGTGTTTTAACTTTACTGTGGTGTTTGGACTTTACTGGGGTGTTTGAACTTTACTGTGGTGTTTGGACTTTGCTATGGTGTTTGAACTTTACTGTGGTGTTTGAACTTTACTGTGGTGTTTGAACTTTACTGGGGTGTTTGAACTTTACTGTGGTGTTTTAACTTTACTCTGGTGTTTGAACTTTACTGTGGTGTTTAGACTTTGCTATGGTGTTTGAACTTTACTGGGGTGTTTGAACTTTACTGTGGTGTTTTAACTTTACTCTGGTGTTTGAACTTTACTGTGGTGTTTAGACTTTACTCTGGTGTTTAGACTTTACTGTGGTGTTTGGACTTTACTGTGGTGTTTAGACTTTACTGTGGTGTTTAAACTTTACTGTGGTGTTTTAACTTTACTGTGGTGTTTGGACTTTACTGGGGTGTTTGAACTTTACTGTGGTGTTTGGACTTTGCTATGGTGTTTGAACTTTACTGTGGTGTTTGAACTTTACTGTGGTGTTTGAACTTTACTGGGGTGTTTGAACTTTACTGTGGTGTTTTAACTTTACTCTGGTGTTTGAACTTTACTGTGGTGTTTAGACTTTGCTATGGTGTTTGAACTTTACTGGGGTGTTTGAACTTTACTGTGGTGTTTTAACTTTACTCTGGTGTTTGAACTTTACTGTGGTGTTTAGACTTTACTCTGGTGTTTAGACTTTACTGTGGTGTTTGGACTTTACTGTGGTGTTTTAACTTTACTGTGGTGTTTGAACTTTACTGTGGTATTTAGACTTTACTGTGGTGTTTAGACCTTACTGTGGTGTTCGGAACGAGGATGAACCCCCAAAAAGTAAAACAAACCAAGAAACACAACATTAAACACCCAAAGTACTGAGTAGATGCCAACGACTGTTCTTCTTTGTTGATCTTGCCGACACGGGGTGAAGAAAATCCTGTTTAGAATTCTTGCCTTTTGATCTGTAAATCCAATTTTAATAATAGGTCAGGTTGCCTCTCTGTTTGAGTTAATAATCTGACTGGGTTTTTCTCTGTGTGTGTGAGAAAGAGAGAGAGAGAGAGAGAGAGAGAGAGAGAGAGAGAGAGAGAGAGAGAGAGACGTTGATGATAACACTTTCTTACCTCATAACAACAACTAAGGTCTTTAATTACGGGACAAAGTTAGTAATTAAACCAGTCTATCAGTAAACTGTACAAGACAATTCTCACTAATTAATTACCATCTTGACTATTGATTAGAAACTATAGATCACTGCGTTGGGATAATTAATCACCTAACCTAACCTAACCTAACCTAACCTTCTACAACTTGTCAAGAAAAAAAAAGTCGTGTCATTCTTTCGTCCCATTCGTGAACCCTGAGATTCATGAATTTGTGAATCCGAAACATCACACGAACCCAGTGGCCTAAAATTGTGTTGATGTATCGGATTCACAGGTTCATGAGTCTTAGGTCGTACGATTGACAGGACTTTGGTGAATCGTTTTGAAGCCTCAACATGAAAATCCAGTTTCGATATTGTGAACTTAACAAACACAAAAACAAAAACAAAAGAAAGAAAGAAAGATAGAAGGAAAGAAAGAAAGAAAGAAAGAAAGAAAGAAAGAAAGTAAGAAAAGAAAACTATGTCTCGAGTTCCTTCAGCACACGACGACAATAATTTTCCAGGCACAAAAATCTTTCTCTGTTTTGTGTATATATTTTTTCGCCACAGCAAACCTTACACAGTGGACAGGTGACAAGTCACGACAATTTGTATTATAGACTAGACGCCAGCCACCAAGAGACCGATTGTTCTTATCATGTGTTGTGGGTTTAGGACACCACAGGCGATAGTGTGTCATTAGGTCACACTAAACTGGTGGTCGCTGAGTGCCAATATAACCTGAGCACTGAGGAAATAGTTGATCATTAAATTCTATCTATCTATCTATCTATCTAAAGACAAGACCAGGAAATAACAAGGAAGAATGGAGCAAGGCAAAGTTTATGAAGCAACAGGAAGTAACTACGATGACAAGCAGCGACACACACACACACACACACACGGAAGGAAGATGTTTTTCAGCAGGTAATCCGCTATATACGTCGTAATTTAGTTGACTGGTTTTAATTAATTCAGATAAAAGCTCTTATAGCGAATGAAGTGTGGGTGTAATTAATTGATTTAAGCATAATGCGGGTTAATAATTATATTGATTTAGTTTAATGAATAGAGAGTGAGTTATTTAATTTGGTTATAAAAATGATTTCTGATTTATCATCGCATGGATATATATATATATATATATATATATATATATATATATATATATATATATATATATATATATATATATATATATATATATATAATCGCCCCGAGGATATAGTTAATTATAGATTGTTTAATTATGTAAACTAAGGAACTTTGAGGAGATTATATATTCATACGAATATATGATCACCTGAAACAAAAAGTAATTAATGAGTATAATCAGTTAATTAAAACCAATGTGAGGGGAGATGATTGTGAATAATTCCAATTAATTATCGAAAAGTTACTCAAGAATGGATTTACATGTTAAACAGAAGCCGCAGGGATTACGAAACAGTAAACACAAGTAAATGTTTACGAGGAATTTTCCATATATTAATTCCTTTAAAGTGAGACAACGCTCCATAGAACAGGGTAGAGTCTCCGAGTAAAATAGAATCCATTTTTAAAACTATATTTCTAGGCGTAGTTTAACTGTTGCAACCTCAAATAGGATAAAAAATATTGTCGTAAGTGTCTTTAATAATCTTTGGGCAGTAACTTTGTGTTATTTAGTTACGAAAATCTTATCTAAGTTTAGTTTACCTTGATAGTTGTTGTTAGGATGGCTGTTTTATACAAGAAGTTCCCGGACTTTGGTATTAAATTTAAATACCTTTTAAATAATTCTTGATTTTATTCTTATTATTATTATTATTATTATTATTATTATTATTATTATTATTTTTATCATCATTGTCACAAGTATGTAAATTATTCTCACTATAACTCTCACTCTACTGTACTTACCGCACCGGACGAAAATAAATATGTGTTGTGGTAATTATTTGTCGCTTTTCTTCTTTTTTTTCTCTTTATCTTCTTTCAGTTATCACGTAATTATCATCAGTTTCCTCTAATTTATCAAACTTTTTCCCCCAGTCAATGAGGAATATTAATGGTCCGGTTACTCACACAATATAATATAAATATTCTTTATTTCACTTTATTTCCTGAATCACAAACCAACATCATAGTCGACGTTTTTGGTCATATCAATTTTCAGTCCCCAACTTTTCCCGGTCTTCCACGCAGTACAAGAAGAGTGTAAAAAGTTTTGAAGAATTATTCGTTTTTCCCGATTTTCATTATTTTCTTTTCCATTTTAAGTAAATCGATGGAATTAAACATAGACATTCTTTATATATAAATATATAATTACATAAAATACTGCCGCAATTTCCGATTAAAAAAAAATATTTTACCTCGTGTTAAATCCGACTCCAGAAAAAAAAAATAATTTACCATTGACGTTCAAGACTGTATTTACGATCTAGATTTATCCTCAATAAAAAATCTCAATCCTTCGGAGGATTTTATATTTATATATATACAGTAGGATCACTAAGGTCAAGGTGAGGCCAGTGTAGCGCGGTAGACGGAAGCGGAGGGACGACGCAGCCTGACCTCCCACTACAAGGAGCGAGAACCAACTTGTCGGTGATCTGGCTGCCACACACACACACACTCTCTCTCTCTCTCTCTCTCTCCCTCTCTCTCTCTCTGCCTGGCTGTGGTGATGGGGAGCTGCCAGGGGTCGCTGTATACTTCAACCACACCATCCACGTACCGCCAACGATAAATTTTGGTGGTTGGTGTACGGGTGTGGGGATTATGGAGGAGGGGGGGGTGGGTGTAGTGGGTGTTTTGTGTGGGATGAATGAGTGTTTGTGAGTGTAACGATGTGTAGATACTGGAGGTGTTTTGTATGCATAGGGAGGGAGAAGGAGGTGGGAGGGGTGTTGAATGGGTGGTTGTGGGAGTATTTTAGGGAAGTGTAATTTTAGGTGTTGATGTGTGTATGTGGGAAGTAGTATAGGTAGGGAGTGTAAGTGCTGAATGGGTATACTTGGGGTGATTATGGCTGGGTGATATCACATAGGTACGGAAATCCTCTAAATAACGTCGGGAATAAGGGTGAAAATCGTGAGTGTGTGGATAGATAAATGACACCACGCGATAAAAATGGGAAATAGAAGCAAAGGAGAAAATAAATGGAAACGGGGAGGAGAGGTCAGCAGAAGGAAGGGGAGATAATCGAAATAAATAGGAAGGTGTATGAAGTGGATGTGGTAAAGGGGACGACCTGCCCTATATCAAGTGGTCCAGACCAGTCGGGCAAGTGGTTAGTTATGGGGGAGGGCAAGTGGTTAGTTAGGGGGCAAGTGGTCACCGAGTAAGAGCAAGTGGTTAAATAAGTGAAAGCAGTTAATTAGAGTTAGTAACTAAATACAACAAGTGGACATGAAAAGGCAAGTGGTTCGATTATCTTGAATTCCCTTTAAACAGACTTCGATCCTCTCTAGCCACTCTTCCTGAAAACTCGCTCAACCCTCATTTACATTTGACACGATTTTTTCTATTCCTGCATCTCGCTTCCAGCCGCATCAGTGCCTAAATAAACCCAGTCCACGATATCTATAGGTACCTGAACCCATTTAAGAAATAGGTAAATAAACGAAGGATTTATTTCGTTTTCATCTCGTTCGGTTTGACAAAGACGAGGACAAAGACAAAAGTATTTGTTCTAAGATTCAAGGATTAGTTCAGCTTATCGACTCATCGTAGATATGTGGGGTTTACCTGTGGCCACACTTGTCTATGAGGCACCTTGGGAACTTTTAGTGAACTGTTGGTATTGTGAACAGGGGAAGTGTTCGTTCCTTGGGTGTGTGTGTGTGTGTGTGTGTGTGTGTGTGTGTGTGTGAGGAGATAAGCCCATCCACACACGCACACACACGAGACAAATCCCTTTAAGGATTAACAGCTTAAGTGTAATTGCGCCTTTGTCACACTACTCAGTGGACTACGCTAGCTTGTATTGTACTGCTAAGACGTCGTACCTGAGAGCTAAAGAGTCTACCTGGACCATGCAGCTAATGCAACTCTTAATATTTTCATGCTATTAATCATAAAATAACATCAACAACGATCAACTGTACGAAATTAATTAAATATAAACAAATCCCATTGAAAAAAAAATAATCTCTTCCTGTTTCCTAGATTCGTGAGATAATGTAACAGGTGAAGTTTAATTACTTACCTTTTCTATGTTACAGCTAAGGTAACATAAAGTAATTAAGTTATATCACTAAAATGATCAGGTGTTATGGTAAGGTAATTAACTGCATGATTATTTTTCTTATTTTTTTTTCACCTTCAGAGCAAAATCTTGGAATAAATATGATACATGCCGAGAGAGAGAGAGAGAGAGAGAGAGAGAGAGAGAGAGAGAGAGAGAGAGAGAGAGAGAGAGAGAGTCGTCTAATCTCTCTCTCTCATCTCTCTAAGTATTTACAAGTCAAACCATCATCCAAATTTATGCACAGAGACAGAACACCCGACGCTAATTCAATAAACAGTCCAGTCATCTGCCATTATATGAGATTAAAGAGACAGACAGACAGACAGACAGACCGACAGACAGACAGATAGACAGACAGACACTCTCACATTACACTTATCATCTCTGGTAAAGTAAGGTTACATTAAATAAGGTTTAGATTAAATTAGGTTAGATTAGATAAAGTTAGGTTAGTGAAGTAAAGTTGAGTTAAATTAGGCTAGGTTAGGTTATTATTAAGTTTGGTTAAGTAAGGTTAAGTTAATTATATTAAGTTAGGTTAAGTAAGATTGGGTTAGGTTAGGTTAAGGTTGCTTCCATTTGCTTCTATTTTTTAACTCCCTTGAAAAACAAAAGACTTTAACTCCCTTGAAAAACAAAAGACTTTAACTCCCTTGAAAAACAAAAGACTTTAACTCCCTTGAAAAACAAAAGACTTTAACTCCCTTGAAAAGCAAAAGACTTTAACTCCCTTGAAAAACAAAAGACTTTAACTCCCTTGAAAAACAAAAGACTTTAACTCCCTTGAAAAACAAAAGACTTCAACTCCCTTGAAAAACAAAAGACTTTAACTCCCTTGAAAAACAAAAGACTTTAACTCCCTTGAAAAACAAAAGACTTTAACTCCCTTGAAAAACAAAAGACTTTAACTCCCTTGAAAAACAAAAGACTTCAACTCCCTTGAAAAACAAAAGACTTTAACTCCCTTGAAAAACAAAAAACTTTAACTCCCTTCAAAAACAAAAGACTTTAACTCCCTTGAAAAACAAAAGACTTTAACTCCCTTGAAAAACAAAAGACTTTAACTCCCTTGAAAAACAAAAGACTTTAACTCCCTTGAAAAACAAAAGACTTTAACTCCCTTGAAAAACAAAAAACTTTAACTCCCTTCAAAAAAAAATTAAAAAAAAAAGATATAATTTATCAACAGGGGGGGGAAAACCTCGAATAACACCACAAAAAGAATAATTAATTACCCACAATCAACGCGTTATTATTCTTCACTGTCATGACGGCTGATATTGATGTTTTGAGTCGTTATATACACCAATTAACACACCTCAGATATATTGCCAATTAAAATCGATCAAACAAACTGTCATATATACTCGGGAATGGATGAATCAGTACAAATGAAAACGAACCTCCCCTCTGCCCTCCCCCCCCCCCAAAAAAAAACACCAATATCAATAACAAAGACCGTATATTTGTATGTTTTTTCTTTGGTTTATTGTGTATGTTCGTGTATCATCTGTATATGTGAGGTTGGGGTGTATAGTACGTTACCACCTCATTCATGATTCATACAATATCATCATCCGGGTCATGACTCATATAGC
Organism: Homarus gammarus; assembly: GCA_958450375.1. Lineage (NCBI taxonomy): Eukaryota > Metazoa > Arthropoda > Malacostraca > Decapoda > Nephropidae > Homarus > Homarus gammarus. The sequence goes on along the minus strand of CAUDMG010000415.1, from coordinate 1,134,022 downwards.
ATATTAAGACCACCACATTCACGAATCACTGAGTCAACACCGCATTCCTGACTCATCTCCTCTATTGAACAACAAGACGCAATGGAAATGGTATAGTTTTAATCAAAATAATACACTAACATTAACTTCTACCAAAAAAATTAATTACTTTAAATTAATCTTACCTGAGTTAGTTGGGTTAAGGTATTCGTAAAAAAAACTGAACTTGATTGAAACGAGTCTCGATTTCATACACTAAGATATCAATTCATTCTTCCAAACACTTTTATTGTTATTCACATTATATCAGTGTTACGTTAGATCTCTCTCCCTCCCCTGTGAGATGAGGTTCTACTCTTTCATTAAAGGAGAACCGTCCACTCGTAACCACTCCTTGTCACTCATTAAAGGACAATCCTCCACTCGTAGCCACTCACTGAAGGACAACCATCCACTCACACTCGGGGCTATCGAGACACTGAACACCACTCTGACTTGTCCGCCACACATTACCTCCGGCTTAATTACCCAACGACCGCATTAACAGTTTCGCTCACGCTAAACAACCAATTATGATGTTCCGGTGGTTTGTGTAAATTTTGTTTTGTTTCAGCCAGATGGTGTGTGTGTGTGTGTGTGTGTGTGTGTGTGTGTGTGTGTGTGTGTGTGTGTGTGTGTGTGTGTGTGTGTGTGTGTGTGTGTGTGTTTGCCTCGGTCTTTTCAGCTCAAATAAATCAAACAACTTCATTTTTGGATCGAATTAAAACTTGGTAACCTTCATCCACACACACACACACACACACACACACACACACACACACACACACACACACACACACACACACACACACACACATATAATGAAAAAGAAAAACTACATGTTGCTAAATTTTGTGTTTCTGTCGAGGTGAATCAACCAATGTTAAAGCGCCAGGCTCTTGTATTGTGTTGCGCTGAAGAAGAAATAATCTTTTACAGTTAAATAGACAGACAGACAGAGAGACAGACAGACAGACATGATAGGCAGACAAAAAGATAAACAGGAGGACGTAGACAGAAAGACATAAACGCAGACATACAAACACAGACAGAACCCAAACAGGCAAAAAGACAGACACAGAAAAAAACGGAAAACCAAACAGATGGACAATCACTCACACCTTGTTACGAAAAATTAAAAACCTAACTATACACACAACTAAACTACCCTTAACAGCTCGCAGAACAAGCTCGTTAGGAATCTCAAGTATGTTAAGCTTATCGTGTATTTACCAAACAAGAAGCACGTGGAGTGAGAATCATCCTATATATCTATTCACTGTTGTTAGTATGTCTTAAATGTTTACTTTTTATCTTCACTACATTCTTCTCTGTTCTTCTTTCTTTTCTTTCTTTCTTTCTTTCTTTCTTTCTTTCTTTCTTGCTGTACGTGGGAAATTTCCATAAAACATAATTCAAGACACTAAATACATGTAAGTCAGTACTACGGAAAAGTCAAAGAAGTTCCCACGAAAATCTTTAAAGACATTTCGAGATACTTGACTGACCCCCGCCCCCGCCCCCGCCCTGCCCCGCCCCCGCCCCCCCGCCCCCGCCCCCCCCCCCCTAAAAATAGTAATAAAAATAATACTTGCTCGAGTTCAGCATTTTGAAAGTTTGTCCTTCCTGAAGTTACTGAGTGAGGTTTTCTATTGTGTATTACGGGAGTATTGTTGAACTGAGAGAACTAGAGAGAGAGAGAGACAGACAGACAGACAGATAGACAGACACACAGACAGATAGAGGATTATAAATGGTAGACAATGTTCTTCACCACCATCATCAACCACCACGAACCTCACAACCATCCACCACCATACCCTCAACCATCCACCACAATCCACTCAACCATCCCCATCAACCATCCACAACAATCATCCACTCTCCTACCCAGCACACACACACATCCTAATCCCATTTCATCCATTTGAGGGTCAAGGACACTTCAAACTACACACTGCCTGGAAGATAAGTTGACTTACTGAAGAGGTTATCTGAAATAAACTTGGTCAAGGAGTTTTAATGTAATGGAGAAAGAAAACGGGGAACAGACTTGAGGGTAACTATGATATTCTTGAGAACTTTTATACCTCACCTCTTTACCTTTCCACCTGTATCTACCTGCTTGCTTTTTCTTTCTGCCTCTCCTGCCTAATTTCTTACTTTTCTCCCTATCTAATCTCCTACCTACCTACCTACCTACCTACCTACCTACCTACCTACCTACCTACCTAACTACCTACCTACCTATCTACCTACCTAACTACCTAACTACCTAACTACCTATCTCCCTCTCTACCTTCCTAGTAATAGTAGCATGAGGAAGAGGAGGAGGAGGAGAAGGAGGTGGACAAAGAAACAAGACGCAGAGGAATAAGAGTAGAAAGATGAAACACCATGAAATAAACACAATAAGATGAAGGCGTGAGAATGAATGTGAGACGAAGATAACTTGAGAGCAAGGACAAGCAATTGACCGTATAATCTATCCTGATTCTGTTAGCTAATTGAGGCTGGGCCGGATAGGGCAGGCTAAACTTAGTTACAAGGGGCGAATGTGATCAGTAGGAGACAGACTGCTTCCTCACACAGTCCCTTAAGCAATTGTGAGAGATGAGAGAGATATATTTATAGGTGAGAGATAGTAACGTCTTGTTTGAGAGATAAGAGACATATCTACAGTTTAAGTGTGAGATAATAATTCTTTTTATGTTTGAGAGGGGTTTTAAGAGATGAGAGAGATACATATACTGAGAGAGTTTTAGAGACAGTAATTCTCATTATACTTCAGCAACAAAGTAATGAGAAAACATCTCCTTTTACATCAGTGAGAAGGTTGAATGTCTCATGATAGTCTGATACTAATACACACACTCCTCACACAGACACACACACACACACATACACAAGCACATGAATACACATATATACTGTACACACACGCACATAGACGCACAAAAAAAGTAAAGGAGGAAAAAAGAGGAAAGGAGAGAGAGAGAGAGAGAGAGAGAGAGAGAGAGAGAGAGAGAGAGAGAGAGAGAGAGAGAGACAGAGAGAGAGAGACTCATTAAGCAGAGGACAAGAACGCCAGCTGGATTCCTAAATAAGGCTTTGACCTCTCACAGTTGATCCAGTGCAGTCTTGAAATACGCAGAAGGGTGGTAGTGCTGGTGGTAATGGTTGTGGTGGTGGTGGTGGTGTCAGGGTTGGCAGTAGTGGTGATGTTGGTGGTGATGAGGGTAATGGTGGTGATGTTGGTGGTAATGATGGAGATACGGTCAATTATCATATTATTATTAGCTTCCTAGATTAAGGCATTAGTATAAATTCTCAGTTCAGTGACTTGGGCATTAAAATCTATGGTAAATTCTAAGAGTTAGTTTTTAGAATAAGGAATGAGTATAAATTCTCAGTTCGGTTATGGTTAAGAAAAACAAACTTATCTGCTTACTACAGCGACAGCACAGGTGAACGGAGGTAAACTGGCCCACTTTTCCCGGTAAGACACCTGAAGTGGTCAGTGGCAGAGTCGACCACACGTGACTATCACCTGTGTATGGCAATCGTTTGTTTACCTCCATCAGCTGTTTATCCTCCCGTCAGCTGATCTGGAAGAGAAAATGATGACACACTTAAAATATATAATAACAGTAATGACAATTAAACTAAAAATCGATTATTATTGTTATTATTATTATTATTATTATTTTTATTATTATTATTATTATTATTATTATTATTATTATTATTATTATTATTATTATCATTATTAGTATTAAAAAAAAACACAAAAGAAAACAAAAACACAACAATTAATATTTACATCCTATACATAAATTCCCATACCATGACCTTGAAGAACAGCACCGTGAACTCAAACTGGCCCTAAATAGCCACCTAAATGAGACCACTAAACCACTATTTCTTTCCTTCAGTATCCTATTTCTGTCCCCATTAAGGAGGTTTTATCGGTAATGGGATATTGGAAACAATTTGAAGTGATT
>CAUDMG010000415.1:1112500-1127500 GCA_958450375.1 Homarus gammarus | reverse complement strand
TCCTATTGTCTCTCCTGAACCACTAACACACACAGAGACACAAAACCCATGGAAAATATTTCTTGCATACATCGAAAAAAATTATGTTTCTCCGTCTCTCCTCTCACCCTCTCCCCTCTTTCCTCCTCGCCCTCTCCATCCCTATCCTCTCTCCCTCCTTTCCTCTTTCCCCACTTCCTCCTCTCCCTCCTCCAGGCGTACCCACAAAGGCTCCTGTCAACAGTGTCCTTCAACTCCTGACAGCCAACGGAAGCACCAGTCTTGCCACTATATAAATAATGTCTCCTCTTGCCTATTCAGCTGTAGCCAATGAGCACAAATGGAAGACAGAAAAACAGACAGATATACAAACGGACAGAGATTAACAAACAGGAAAAACAGACGGAATTCCAAGTGACAGACAAGTAAACAGAGGGATATTGTGAGAAAAATAAATAAATATATATAGATAAATAAATATGGAAATGGATAATATGAATAAGCTTTAAAAAGTATATGTACGTCAAGAGTTAGGTAGAGAGATAACAAGAGAAAGAGAAACAAAAACAACAACTCCAAGTTTCTTTCTTATTCCTGTATGTTATTAGTGGTAGAAAATCCAAGAACACCCTAATGAATCCAGCAAATCCGCATTTTTTAACGAGAACGTCAACAAAGAGGCCCACGAACTCAAACGAATCCAATAAATCCTACCACCTAACCCGAACGTAAACACATACACTCACGAACGCCAAGAATGAATTTAATAAATCAGGGATGGATTAAGAAGAACGTAAACATAGAGAAACTTTGATCACGTCGACTAGATCCAGTAAATCCAGGGAGTTAACGAGGACGTACACAGTGTGGGTTGAACCTTTGCTGTATTCTGAAGCTTTGATGTTGTGAGCTTCTGTTTATATATGTATGTGTTTAGTAAAATAAAAAAAAACATGCTGTACACCCACGTTGAATACACATACACCAACATACACACACACACACACCAACACACACACACCAATATACACACACATACACCAACACACACACACATACACCAACACACACACACACACATCCGAAAGCGTGAGGGAGAAAAAATTGATGAGAATGATGAGATAGAAAGCCGAATGAGAGGTGCAGGGTGTGTGATAAAAGAAGAGATAAGGAAGAGTCAAGAGAAGTAGAAATAAATAAGAGAGAAAGAAGGAGAGGAAAGAGAGAGAAAAATATTATGAGGAAATTGTAAAATGTGAAGAAGAGAAGGGATGGGAAAATTAAAAAAGGAAGTAAATAAAAAGACGATAAAAGAGATAAATACAACAAGAGAGGAAAGGTAGAAAGTATAGATGAATAGGTAGAGAGTAGAAAAGAAGATACATACTAGAAAAAAATTAAATAAAAGTAATACAAAATCGCAGTGACTAATAAACTCTAAAGGATCAGAGTGAAATTGATATGTTAAGCGCCATTAAAAGGTTCCTCTAATTCTTTAATGGCGCGGTTTTACAATCTATAAAGGTTTCTCTTTTAACGTTTTTTTCTTCTTCTTTTTTTTTGGTATTGTTATATTTATGATTATTTGTGGTTTGAGTTTCAAGTAATTTTTTTCTTATTATTTTGTGGTGAGTTAATTCTCTCTCTCTCTCTCTCTCTCTCTCTCTCTCTCTCTCTCTCTCTCTCTCTCTCTCCTCCTTTTATATAGCCATCATGACTAATTTTCTACACACACACACACACACACACCACCACATCGCTCAACCAGAACAGGTGACAGCTGCATCCTATAGCAGACAAACACACGAAAGCTTCTGTCTAATCTAGCCATAATTAAACCTGTCTTATTACCTCCCTTTGATACCTGATCCCATCTTTAATACTTCACAGCCTGGTAGTGACAGTCCTGAGTGGTGACAGTCCTGGGTGGTGATAGTTCTGGGTGGTGACAGTCCTAAGTCTTAAAGAAGCTATCAACAGCTCACTCAAAAGACTTAAATATGAGTTTTACGGACGTATTTAAGTCAGTATTTCCTGTTTCACTTATATATGAAGGTAATTTGAGTATCATAAATATCATTATCTGTTTGTTGTTATGTCTGTGAGTTTATTTATTATTAAGAAGGTTAATAATTATCGTATGTTGTGTGTGTGTGTGTGTGTGTGGGTGTGTGTTCCGGCACGTACGAACCACACCACGAGTTTTGTATAAGCTCAAACCAACAACAGTGACGAAGCTAAAGATTAATTCAGTCAGCCTCATCAGAAGGGAAACAGCTACATTGAAAATAAAAACAAACAAACATATAAAGTAATTCTAAATGGCACTGCAGCTGAGAACCAAACGGGCATAATATTCAAGCTTCTGTTACTGAAATAAAATAAAATAAAGTAAAGTAAAATGAAAGCTAATAAATTTTAATACGATAGCGAGGTACCAAGAGACAGGGTAATATTTTCCCCAGGATGAGGGTATTACTAAGGTGTTGTTCTTCCTGGCATACACAAACAACCCTTGGATCGCTCATGTGTTATCAAATTTTTGCAGGCGGGATGAGAGTCTGTTTACCTCCTCTCTCCTTGGTACTGCATTGTATGTATTCTGCACACACACACACACACACACACACACACACACACACACACGCACAAAATTTCCCCTGCTTAGGTTTAACAAAAGTCATAATACCCCTAAAAATGCAACAATCTACAGAATATTAACAAGTTTATCGATATATTTTCCTTAATATACAAAGTTATAATTAGATGAACACTTTGGGAATAGTTCTACACCGTTAATATTAACTTTTTAGTACGTAATAGTGGAATTGGGATAATATGTATTCCGAGTGTGTGTGTGTGTGTGTGTGTGTGTGTGTGTGTGTGTGCGCGTGAGTATAAAATTATGCATTGTACAGTAGGGCATAAGAATGGGATCTATGCTGCTTAGACTGGCATGAATTGGCTTGTCAACAAAACTATATACAGTGATATAAAAACCATTACAAACTGACACTATTTCCAAAGAACAAAGACAGATCCTCTAAAACATGTAAATAATATGGGTATATATTGAATATTCAATTAATTACAAAGTACCGATACACATTTACATTCTCTACTGCAGGAGTGTGATGCTGACGAGGGCACTCAAACACCAGGGAATACTGTCTCGAATACAACACGATTAGATTCTACTGAAGGTGAAAATGTATAGGACTTTGCGCCGCTACTGACAAAGAGAACACACACACACACACACACACACACACACACACACACACACACACTCAAAAATCAAATTCTCCCACATTTCCTCCTCTATCATCTTCCTCTGGCTTCGTCCTCCCCAAAATTGTGTTTTTATCGGAAAATCACCACACGATGTTGGAATGTCTGTATTCTCTCTCTCTCTCTCTCTCTCTCTCTCTCTCTCTCTCTCTCTCTCACTCTCTCTCTCTCTCCTCTCACTCTCTCTCTCTCTCTCTCTCTCTCTCTCTCTCTCTCTCTCTCCGTATTAAATCATAAACAACCCGAGAAAAACAATCCACATTTTTCCAATATTTAAACAGGAAAAATATGCAAATTGCTGCACTTAATTAGGCAGGAGGGAAAATTGTTTTTAACTAACAGTAGCTTAATTACTTAGGTCTAATGACCTTTCGCTGGCTGACCCTGTGTAAATTTGTTTGTGTTTACTTGTACTGGTGAGTTACTGCTGTGATATATGGCTCCTGTGGGTGTATATGTGAATACAGACATGTACGTATACTAACACACACACACACACACACACACACACCGCCTGTTAATATCCTCTAATAACTTTCCTTTAAGAAAATAACAGTAACCCCACAAATTACTGTGCTGCCAACAAATGGAACTGTCCAACCACATGAGTAAGAAAACCTCACACCAAAAACAACAGCACAAAGAAAATAACACGAGGAAAAGCAAAAGAATTCTTGAGGTCCTTTATGAAGAAAATAGCGATCGTGTAAATTGCCAAAAGGGGGGAAGGGAGGGGAAGGGAGAGGAGGGATGGGAGAGGGAGGAAGGATGAAAGAGGGAGGGGTGAGGGGAAGGTAAGGGACAGGAGGGGGAGGGATGGAGAAGAGGGGGGTGAACGAGGGAGGGAGAAGGGAGTGTGAAGGAGGGATGAAGGGTGAAAGAGGGAGGAAGGATGGAAGGGATGTAGAGGAAGGATGAAGGGTCAAAGAAGGAGCAAAAGGAGGACGGGAGTGAGGGAGTGAGGGAGTGAGGGAGGAAGTAAGGAGAGGGGTAAGAGGAGGAAGGTATTTTATGAACATTTCTGTCAAGCTGTGTTTACTTAGTTCAACACAGTGTTTGTCGCTTAGGTCACACACACACACACACACTTTGCAACACCTCTCGGTTCTACCCACACCCGTTACCCTCTTCCCCATCCTCCACCCCCTCCCCCACCCATCATCCCCTCCCCCATCCTTTACCCCCTCCCCCACCCGCTCCTCCCTCCCTCATCATATACCCCTCCCCCACCCATCACCCCCTCCCCTACATCAACAATACAAATATGGAAATGTTCGATGAATTAAGCAACAAAAAATTACACTCTCCAGGAATTATTGGAATCAGATACCAATGTTCACTCTTTACATTGTAGAAACACACGCCCACACCAATGCCATCTGAGGGTAAACGAGCGAGTGTTGTTGGAACTAACGAGAGACTATCGACGAGCATACACTAAAACAAGAGCTTACATAACTTGGCGCAACATGGAGTAATGTTCACTCACACTTAAGTGAGAAAAAATATTTGGTCTTATATTTTTGCTTAAAGAATATGCCCCTTTTCTATACTAATAGCTGATTGGTTCAGAGAAAACTACAACTAAATGTGTTCATAGATGGTAAGCAAACCTGTTATTATCTAAAATAATGTTAAATAATTATCTAAACTATCAAAATGCAAATGATTTCAAAGCATTATAACTTCAGAGAAAATGTTAGAAAATTTTAAATATTTTTCATAAAAGGTCGATATAAATACGCTCTCGTACACGTGCAGTCCGGGGTGAGGTAAGACGCTCAGGTGAACCAGTGAACTATTTATAGCTATAGACGAGTACGGGATATAGTTGCTGTAATAATTCATATTTTCATAATACATAATAAACAAGTGAATACAATTTGCTATTTGATGACAAGTGTGTGTGTGAAATTTATGTCTTATCTTTAATTAAGTAAAAATATTATGCGCCAGGTCTGACAGAAGCCAATCACCGAGCATTACAAAGACGAGTCGAAGCTATTGTCGATACAGTGTTGCCTGAATGAGTCCAGCGTAGCAATGTCATGTGATGTTTTATTTATTATCAGAGAAAAATATTATTAATTTATATCATTTCTGTCATTCTTTCTTCGGTTGAGACTTAACGATAGTGTTGGAAAATGATTGGTAAAGTGACGAGGGTTTTCAATTCGAAGCCAGATGACATCACTAAGCTTCCCAAACCTTAGTCGTGTTGTGCTGAAAGGAACCTCATGTGTTATTGACTTTACTGACTAATATTAAAGAGGAGAGAACCAAGAATTACGTAATGGGTAAAATTGAGGGTTAACTATTTTTTTTTAATATAGATAGCTACGTTTATTTCTTTGTCTGTCTGCCTCTCTCTCTCTCTCTCTCTCTCTCTCTCTCTCTCTCTCTCTCTCTCACACACACAAACTTAAAAAAAATGGATGTTGTAAGGAAAAATAATAATAAATAATGCAACTATTTATCTATTCTTAATACACCAATCAATAACAAAATCGTTCTTTCTAAATCTCATAAACTGAAACAACAAAAAAAACGAATATAAACTAGGAACTAAAGTGAATCTGGACTGTACTGGACGTTGGTAATATGACAACCGATAGCCAAGGGGGGGGAAAGAGGGGAGGGGGAGGGGGGAGGAAAGATGAGGAAGGAGGGGGGGGGACTTATAGATGACGTCACCCGTGTCCTAATCTATAGCTATATTGCAGTGGAAGAAACTCTGACTTAATTTTATGTGATCCATAAAATATAATTATCTGTATGTATTCTTGCTAGTGGTTAATAATGGTTAATGGTAAGTGTAAGGGAAAGGTCTTGGGTTTTCTAGACTACTCCACCTGGCTGTTGTATATATGCCACCCCTTTGTACCAGTTGTGATTTTCTTTATTTCTTTTATTGTTTGTATATAATGAACCAAGGGGGAGGCACAGCTGGTAGTGTGTCCTGTGAAGGGTGATTCAATAGCCATGTGGTCTACTGTCATGGGTAAGAATAATGATGATGATGATGATGATGAGTCTAGTTGTGTATGGTCAAGATGCCTTACATAATTATAAAGGGTTGGAAGACAGACAGGTGGTGTTGTTCTTTGCCGCTGATGAGAGTGATCAGAAGCTCCACCAAGCCAACATGAATCAGAGAGACGAGAAGTTGGTGTTCAGAGGTCACATTATAACTCTCCGTGATAATGGTCTCTCCGTACGGGGTGTGGCACATGGAGTTGGCCTGTCCCCCACAACTGTGATGAGGTGGATAAGAGGAGAGGGGTAACCTTAGTGACTTAGGTAAGTTATAACTGTCTCAGCCAAGGAGCGGACCATAGCGGCATTGATGACTGAAGGATAGAGAATGAGAGGCCTGCATCATGTTCAAAGTTTAGGTCAAGATTCGGAAAAGCTCGACCACGGAACTTCATATTAATATTTGTATAGGAAGATAAAGGAATCCTAAATTAAGTTTATTAACAGCCAAATTCAGCCTCACTATTTGTGGGTAGTTATGTATGGGTACATATATACAGTATATCTACAGTATTATACGAAAAACTTCAAGTAATGAATACATTGAAGATTCTTGATAAATGAGCTCTGTTCACCTACTTCTTATGGTGTTCATTCGAAATCAATTTCACTATTATATTTTGATATTCGAATGGATACTCCTATCACTACAGCTTTCTTGTCTCGTCAGCAGGATATTCATATCAATATCCTTCCCATCTCCTTCTGATGAGTATTAGTTCGACTCACACTGCTCCGTTGCCAGTTCCACTATGTGTGTTGGTGGGAGGCTCGGCGCAGTGACCTGTCGTCTAGGAAGGGTACAACAGGCTATGAACCCTTCACCGTCAGTGTATCACAAACTTCTAAACGGAAATGTACAATATACCGTTTTAAAGGGTCAGTCCCACACTCCTCAACCTCCCACTAGAACCAGTTAACTTCATGTGTTTTTTTTTTTACAGTTTTAAGGACAAGTTGAAGTGAATGAACGTAATTTACACTTGATGAATACTGGGAACACCTTAACGAGTGACTGGACTCTAGTTGTTAAAGGGGTTATGTCAAGGGGTGGGATATTGGCACGACGCTGTGTATGTGTGTGTGTGTGTGTGTGTGTGTGAGTAAAGAAGATGTTCATATGTGTGTGTATGTGTGTATGAACGTGAAACTTAGTGTCATACAAAGACTTCAAAATGTATACAGTAGTTGATTACAGGTTCAAAATTTGCCATGATACAAATATTTACACACACACACACACACACACACACACAGCTACCAGTATCAGTATCATGCCAACTATCAAACCCTAAAATTAACCTTATTTACTTTGAGCTAAATTGACTTTTATGGGAACAAATAATTCGGAGAAACTGGAATGACATGTGAATTTGAATGTTGTTTATTTACTTAATTGTTTACTTTTTTGTTTATTCGTAATCGAAATTTTCAGTTTATTTTTTGCTCTTGATTTTTGTAGTTTATTGTTGTCATTGTAATTTGCTTAGTAATAATAAAAAAAATAAGATATAGTAATCGAATTCAAATTACCTTTTCTTTGATTACCTGTGAATGTGAAAAATTTAGCACACAAGGTAAAACGAGCCAGGCATTGCACTCGACCGCCTCCGCTTCCTAAACTATCACATTAGGTACCCATTTACACTCAGATGGGTGGGTGGGGGGGGGGGGGTTATCAGGATGTAAAATGGTCGTGGTCGTGGTCGTGCTCGTCGCCGTGCTCGTGGTCGTGCTCGTCGCCGTGCTCGTCGCCGTGCTCGTCATAATGTGTACGGCGTAGTCTCCGTCGTGGTTGTTGTTGTTGTTGTTGAAGTTGATGTTGTTTATGCTAAAATTTCACCAATTTCACATATTTTCTTTCCATATATTTATCTATATTTTTTTCTTTCTATCTTTTTCGTTTTGCTCTCTCTCTCTCTCTCTCTCCCTCTCTCTCTCTCTCTGTTCTAAAATAACAAAAGTATTACAAAAAAAAAAACACACATTCATATCGGCCAGAAAAACAAACAGATATTTCAGTTTTATCTCTTTAAAAAATGTCCTTCTCGTAGACTTGTGAACACGAGATGTTTATTTTGATGTTACTACGCCTCTCTCTCTCTCTCTCTCTCTCTCTCTCTCTTTCTCTGAGAAGGGAGAGGAGGAGGAGGATTGAAGAGGAGGGGAAAAGGAGGACGGGAAGGGAGAGGAGAGGATAGGGAGAGGAGGGGAAGGGAGAGGAAGGGAGAGGGAGGAGAGGTGAGCTATATTACAGAGCTTGAAGGTATATAAACACTCAAGGCCACAGACGCCTTGAATACCTCCCATCATACATACATACATACATACATACATACATACATACATACATACATATTACACACAACCTTTGTTACACACCACCAGACAGCTCGGGGGTCGGGGTCTGTATATGAGAGATATTGACTGGGGTGAGATAGAGCATTGGTTATTGTTTATGTGTCAGTACCAGTAGGAAGGAATATCTAGTGGATAGATCGCTCGACTCCTACTCTAAGGTGGTCACTGGTTCGATGATAAGGTGTACCTCAAGTCGACAGAAATAGAAACGGGGATTTGCATATACAGTTGGGGATAGTAAAGGTGGTCTAGTGCAGTGCAGGCCAATACACACACACACACACACACACACACACACACACACACATACATACTGAACAACAACACCGCCTTAAGTGCTTCTCCGAAAATAGACTAAGGACTCCTCCCCCCCCCCCCTCTTAGTTCGCATCTAGTCCTCATTTGTTCACTGTTTATGGGACATGATAATTTTTTAGGTTTTAAACGCAAAAGAGGACAATAGACTCAAGACCTGATAATAAACAGAAGGAGTGATAAAAGAGAGAGAAAGAAAGAAAGAAGATAATGATTTTGGTAGAGAGAGAGAGAGAGAGAGAGAGAGAGAGAGAGAAGACGTAATTATATCGAGTATCCATTGGGTTCCTTTATCTACGAAAGACTTTCACATGAAAACCTACCTCTCCGAGATGTAGGTATGTAAGTCTCCACAGTCAAAGAGCACATTGGAAACCTCAATAGTCACTGGATGATAAACTATACAAACACACAGTGGGTGCCCATCCTCTCCAGTTAGTGCAGTCTCCCAGACTCCTGGGTGTAACTATAGACCACAAACTGGACTGGAACATTATCAAGGCAGCCTTGGACCGACTCTACATGCTACGACGACTCAGGTCACTTGGGGCACCCACACCAGAGCTGAAGATTATCTACAACGCGTTTATACTCCCCAAATTAACGTATGCTTCACCAGCCTGGTCGTCTTCTCTCAACTCTACCCAACTACGTCAGCTAGAGAAGGTACAGAAGAGGGCCTGCAGAATCATGCTCGGCACAGACTACTCCGGCTACACCAACGCTCTCTCCACCCTGGAAATGCCATCCCTCAGTGACCTCTACCACCACGCACTAGCAGTGTTTGGTAGTGGACTACTGCACCATCCTCGTCATCGCCACTTACTGCCACCTGCAGTCCCCCGCCCACCTCGCGCAGCCCTCCACTACAACAAAATTCAGCCCATAAGAGCCCGCACTGATAGAAATGAGAATAGCACCATCCCATCTATTGTTAAAATAATAAACAGCTCCTGATTTATGTACTGTACAGCCCTGTAAATGTATTGAACGTATATCATTATGTCTAAATCACATGTAAGTTTGTATATTTTCAGCCACCGGCTGCAACTCTTTTAATAAACCGCTTATTATTATTATTATTATTATATATTATTACACACACACACACACACACACACACACACACACACACACACATACAAGATTCAAGACACACATATTCTTACGATAAAAATGATTCCTCGTAATATAAACTAAGAATGCATTTAGCTGATTGACTTCAAGTACAAACTAAGGAGTAAAAGTTGTTTCAAATTTATACGGAGATTTTACGTTAATTAGATGAGTTCGCTTATTACAAGACAAAATTCGTGTTATGGATTATTTGTACAAGAGTTTTCCTCCTTTATTTTATCTGGTATAAAATGAATGTATCTAGTTTAAAGAGTCCTATTACAATTTTGATGTTAGGTTAGGTTACCTCTGTCAGTCTTCTCCTGGTCGTGTTAAAAAAGACATGACAAGACCCACGTGAAGGATAGTTGTCACACACAGACACACACACACACACACACACACACACACACACACACACTACCATACAAGGTGAGAAATATGTCACACTCACCAAGAATTTGACACAATTACAAGTCTTACCCAGGTAGTGGACTGACCAACAAGAGAACCATCACGCAGGTATCTCAAATTCCCTCAAGAGACTCAAGAGACAGTTAGTAAAGGTTTGTGTACCATCAAGGAAGTCACCAAGTTAGGTATAAGGGAGGAAGATTGTCTCTCCATGCCCTCTGAGTACCTGGAGGAGGTAAAGGTCAGATTTCTCCGGTACAGTATCTGGCCCCAAGGAGATAGACGTGGTAATGGAAGTCTCAGATCCTCTCCGCTGCCGTGTGTGTAATCTTGGAGATGGGGTCGAGACGAGTTGCTGAGAATGTCTCGATGACCTTCAGTTGATGATGACGATTGAGGGACAAGAATACATCTGTCCTTATGTCACCGTCGACCATTCTGAGGGGAAATGGGTTTGGACTGGCAGAGAAAAGTCAAGAGTCCTTTAGATTGGAGAAGAAAAAAAAACCGCCACCAACTTTTACGACTGGATGATGGAAGTTAAGGATCGTAAGTGAGTCTTTGACGTTCCTGGTGGAGTCTTGTCACTAATAAGGAGGTTGACAAAATGAGAGAGAGACGCCATAAATGAATCTTCCAGTTTCCAGGTAAAGTCTTATTCACAAATATCCTGAATGGTGTAGAAGCTCTAAATGAGTGTCTCGAATTCCACGAAGGTTTTCTCAGTCTTTTGTTTGGAAGAGCGAAGCCATAAAGAAGTCTATGATATCATAAGTTTCTTTCCACCAAATTTTTGATTGGAGGAAGAGGTCATATGAGCGTCGTGGAGCACATGGGATGTTTGACATGCACCAGCAGCAGCTTTGTCTTCCTTCATTAGGTGTGATCTTGGTGTCTGGGGCGTCCACCGCTGGGGGCGAGAGTGCGTCCGAGCAACGACTGAGGGACGTGTAAAGCTCATCCGAAGGACGTGTGAGGGACGTGTGAGTAAGTTGTTGCGTCTTTTGTTGTGTTACTCAATCCATAATAGATGAAAATAATAACCTGTTATTTCTATAGATCTCCTTTATTCAACACACACACACACACACGCACACACACACACACACACACATACACACACACACACACACACACACACACACACACACACACACACACACACACACACACACACACACTGTTACCATAGCAACAGGGACCGCGATAAAAAGGTTGCTTATACCACTCGAGAATTCCTGCACATGATGGCCAAATATTACGACAAAACTCCGAAGACATATTAGGGCTCACAGATATTCTTACGATTATCATTTCTCGTAATTTAAGATCAAATAAAAATACACCTAACTGGTTGATCTACGTTAAAGCATAAACAAATAAATGAAAAATAGCCTAAAAAAAACACATAGAGACTTGACCTTATCTAGTTAGGTTGATAAAATATTATAAATGAATCTTAGGGTAAATTTTCAACGTCTGGTATTATAAGTGAACGTGTCTAGTCGAGTCTCAGCGTAATTTCAGCATCATTTTGGAGGTCGGCTTTGTACGCTGGGATGAGTGAGCTACTTAAGACGTGGTTTTTAAATCACTAATTACATGGAGAATTGAACGGCGGCAAACCTTCAAGATCACAAGGCCAGAAACACGAATTAACGGTGGTATTTTCGCCCTTGTGGCAACTGTGAATAAGGGTTTTATATATAATTATCCAACAGAGATATACAACATAACGAAGTCTCTTGCTATATAGGGATAATTATGTTTGTTTGTGTGTCTGTATATTACCTGAGGGAAGATTAGATACCTTAGTTTGTTTCGTCTGATGATTAAATGCCCTCATCTCCCCAATCTCCCCTCCCCTCCCCACTATCCTTACACTTCTCCCATCCCCCTACTCTCCTACTCCTCCCCATCTCCCCTCCCCTCCCCACTATCCTTACACTTCCCACCTCCCTCCTCCCCTACCTCTTCCCTCAATCACAGTTCTCACGGGGAGAGATTCTCAATGTTTACCTGTCTCGACCCTCATTCTTAAAAGACACCTACGACAATTTTTATTTCTCGTAGGTGGGAAAGAGAAAAACACTCGTTAGTCTCAGAGTAATTTAGATGACCTTGAGTCTTCCATCTTGTGTGTGTGTGTGTGTGTGTGTGTGTGTGTGTGTGTGTGTGTGTGTGTGTGTGTCATAGCTGAATTGAGCCACTGAGATGCGTTCTCACGTCACCAGCTATAACAAAACAACTTACGATCCTTTAAGAACTTAGAGCCTTACTGGATGGAGGGAAATAATATATTAGATGCAGAAAAGAAAATTGATACGTGGAAAAAATTTTGTTTATTTCAGTCACGAGAGGGAGAGAGAGAGAGAAAAAGAAAGAGACAGACAGACAGACAGACATATAAACAGACAGACAGACAGACAGACAGACAGACAGACAGACAGACAGACAAAAAAAATTATCTGTTCGGACAACTCATTAAATTTTATCGGTCGTAACAAGAGATCAGGCAGGAAAAACCCCCCAGAAATCTACGACACATGATAACACAATGAAAAATATCAAGACTTGACCTTTACACATACAACATAACTTTCCTCCAACCAAAATTATCGTTAACAAGGGGCAAAAAAAAAAAATCTGATTAATTTTAGAATATTTTAGTGTTTTTATGATATACATATATTTTTTTAATTAACGTTTATCCTATGATTATTTGAGGTTAATTTAATATTATGGTATTTCAGAGAAGATTTATATTTTTTAACCAATATTCATCAAGACAAAAAGTAATCAAGCTGACCTGAAGGGTTTAGGGTCACGTTTTGGCCCTTAAAGACAACAGTGGTTATTTAGTTATGTGGGGAGGTGATGTGCATCCCTAATATCTCCATAGGTTACAAAAGGTCCCAATAGAACAGAAACACCTTGATGGTTCACCTTAATAACTCCACAGGTAACAAGGTCCCAATATAACACAGGAAATTATAAATGCAGGTGAATAACAATACACAATAAGCTTGTCTCTACGGTCAATACAACTTCCGGGGACAACAGGATAATTTCCACCTAATCAAGCTTTCCTCGGTGACATGATAGCGACAGGATAGCAACGTACCCACGGGAGTTAATATCTTTTCCACGGAACATGATCTAAAAATGTATATGAAGTTAGGTTAAGTTAGGTTAGGTTAGGTTAGGTTAGGTTAGGTTAAGTTAGGTTAGGTTAGGTTAGGTTAAGTTCGGTTAACGTTCCTCTCTGGTTAAAGCATTGGCACTTTTAATGATCCTTTGTTTGTGTTTTTCAAGATGTGGGTTTTTGTATTTCTTTTTCTAATACCTGAGTAAAGTCCATAATAAAGGACTCAAGGTGGATTTATGAGTACATGAGTCCTTGCTGTAACGTTTATGTGTGTGTGTGTATGTCCGTGTGAATATCTCTCTATGCTATTTGATATATTTCTTATTTTATGAATATTTGTATATTCGTGTGTATTGGTGTATATTCATGTGTATTGGTGTATATTCGTGTGTATTGGTGTATATTCGTGTGTATTTGTGTATATATGAGTATATATCTCCGTGCCATTTCCCCCTCACCTTCCTTGTTTTTCACTCAATTACCTGACGTCCTGTTAATTAAGGCTTCAAGATTTTTAAAGTCACCTGTCTCGACCAACTCATTACTGGTCCTTCGTTTTTTTATCTTCTCGTGCGGTGGAATGAAGATATGGAAATCATTCATCGATTTTTATACTTTTTTTAAACACAAAGGTCGAAATTTAAGTTCCCGAGATTTTATTTATATGTGTCGTTATGATTTATAGTTTATAGTTTTGAATTTGTGTAATTATGCGTAAATTAGTGGTGCGCTATTGTTAACTTTAGATAAGACGGCCATTAACCAAAAATAAAATAAAAATAGCATTTATTATCCCGCTATAAATTACTTTTAATAACCTTGTATATAAGATAACCGTGCTTAAATACCCTGGTAAATTAAGCTATTAGATGCAATAAACAACAACATCAAACAGCAACAACAGCAACCACTACCAGGTCCTTATAACAGTCTCAGGGCTCCAGAGGTTAAGGTCAAATCAGGTCATGACCCACCATCACGAACCCCTATTCAGAAGACATGGGAAATACGCCACACAAAATCTAAATAGTTTTAAACATTTCTGTATAATATTAAAACTACTTTCTTCAATATTTTTACTTAAATAAAATCGTAGTTTGTTGACATTAAATTTCCCATCTTTATCTACAAATAAATAAAACATAATAGGAAAATATCTCTTATCGGTCTGTGTGTTTTTCTCAGTTGTTATTTTTGTCTCTATGTATATAAGTCTTGGTTATTTCACACATTGTTCACTTGATGCAGGACCGTAAAATCTCGATGCATTCAATTTTCCCATTTTGTATAGGCTAAACTATATATTCTCTCTCTCTCTCTCTCTCTCTCTCTCTCTCTCT
>CAUDMG010000415.1:807500-1102500 GCA_958450375.1 Homarus gammarus | reverse complement strand
CTATTCCGGACTTAATGTGACGTTTATACCGGCTGACTGACGGTAGTGGTATTAACGTTATAATTAATTTCTCGCTGGGAAACCTTTGTCTTTTAACGGATATTTCCACCTTTATTTCATAGTATGGGGAAGGGGGAAGGGGACCAAGGGGTGGGGTGAGGTGGGGAGGAGATGGGAAGGGAGGGGACGGGGGGTGTTGGGGAGGCGGAGGCAAGCTAGGAGGGGGGCAGAAGGTGGAAGAAGGAGGGGATTATGACGTTGTTTTGAGAGATATCAGACTATTTTATATTGAAGTAACTAACTAAACCAAATTAACAAAACTACTAACTATCATATTAAACATTAATAATTTATAACCCCATCTAAGAGACTCAACTCACTATATATCTAAGAAACTTGGCAATATACACTCATATTCACTCCCTTAGCTAACACAACCTTGATATAATTAACCTCCCCCCCCCCTCCCTCCCTCCCCCCTTTCCTCCTTAACTTAAATAATATGAAATAACGACGAAACTTTTTGTTATGAATATTGTGAGACGAGAAAACTGTTATCAAAGACTCAGAGAGGAAATTGGCGTTGCGAAATTGGACATGGTGGTTTGTATTCACTTTTATACGGTGGCGTGACTGATGGTGACAATGTAGCCGGGAAACACGAGTATAATAGAGGGGGAGGGAAGGGGTAGGAGAGGCAGATAGGGAAAAGGAATATAGAAAGGAACGAAAGAGAGAGAGAGAGAGAGAGAGAGAGAGAGAGAGAGAGAGAGAGAGAGAGAGAGAGAAATCCTATGTCCCGTTGATTTAGATTTATTGTGTAAATTAAATTGGAAACATATATAAAAGTTTTAAATAGAGTTACGTGTGAACGATTCCATTCATGTGTGTGTGTGTGTGTGTGTTTAATAATAATAATTAACGGTTTATTGAAAGAGCATGGCAACCAGAAGGCTAAAAATATACAATTACATAATTGGGGAATGGGTCTCTTGATTTACAAATGATGTACAAGTAACAAGTGATACAAGTATGATATGTAATAATTAGGTGTTGATAATTTTTACAATGGTTGGGACTGGGCTGTTCTTGTAGCAATCAGTTCGTGCTCATATGGGCTGGATGCGGTTGAGCAGGTGTGTGGCCACGTGGCCAGGACAGTAGCTTGGGGCAATGCAGGGGTGAGGTCATAGATGACACAACAATTGATCATGACTATAATATATTCACTAGTAAACTACATAAAGCACAAGAACAAAATATACCATACAGAAAAATTAGGTCAAATAAGAATGAGCCAAGGTGGATGACGAGAAAACTTAAACATGAGGTCAGGTCAGGTTAGAACAGATCCAGCCACAATCAGTATTGCTGTGTTTTTGAGCTTTTCCAACGAGCTGAAATTGCCACTTTTGTATATCACTTGTGGGTTGATCGTCAATCTTTGCACTGTACTGTTGGTGTGAGGATGTTGACAAATCCAGATGGGAAGGAGGAGATGGGGAAGGGGAGGGCCCGACAGACCAGGCTGGCAACTGTCTCTATGATCAAGAGACCACGGCCGCGTTAGCGGGCAGCGCCGGCTACACACGTCCTTACCCTATGAAGGCTGTGTGTGTGTGTGTGTGTGTAATAATAATAATAATTATAATAATAATTAACGGTTTATTGAAAGAGCTTGGCAGCCAGAAGGCTGAAAATATACAGTTACATATTTGGGGAATGGGTTTCGAATTACAAATAATATACAAGTAACATAAGTGATACAAATAAGACATATAATAACTAGATGGGGAAAAGCTCAGACTGTGTGTGTGTGTGTGTGTGTGTGTGTGTGTGTGTGTGTGTGTCGATGTATATCCATATCTGTCTATAAGCATGTTTATAGATTAATATTCGTTATGAGTGTTTAATGTGTTTCCTCCCTTCTCTCACCATCTTCTTATCCTCCCCTCACCTCCTCTCATTAATCTCTACCACTCTCCCTCCGCCTACATTCATTCACCATTTCCATACCCTAAACCTTTCCCCTTCCCTCATCAGTACGATTTATCATCTCTTGTATTGGTAAAGCAAAAGAGATTATTGTTGACGGCTGCGGCGAAGAGAGAGTGAGAGAAAGTGAGAGAGAGAGAGTGAGAGAAAGTGAGAGAGAGAGAGAGAGAGAGAGAGAGAGAGAGAGAGGATTTATATGTATATTGCGCTAAATAATAATAACCGACTTTTTTTGCTAATTAGGAATAACTTTTTTATTTTTTATATCTACAACGTCATGAATATTGAATTATATACATCCTTTTATTTACTCTTACGCTTGATATTACTTTGATTTGAATGACTAATACACACACACACACACACACACACACACACACACACACACACACACACACACACACACTACCCTGAAACTTCAATCACACGGTTGAAAGTTGTGAATGGTGACGCCTAACCAGTATCTAAATAAACCAGTGGGTGGCAAACTGTGGCTTTACTGTGTGGGTGTGAATTTATATGTATGTGTGTGTGTGTGTAAGTGCATGTGTGTGTGTGTGCGTGTGTATATGTATATCTATATATGTGTTTGTGTATAGGTCTGTTGGTGGGCATGTTTCTAAGAGCTTGAGTATTGTGCATATACAAGTGTATCTAAGTATATAACTACAAATACACCCAGAGATGATATGTATTTGGGGGTAATTTATATAAGACGATTGTTAGTGTCTTACGTCAGTGGGTATTTATATGCAAATGTGTACAAGTGAGTGAATTTGTATATGTAAGTGTATATATGGGTGTGAATATGTATGTTTTTATTGTGTACACAGGGGTATACAAACAGTTGATACACATATGTGGGTGTTTTGTGTATGTGGGCAGATATTTGCTTACTTAGTACATATGCAGAGCCTTTCTCTTACTCTAAACTATAAATGTTCACCAATTAGTCAACTGGGATAATGAGTAAGTTCAAGAAAGATTATTATTGATAAGACATACATGCAGATAAACAGAAGACATTTACATATAATTCAAGTGCTAATTAGTGTTATAGGCGAATGATCAAGCAGCTGCAGGCGAAGTGAAGTTTGCTACAAGTGAGGAAACTACCTGCAGGAACAGCATGGTTCACCTCCACCTGCACAGTGATAAGTTCGGCTCACTGATTTCTCCAGCAAGTGTCTTAGGCGTCCACAATAATTACGTCTGACTTATTACCGTCGATGCTGTGAATGTTTTCCCACCTTACGTCATCGTTTATCGAGGTGATGAGTAAGGAAAATATTTGTTTACATATTCAGTTAAGAGATGATATAGTGTGCTGATTAAGAATATTATTTCAATTCATATTTTATACTCGATATTCATTTCAGCTTAACGCATGTGGGTATGTGTGTGTGTGTGTGTGTGTGTGTGTGTGTGTGTGTGTGTGTGTGTGTCCCGCCTGGGTTATTCGATGAGGGGTTACAGTAATAGAGGTTTACATTTAAGTGAGCTAAAGCTACTGTGGCATACGCTCGCCAGTTCTGATCATCTAATTCTACAGTGGTCCCGATAATAACCCTACTGGTATACGCCAACATTATTGACCCCGTGGTTTGGACCGTCAATATGAACGTATCTTATAATTATAGCTCAAAAGTATCCTATCTGTATAAAACTTCGAATTTTATGCGCTAGTTAACTCCGATTTATGCTCAGAACTACAAAAACAGTTGAAATTATCCAGAAAATACACATAGGACCGACTGAGTATATACCACAATGCCCATGATTTCAAATGAGGCAGAGGGTACACCGCTCCTGCACCACAACAAGTGTATCTATAAGTGGTCAACAAATTTCAGCAACAGTACAAACAGGACACCAGTGTTACTTAGCCTCAGGCCGGAACTGTTTTGCTGTTAAGCTGTGTGTGAAACAAAATTGTGGTATTTTCGGTTTGTGCCTGTATTGGGGACATTGCTGTGTGTGGGGGTGCGCACACACACACACACACACACACACACACTGGAAAAGAATATAATATAGCCCTCGTGCAAAAAGGTGTATCCGTGAAGTGAGGGAAAGTGAACTCTGCCAACACACGAACTAAAATATTCACGATATAACAAATAATCCGGCTCATACACCCAGTATAAAGTAATAAACAAAAACTTTTGGTGAAATTAATGCAATGTTACAAAAAAAGTTTAATTAAAATTGCAATAAGTGTAATGGCTTTAGCTAAACTTGATGTAATTCCAAATAAATTACTTCTATTGAAATAACACTCAGCCACTAACAAAACAGTCCCATTAAGATGTCAACAGAGAAATATTAGCTGAGGTAGACCAGAACACAACGAGCAAAACAGAAAACAAAACAAATATTTATAATTGTTATCCAGAATGACCCACATTTAACGACGAGTAGTGTTGATGTTATCACCCACAGGTTATTATCAGGTATTGTTGTTATATTGGTTAAGGTGCTACAGTTACCAGGGTTACTAAACACCGATCACTAGGTATTAATTTCTATGACAAACATCTTTTGATAATTCAGAATATGCTGATGTTTTCTAACTCAAAGGTTGGAAAAAAAGAAACAAACAAACTTTTTTTTTAATTTACAGTGACAATATTAGAAAAAAACTGGCATTAAGTCGAAAGAAATATTTTTTTTCTAGAAAGTCTTCAAGTTTTTCTATTATGTGTATAAGTTACGTTCACTAAACCTGAATTAAATTTTAATACAAAAATCAAGTCGTATTTGTATGTATATTATGTATGCTGGATGATATATCATGTATGTATATTATGTATGTGCTCCATTTATGTATTATTTATTCAGCCTAGCTAGCAGCGTGTGGCAATGTTATTACCATATCCCACATGCTTAATTAATGTGCCTGGCGACGTATGGAAGCTGCTAATGTATCACTTGCCATACGTCGCCTATAGCAGTTGACAAGGAGCCTAGCCAGGGAGACCGCTGCTCTCCTCTGTGTACATACTCTTATCCAGTAAACCGAACCTACAAAACTATACAGGTGTTTGTGTTCTCTCCTGTATATAGAACTTATTATTCAGAACCTAACATGGCGCAGTGATCCGATCTTACTGGATAATTACGAGTGATAGCGCAAAGTCTGTGGAAAGCCGGATGGACTCCTCGCCTTGGGTCAACTCCCACGCGTCAGCTCTCCTCGAAGAATCTCAGCAACTTTGAGCAGTGTCAGTGACAGTGATTTTCTGTGAAGTGTTTAGTGCATTGTGTGTTTCGTGCCATTCATGTGTGACCTTGTTCTAAAGGATTCCCAAGGTATACGGCACGTTCTGGGCATTTGTAAGGAGTAGTGTTCAGTGCACCCGTCTCTGACCGCGTTCTGAGGGTAACTAGACTGACTGGGAGTCGCCGCGCCTCTCCCTCCACCCCCCCCCTCACAGCTGGGGCGAGACGCTTTGCCCGCCCGGGACACACACTCACTCACGCACATACATGTACTAACACTCGCTGACCGCGCGGCTTCCTTATATATATTTTATATATATAACCTACTTATCTGTGTATTTAATTAATATTTTGTCTGAAATCTTGTTGATACGACGGGCTGACCAGTCAACACTGATTTAAGACATAGTACACAGAGGAAGTAGTTATGTCTCATGCCTTACGTAGCCGTGGACCCAGCGCCTGGATGAGTCAGGCGGGTGATAGCCCCGCAGAGATGGATGACCAGGCCGGCCACGACGCTCCAGCCCCCACATCGCGCAGTCCCTCACCTCAATATTCAGCGTTGTCTCCAGAGATAATTGCTTTACTGAAGTTTATGAGAGATGAGAAACGCGAGGATGAAGCTCACAGACGTTTGGCGGATGAGCACAGAAGGCAAGCAGAGGCAGAACGAGACCACCAACGGAGATTGGAAGACAGTGAACGGTTTGAAGCCTTGATATCTCGCCTCACTGTTAACCAAGCCCCTGGCTCTAACACTGCCTCGGTACTGACTGGTTCAGATACCTCATCCATGCTTCCTTCACACCCCCCAGCCCCACCTAAAGCAGCAGCTCAAACGCCGCCCATCTTGAAGCCTGATGAGACTTTCCAGACTTTTCGTGAATGGCGGCGATGGTGGACTGATTATTCTACAATGGTGGATCTCCAGAGTTTGTCACAGCCTAAACAACTCATCCAGCTGCGTATGTGCCTGTCCTTGGAAATTCAGCGTGTCTTGGAACATACGTTGCAGGTACCCCCAACCTCTTCGCTGTCTGTAGAGGAGGTACTGGACGTTCTACAACGGCACATCAAAGGACAGCAGAATGAAGCTCTGCGCAGGAGGGAATTGTTTAGCTGCAGACAGATGGAGGGTGAGTCTTTTGATGCCTTTTACGTGCGTCTTAAGAGAGCCTCGGAAGAGGTAGATATATGTCCAGGCCACCACCAGCAGTGCGAGGAGACCCAGTTGAGGCAGGTGATCCTGATGGGTGTTAAGGACGAGGAACTTGTCCAACGCCTCACCTCCCTCGACTCTTCCTCTTCTCTTAAGGATGTGTTGACGATATGTCGCTCCTATGAGGCTGCCAGGTGTGCCACCTCTGCCATCCG
This sequence comes from Homarus gammarus, assembly GCA_958450375.1. Taxonomy (NCBI): domain Eukaryota; kingdom Metazoa; phylum Arthropoda; class Malacostraca; order Decapoda; family Nephropidae; genus Homarus; species Homarus gammarus. The sequence continues at coordinate 1,095,906 of CAUDMG010000415.1, read as the reverse complement.
TGCTCCCCCTACAGCTGTACGCGCTGTGTCCCGGTACAAGAAGGACAAGAAGTCTGTTCCTACGCCTTCGCCCACCACGTCCACGCCCGGTTTATTTTGCAACAACTGTGGTAAGCAGCACGGAACACAGGTGTGTCCAGCTGCTCAGTCTACCTGCAACAGTTGTGACCGTAAGGGCCACTGGTCACTCACAGTACGGTGCCCAGCCAAACGCGTCCAGTGCAATGTGTGTGGTCGTCTGGGCCACTATGACAAGTGCTGCCCTTCCAACAAACCCAAAGGACCGCGTCGGCGGAAGCTTCAGCCCCCCTCCACCAGAGAGGGCCGCCCACAGCCTTCCAATCAGAGGCACGACGACTCCTGACAACGCTCGAGCCACATTAGGAATGTGTGCTCCCCCCCGCGTCCCAGGACCAAAGTCCCCCAGTACATCAGCGTCATCGTGACCTACGGCGGTGTGTCATCCCGCCTTCAGATGTTGCCCGACACCGGCGCTGATGCTACAGTCATCGGTCCCCAGCATTTGCAATGCTTGGGGCTCTCTCCAAGTGATCTAGGACCGCCCCCCAAGGATCTCCGCTTTATGGCAGATGGTTCACAGATGACCCCGGCCCTAGGTTCACTCTATGCACACGTCACCTTTGGCAACAGGTCGTGTCAAGCCTGGATTGATGTGCATAATGGCGTCCCGACTCCTTTGCTGTCCTACAGACATTGCCAAGAGTTGGCCATCATCTCCCAGGACTTCCCAACACCGATTCTCGAGGTAAAACACGCCAACAGGGTGCACGAAGGGAGCAGCAACTACCCTGCTGCCGTCCTGCCCCTACCTCTGGCCAGTGACACCTCTCCTTCGGTAGTTGTCCCTGCTGCTTCAAGTCTCCACGCCTTGGCTCGCCTCCACGACAGTCACTGTGGAGCCGAGGCCACCAAACGGCGTGCAAGACAGACTGTGTTCCGGCCTGGCATCGACCCCGACATCTCCAATGCTGTCCAGGTGTGTAAGCCCCGCCGCGTATTACAACCCAGCCAGCAGCAGGAATCCTTTATGAGTGACGACAACCCCACCCGCCCCTTTGAGTCTGTGTCGGCCGACTTTTTCTGTGTGTCAGGAAAGTCCTTCCTCGTTATCGTCGACCGTCTCTCTGGTTGGCCGGTTGTCATCAAGTGCGGTAATGACACGACGTCTGCCGCCACCATCAGCAAGTTCCGCCACTACTTCCGTGACGTGGGCGTTCCTGCACGCCTGCGAACCGACGGAGGGCCTCAGTTCACAAGCCGGGACTTTGCTGTGTTCCTTGACCGATGGGGAGTCCGGCATGTGTTGTCATCGCCCCATTACCCGCAGTCCAACGGCCACGCTGAGGCTGCTGTCAAATCCCTGAAGCACCTCATCCTTAAGGTGGCCCCTTCTGGGAACATTGACTGCGAGGCCTTCGACAGGGGTCTTCTTGAACTCCGCAACACACCTAACTACACCGGACGCTCCCCTGCCCAGGTTTTGTATGGACGCCCCCTTCGTTCTTGTGTCCCTGCTCACCCTCAATCCTTCTCCAAGGAGTGGCAGGCCAAGACAGAGGATTGTGATCGCCGAGCCGCCGAACGTGTTCAGGACGTCGTCGCCCGTTCTCTCCCCAGGTTGAGTGTCGGCACCCAAGTCCGTGTTCAGGACCCGACCTCCCTACGTTGGGACAAAGTAGGCGTAGTCATGGGTCTCGGCAGGTCACGGGACTACCAGGTGCGGTTACCCAGTGGTCGTGTGTGGTGGAGGAACCGCCGTTTTCTCCGACCCGTAACAATGCCTTCTGCTGGCCCCGCCACCAGTGTTGAGTCCCATACCCTTCCCAGTGATGAAGTCCCTCGACGCTCAGAACGGATCCAAAAGAAAAGGTCCGCTCAAGACTTTGCTATGAGCGTATAGGGGGGAGGGAGGTGTATGTATATTATGTATGCTGGATTATATATCATGTATGTATATTATGTATGTGCTCCATTTATGTATTATTTATTCAGCCTAGCTAGCAGCGTGTGGCAATGTTATTACCATATCCCACATGCTTAATTAATGTGCCTGGCGACGTATGGAAGCTGCTAATGTATCACTTGCCATACGTCGCCTATAGCAGTTGACAAGGAGCCTAGCCAGGGAGACCGCTGCTCTCCTCTGTGTACATACTCTTATCCAGTAAACCGAACCTACAAAACTATACAGGTGTTTGTGTTCTCTCCTGTATATAGAACTTATTATTCAGAACCTAACAGTATTTTTTAATATTATGTCTCAGAGTCGTAAATAAATTATTCTTTACAATACTCATAAAAGAGCCCGAGTAAAATACAAACGCATGAATATTTTTTTTATCTTATTTTTGTAGCTTTTAGATGAAGTAGCTACAGAGTTATTATGTTTAATATTTATTCCAAAAATAATGGATATTAAAAACAAAACTCAAAGTTGAAAGAGCCAAAATTTTAATTAACTTGCAACACGTGGGGACAAATCTTTAGAACGAAACAGTAAAGCTAATATTTGTTATAGCATTTTAACTGTACTTGAAAGCCTTTATAAATGTTCAATTCTAAATAAACTAAGTATTAAATAACATAAATAAATACATGACGAAATAAATATTACAAATTTTATTATGAATCTACACATATAGAAGATACGATGAATTTTACACTGGGAAAATAAAATAAGGCATAAAGTAAAGAACCAAATTGGATGAAAAAATAAATATAAAAATGAGGAAAACAGAAAAGGAGAAAATAATTGACGGAATAAATCTGAAGAAACAATGAAGAAAACTTACGATTAATTAAGAACATAGAAAATATTGTTTTATTTAATATGTGTGTGTGTGTGTGTGGGTGTCATCCTGCATTATGGCTTGAAAGCGTAAAGAAAAATATTATATAAAAAACTAAAGAAAAGAGTTGTTGTTAATGAAGATATAATAAGCAAGAGAGAAAAGGTGTCGTTAATGAAGGCAACTCAGCTATTTAATTCACTCAGGTATCATTAAGCACTAAAAAATACAATGGTTGTTCATGTAATTTACTGTTATCAAGACAATTTAGGCAAAGGGTGTGTGGGAGTTGTATTTTTTGACAGTTTAAGTTGCGCTGCTTACCGGAGGCAGTGTAGTCTTCATAACGTCATCACACACGCGTTCACTTAATACTCATTTTGCAACAATGTACAGTATATTTATAAGTTTATATATCACTTTTTACTGTATGATTATGTTCAATGATGTCAATTGTAACTATATAAAGGAATATATGTAATTAGCACACTTCGGGTTGCGTTGAGAGCGACAAGTCTCAACCCCTCTATTTTACTTGTTTAAATTGTGTTCAGTCTTTTCATCTACTGGATTTCACTTCTTATATATCTACTAATGTTTTTTCCACCAATATTTTATGAAGAAGTCACAACAGTAGTTAATACAAGTAATTTAAAGGGAATTATATGAGAGGCGCGGAGAACTTAGGACCAACACATAGATCCTACGTCCAGCCTAATGGGTGATACACCTTTATCTTAAATACTGATTTTCTTTTTTTGCTACTCAACAAAAAGAGACAAAAAACAAATATGGAAAAAAATTAATAATTGCAAATTGTAATAATTAATAATAATTGAATACAAGATATGTACTGTAAGAACTGAGGAGCAATATATATAATTGAAAACTGTTAAGACTCGATCAAACGTACTAACATAACATGATTTTTTTGAGAACCTAAGTGTATTTATTTAACTTGATGTAACTTACGCGTGTATCTATAGCTGAAATTATATCGTTTTATGCATATAATAAAAAACAATAATAATTATTACGATGATGATCGTATTTAATTTTATCATTACTGTATTGTCGTAGTGTCAGGTTACCAGCACTGGGAGAAAAAACATGCATTCCTATGACACGTACGTGCTTATACGTTTGGTATTGCTTAAATCATATTTTATTAATACAGTTAAGGATGTTGTGAGTGTTACCCTTAGGTTTAAATATATTTTACTTTAGGACATAACAGGTACACACTACGCTATGTGTACATGTCTGTCTTCCCTTGTCACCTTTGCTCATAAACAGACTATGGACGCGGCCTTTAATTATCCCCCGGGTTGGCACTCTAACAAAAAAAAGAGCCAAATAGAAGCCACTGTGTATGCATTATTAGTATTCAGCAATCTGTTGAGAAAGCTACTTGGTAGGGCGCTCAATAGATGGCCCGCTATACGCTCTGAGAAAATGTTACACCTAGTTGTGTTGTTTATGCCTGATCTTTCCCGTCTTTCATATACCTGTAGTCTGGCTAAACACAGTGCTCACTGCTCACGACAAAAGCCCCTTCGTTTTTCTCACAGAACTCGGAAAAGGCAGCAGAATAATTCCAGTCGCAGCTTGCACACACAGACATGGCTGGCGCCTCAAGGAAGATAAATGGCTGATTTTTAATTATTCATTGGCTGCAGCACTCCCACAATGTACCTACTAACGCGTGATTTTACGGAATACCTAAAATGAGAAGTTTCCATGGCTTGTGTTTCGGTCGCAGAATTACCTTATACGTAAATATTTGTCTTCACAGGACAGACAACACAGGTATGATAATTTTATATATGTGTGTGAGTGTGAGTGTGAGTGTGTTTTAAATGTATCTGCAACAACAACAACAAGAACAGTTTCTCTACTTACCTAGACGCACTGTATTTTATCTTATCACCGTTCATATGATTCAAGTAAGGACATCTTAGGTAAATTTTGATGATTTCTAGAGTAGATTTTCTCTACAATCTTAAAATGAGTGACATGACTGACATGACTTCGGAATAAATTCGAACAAATCATTCCTCCGGCTCGCTGGGGTCCGGTCATCTATATCCTAGCTTGAGAAATCTATGTTAAATCTCGCGTGTCATGTAAGCATTTGACCAATCGCCTAAGATAAACTTTTCTGGTGTCTGTGAACATTGAAATCTTTGTTCTGTAATTGAATGTATTTGGTTGTGCATTTTATCGACAAATATTAGGGTGTATTCTGTAATATGTATCATGATTTATTGTATGGTATGTTGTATCTGTAACGTCTCACAGCGTGTGTAGTCTGTGAAGAATTATTGTGTCTAGGTAGGAACTGAATTTTTATTTATGCAAAATTTTTCATTTGTCTGTAACCCAATTTATTATTATTATTTTTTGTATAATTATGTCATGGTGTATGTATCCCTGTACTTTTATGAAGATGTGTCAAACTCTATTTGTATGATAACAGTTTACCATTTCTTAATGACTAAATTTCAGACCACCTGTAACAAATGATGTTCTATTTTATTTCTGTGTGAATTATTTATGTATGGGAAATTATATTTTGTACTAATAATTTAGTGTGTGCATCATATCGTGAAACCAATTACCGAAAGTAACAGTTATTTAAAGAATCTGTGTAACTACTGTACATGTTTTCTGAACGTTACCGCATAATATGAATATTACGCGCCACGCTCACAAAACCTGTAAACCTTTTAGTCTCCCAGTTGAAACATTCGTCCTCTAATCACTTCAGGAGACCCGAATCTTCCGTTTTTTATGTCGCATCACCGGAGAAACTCGGGTATAACTGTCTGATTACAGATGAAGCGTTCAAGATCCGTTGTGACTAATGTTGAAAACTTCAATTGTAATTACTGTTAGAGTAATTGTCAATATAAGGCAGGGTAGAGCTTACAGTGAGAATGAGGCATCATTGACGTCGTGCCGAGAGATGCCGGGAGGTGTTAACTGAGGCTGAAGTCACCTCTTTTTCACATATGAACATCAGAGAATCTGATGTTCATGGTGAAATTGTTGTAAGAATGTTAATTAAAAAGTAATTAATTATCCTGAAGGGAACTATCGCGCCACGTATTTTTGAGACGTCAGGGTTACGTTCCTGAAAACGCGACGTTATACGAAACAAAGTTAAGCGGATCAATTTTCTCCATAATAATAGATAAAATACTGAAGTTAGGTTCCTGAGCCTCCCTGATCTGTCGTCCAGTAAGGGTACAACAGACTATACATCCTCCACCGCCAGTGTACCACGAACTTCTGAACGGAACTGTACATGTATGGATACAAGTACAGGTACGGATACAGGTACAGGTACAGATACAGATTAACACCTTATCAAATTACATTGGAAAACAGATACTGAGTCAACCTGTTATTGAGAGCTACTCACCTACCAATCCAAAGTCAAGAAAATTAATCGCTTCTTAACTCATCTCATGTATCCACCAATCACAACCCTAGAAAATAGACGACTAAGCAACTCTTTCCATTTATCCACCAACCACCACACTCCAAAATAACCCCACCTGTCAGTCACGCCACATATCCACCAATCACCGCTCCAGAAAATATATGACCAGTCAAATCCCCCTCCCGTATGCTGGCCTGGAACCTGACCAAAATACCTGCGAGCTGAACGTCCTCACCTGTAATTAATCTTCCCTTTGATGACCACCGGACGCCTCCTCCTCGTCACCAACCGGTTTATCGAGTACGGTTTTAGTAGCTGTGTTTTTTTAAGGTTTTTAATTTAAGAAACACACACACACACACACTCACACACACACACACTTACACACACACACACACACACACACACACACACACACACACACACACACACCTTTCCACTCCATATACTCTGCTTTAAGAGTTGTGATCCCTCTAGACCTGACCCACTGACCTCAAATAAAAGGTTGAGCTCAAGGAATTCTCGTGTTTTTCTATTTTTTTTTACATAAGCGTCTGTGTGTGTGTGTGTGTGTGTGTGTGTGTGTAAATAACTCACTATTCCCAGTCCTCTCCCACTTCACCATGGAGGAAGGTAAGTGTAAGTGGTGAGAGAGAGAGAGAGAGAGAGAGAGAGAGAGAGAGAGAGAGAGAGAGTATTTGGATTATGGGCTGATCTTCAATTGCCTTCGTTTATATCAACCCTTAAAGGAGGAGTGAGGAGATAATGGAAGAAGAGGGGGAGTGAGGGAGAGGAAAGGAAGGGAGAGGGGGAGTTAGAGGGAATGAAAAAATAATAAAATAGGGGAAGTCTCTCTCTCTCTCTCTCTCTCTCTCTCTCTCACGATGAAAACATTTTAATTAAATTTTGCTGCTGTGACTCAGATTTCTCTTTTATTCTTTTCCTTGTTGCATCTCATTCATCTCACTCTCTCTATCCTATTCGTTATAAGATAAATTTTCGGCCCGTTTTCTTCTTCTTATCTTTACTTTCTCTTTTTTTCCCTTCCTCCATCTTCCTTTACCGTGCTCATTCTTCTTCTTCCCTCCTTTTTGCTCTTCCTCCTCGTTCTTCTTCCTTTTATTACCCTTTCCTTCTTCCTTCACTTCCTTTTCATTGTTTATTCTTCCTCATCATTCCTCTTTTACTTCCTTTATTCTTCTCTTCCTATCCCCTTTCTTCCTCGTTATCAGACCTACCGTCCTGTCTTTATTCACTACAATGACAATACTGTATCCAAAATTTCCTATGGTAGAGGGAATCAGCCAACCAGACAACCAGATAGCCAGCCTGTTAGTAAGTCAGCCGCCAGTTTAGCCAGTGACGTGAATGTGATGTTTCTAATCCAAATTCTCAACAAAATAAATGACAAATCAAACCTCATTACGATACAAAATGGCGCCGATTTTGTACTGAGACTAACGACACCAGACATGTTCAAATACTCCCAAGTAAAAGAAAAATTGTCTGTGTATGTATGTATGTATGTATATATGTCATTAGAGAATCTTTAACTATATACGTGCCAGGGCATCCACTCATTGTATATACTCGTATATATGTGTGGACTGTCATATGTCATCCTCTCGAGTCAGCGTGACAAGCCCTGGAGTGTCATATCTCATTTCAAGTGGCTTTATAAGAGTCTGCCATAACAAACCACGCCCACGTCTTGAAGATAAACCAATTAGAATGCGAACCTCCAGTGACGTCACCCAAGGGAAATGTTGTGATTGGTGTAGAGTCTTTGTTATGGTTGGAGGTTTGGAGGTTCTATACACCTCTCTTGTAGTTCACGTCACGAGTTCAATTCCCTAGACAGTAATGGGAGGAAGGACTTAAAACATAAAAGAATATCCAGGAAGAAGTGGAGGAGGTGGGAGGAGATAGATGGAGAGAATATCAAATAAAGAGAGAAAGGAAAGATAGATAAAAAAAGAGAGGGGAATGATAAACAGATAGGTAAGGATTGATCGATTTGAGACAAAGAGAGACAGAGAGAGAGAGAGAGTCTTTGTCACACACTGCAGGCTTCACTAACTTCCTGTCTCATTCCTCTTCTTCACCTCACCTTCCCTCGCCTCTAGCCCACACTGATTAGTCTTCAATTAGAATATGACTCCAATGAATGTGATCCACTGACCTATATATGCTGCTGGTGAATGTGATGTATTTCCTTCTTTGTGTACAAACCTCTGTCCTGCATGGCAGTGAACAGTGACATTACCCACATGAATCTGACCTCTATACATTTATAGCTGTTAATGAATATGATGTATTTCTTTGTGTGTGAACCTCTGTCCTGCGTGGCAGTGAGAAGTAATACCACCCTCAGTGTCAAGACCTGACTGAATTACTCAGAATAGGTAAACTGTACTACAATAAATTTGTTAAACTAAAAACCCTCACCTCACACTCCCTCACCTCTCCCCCCTCACGTTTCCTTTCCTCATCTTTCCCTCTTCCTCTCACTTCTGCCTCTCCTCTTCCTCCCCTTACCTCCTTTCTTCCCCTCTCTCCTTCCCTTCCTATGTCCTTTCAACTGCACTCATTCCCTATTTCTCTTTACCTGTTGCTCTCTCCTTTTTTTCCCTTTTATTCTCTCTGTTTTCCCCATCCTTCCTCTCTTCCCCCTCCTCCCCCCATCTCCTCTTCCCCTGCATTAGGCGCCTTGGTGAAGTGCCTTATATGTGTGTGTGTAATAATAATAATGATAACAATAATAATCAAGAAGAAATGATTGGAAAAAGGAGGGAAATAAGAAACAAGATACAAAATACAAATCAAGGAAAATATACAAGAAAACAAATAAAGGCGAAATGAAAAGAAGAAAAAAACGTGTAACTAAGCACCTAGAAGAAATTTTTATGATCAAGGAAAAAAAAACCAACAAAATTGAGTCTCTATGTTTATCTTGGTTTGGGAGGGTGTTGGGTATGTCTGACTGTGAGAGCTTCAGTGTTTCTTTAGCCTTGGCGAGGGGAAGAGGGTCGAAGACGTTCACCAGCTCAACTCACCCCTCATTCTCACTCACTCACTGCCCTCCACTTGCGTGTTACCATAGTGAGCTTCCCCCTCTCTCTCTCTTTCTCTCTTTCTCTTCTCCGTCTCCCTCATCATAGGAGAAAGAAGATATTTGGAAGTGAGAGACAAGTCAGGTAAGATGAAAGGTTATTAGTAAGATCTGATCACACCTTCACGTTAATTGAGGTTGAGTGAGAGTTGAGCTGTATACTCACTCACTCACTCACTCACTCCTTCCTTCTCTCTCACTTACTGTCTCACTGACGGATAATGTTCAGTATTAAATATTAAAAAAAATTTAATTCTTTGAAATTTACTCCACAGGTACAGGAAGCCGACACAAACTGCCATAACCATGACACACAACACTGTATGGTTGCTATGGTTACCGGTAGCGTTGTTTATGCTTACATCAGCAGCAGTGGCACCAGATGATTATGACATCACCCCATTGGAGGACCCTCTGCAGCCTATCTGGAATCGCCTGGACTCCCTCTCGTCAGATATGGTCAATGGCTTCATGACCCAGAGAGAGAGCCTATCTCAGATGCAGTCGAAATTAGAGGAGAAATTCGGAGCTCTGATGTCACGTGTCACCCTCAAAATGACAGCCATTAATAATATGATAATGAACAATCAGGGACAGGTAGACAACAAGGTGATCCAGATGAACAGTACTCTGACGTCGTGGCTGCATAACTTCTACCAGGATCACATGTTGGTCGACTCAGAAGAACGTATGCAGAAGATAGAACAGCATGTGGACGTCAAAGTGGCAGGTCTGGAGAATAGAATCGACAGCGCATTGGGGGCCTTGGAAGGTCGAGTGAGAACGACCTCTGGCAGCAACAACACCCCAGTCGGCGACACTATACCCTCGGGCTCCACAGCTGACATGGAACGAAGGATCATAACCCAAGTAACGAGTGCAGTTACTTCCTTGGAGACTGGTGTGAGGGAACAGCTAACTGGACTCACTCAGAACGTGGACTCCATCAACACACATGTCACCAAGATGAACGAGAGGATGTCGCTGGGGGGCGGGGAAGTAGAAGGAGAGTCCGGTGGTGGATCTGGTTTTTGCAGGACCCTGGAGGATAAGGTTTCCGAGCTATTGAACAACGGAGGATCACAAGGCACCTGTTCCTGTCTGAGCCAAGAGGTATGTTGATCTTTATGTTTAGTAGTAGTGATGATCGTGGTTGTAATAATGGTAGTAATAGTGGTTGTACTGGTAGTTTCTTTGACTTCTTCCTCTACCTCCCAAACACTCTTCAAAATGAATGAGAGTCATATCGAACGAACGCCAGACATAAATTAACAAACACAAAATATATATATCAGCTAAAACAACAACACGTAACTGCTGACGTCACAGGTATGGGCGTGCCAAGCAGGGAATTCACCTATCAATCTAGTGCCGGATTTCCCAGAGACACAACACGGGAATGTACTTAGCTGGTCTACTCAAAATGACATCAAAATTACTCAGAGACTCGACAATTAGTTAGTGCCTTTCAACATGTTCATTTAGTAACAAATATGAGATAAAATAGAGACGAAAATAGTATCTAATATTATTATCTTTTGATCTTTTGTTAATTTTGTTGGATGACCTGAAGATTAGGGGCTTTAATCGTCAGGTGAAATTAATTAGGGTGATCCAATGAAGTCTATTTACCTTTAATAGTATATTATTACCTGTTAATGTGTATACCAACGCCAGATATGTGACTCAGGGAAGCCATACAGGTATACAAATAATAGCCCACATCCCTCTTGTTTACATTGGCCCACATCCCTCTTGTTTACATTGGCCCACTTCCCTCTTGTTTACAGTGACCCACTTCCCTCTTGTTTACAGTGACCCACTTCCCTCTTGTTTACAGTGACCTACCTCCCTCTTGTTTACAGTAACTCACTTCCCTCTTGTTTACAGTGACCTACCTCCCTATTGTTTACAGTGCCCCACCTCCCTCTTGTTTACAGTGACTCACTTCCTCCTTGTTTACATTTGTCGACATGTGGTTCGCCAGTCACTGTGTTTACCAAGTGTCCAATTGTGCTTCCATCCATCGTTTATTGTTTCTTCTTGTCCTTTCTTTCATTCTTATCTCTTCTTCTTATTATTATTATTGTTATTATTATTATTATTTTGTACAGTGTTGCTTCATATTTTCTTTATCCTGTTTAAAGTATTTTCTTCTTTCCTCTCTTCTTCTTTGTCCTTAACCCTTTTCTTCCTCTCTTCTTTATTCACTTCTTTATTTCGTTCATGATTTTTATGTCAGTCTCTTTCTCTCTGACTGTTCATATTGTATTTAGTTATCTCTCTCTCTCTCTCTCTCTCTCTCTCTCTCTCTCTCTCTCTCTCTCTCTCTCTCTCTCTCTCTCTCTCTCTCTCCATTAATCACCTTCACTGAAATTCACAGTAATGGAAAACAGGTTGATAAATCACTCCTAAACTATGGTCATACATTACGAGGTATTCTGAGCCATAATCATTGTCATAGTCTCTATCATAGTCATTTGTCAGGGGCATAGTAACTGTCATAGGCATTTGTCAGAGTCATTGTCACTGTCATAGTTCATTGTCATGGCGAAAGTGTCACAGGTGAGTCATGGCTTAAATTCAGGTATCACACAACAATTAAGGGAACGTGGGAGGCAATTACCGGAGAGAGAGAGAGAGAGAGAGAGAGAGAGAGAGAGAGAGAGAGAGAGAGGCTGCACCACAGGTCACAGTTGCCCTCAGAGATTCAGATGTCGGGGGCTAGTTTATTGGGCACCCTTTTTACATCCTGTTTAAAGCAAAGTACAAAAACATTACAATTCATGTTTATCTTCTTAAGAGTTAGATGACGGGCGGGTGAGAGTACCTGAGGTGGCCATTGTTTGTGTTAATTACCTGTAGTGGAGGAAGGATGAGTGTACATAGTGAGGATTACCTGTATATGTTTCTGTGTGTATGAAAAAACATGATAGGTAGAGCTCTAATAATGTCAGGTGCCACCGGGCCTGTCTGTAGGAGGAGGGATAAGGTATGAGGTGTGGAAGGACCCGGGTGAAGTGAGTCGGGTATAGGGATTAATAGGATCAGTGTTCTCTTGACCTCATAACTTCTTGACCTCGTGACCTCGTGACCTCAAGATCCAAAATAAATATAAATAACCCAAGGATCTCCCAGGATGAATATAATTATGTCCAGTACCTCTTATATTTCCCAACCCTCTACCCCAAATACTTAGCCCTTACTTACTGTATAAACTTAGATAATTAGTTAGTTATATTATCAAACTAAGTGTAAAAAAAAAAAAGGGAAAATAAATGTTGATTAATGGTGTTTTTTTTTTTTTAATATTTACTTCAGATTGTTGGCAATATAACATCAGCGCTCAACAGAGTGATAGATACCCCAGCATTCCTTCCCCGAGACTGTTCTGATCTACACTGGCAGTCCCCTGAGGCTCCTAGTGGTGTATTCCTGACTTACCCTAACATGGACTCTAAGGTAGAATGTTGTGATCAAAACTTACCCTATGAACCTTAGGATATTAATTTATGCACTACATTTTTTTTTTAGTCAATCACCACACAACGTTTTTATTAATGCACTAACTATGATCATTTTTTCTACCTCCCCCCCCCCCTTCCCTCCCTCCCTTTCCCTTCCCTCCCTTTCCCTTCCCTCACAGAGTCCCGTATCAGCTTGGTGTGACATGGGTGAGGAAGAGAGTAACAAGGATGAGGGTGGCTGGACTGTTATTCTTAGGAGGCGTGAATCTGACTTTGGACAGGTTCTGTTTAATAGGTGAGTCTTCCTTGTTGTTTCTGTCTCTTTTTGTTAGTCTTTCTATCTGTTTGTTTATATACACTCACTCTTCCCTTTTTCTGTTTCTTTCTCTGTTTGTCAGTGTTTATACATACACTCACACACACACTCTCTCTCTCTCTCTCTCTCTCTCTCTCTCTCTCTCTCTCTCTCTCTCTTTGTTTACGGTTCCATCAAATGACTCGGGTTCAGGGATGTGTGTTTGTCTTCTACAGGTCCTGGGATGAATACAGCCAAGGGTTCGGTGATCCGTCGGAGGGAGAATGGTGGTATGGCCTGGCCTCCATCCACGCTCTCACCTACCGCCAGCCCTACGAGGCCCTATTCCTCCTGCATGACATCGAGCAGGGCAGCTTCTATGCCAAGTACACTACCTTCAGGTATGTTTCTGATCCGGGTCCAGTACAGTACCTTCAGGGGTGATCTTGACGATAGTCTACCAGTGGCTTTATCTAATCAACGGGCACAATGGTCAAATGAACACAGGGCTCTTTTACTGTTCGAATGGACACTAGGTCGATCTTATTACACCCCAAGTCTACCCAGCTGGAAATGGGTACAGTACCTATGTTTACAGTTTTGGAAAAAAGGCGGGCAAATTTAATGCTGGCCACACTGCCCCTTTGTGTACCCAAGGCTGTGAATACCTGAAAATTCACCCCCCCCCCCCCCATTTTATTTCACCCTAACCTAAACTAAAGTAATCATTTCTCTTTGTCTTGTTCTCGTCAGGGTGGAAGATGAACTCAATAAGTTCCGGCTGGTGGTGGGAGGCTTCAGCGGGAACGTGACGATTGACTCCCTCGCCTCTAAGCATCACAACAGTCCCTTCAGCACCTGGGACCAGGATAATGACGAGTGGGGGACTGGCAGCTGCGCCGTGAGTAACAGTGGTGGATGGTGGTTCAACGCCTGTCACTATACGACCCTCACAGCGCCCCTCCCCACCTCTAACAATCGTACGGCTAAGACAATCCGATGGAGGACTGATGACGCCTGGCTCGTTTTCAATGACGTTACTGTACAGATCCGCCCTACCAACTACGCTCAGAGATTCAACGCTCAAGACTGAGGTTATGCTTAAGGTTCTTAGATGTAGAGTTATATGTAAACACTAGAAATTACCTTTATGTGAAAACATAATATTTCTATCAGTATTAACGGTTCCAATTATAAGTTAAGAACAACACAATAAACTGAACTGACATTAGGAATAAAATCTTCATTATTATTCAAATTATAATAAAAAACTAAAATAAAGTCGTTTTATGTTTTTCATCACAATTCAGCTGTTTATTTCTCTACTGACCTGACTGATGGATTTTTTATAGAATAGTTTCACTTAGTCAATAGTCTTTATCAATCCTGTAATTAAAAAGTAGCAGATACTTATATTTTTTTCAAGGTTGGGTTAACTCCTCTAATACATAGTTACTTACTTAAAATAAAAACATATCCTTGTCCATCCTGTAATTAAAAAATAATAGATAATCATTGTACAAATAGGGAGTCATTATAGTTAGTATTATGGTAGATGTTGTGTATTATTTTCATATATAAATTGATTGGTAATGTTAGCTAATAGTGTGAGATAATAGGGAAGTGTTGATGTACACCCACTAAAAAATTATTCGGCACCTTTACAATATGACACGGGTGCCGAATAATTGTTTTAGTGGGCGTACCTATTAAGAAAAAATAGGCGATATTAATGGGGAAATAGGTGATAAATTAACGTCTATTAGTGCACATAATAGAAAATAATGGACACTACAAATATACGAATGAACGGGAGTTTGTATCCATACCATAAAGAGAAAATGGGCGAAAACTGTCCCTTCCCCCCTTCACCTCCCTTCCCATTAACGTATCCATATAAAACTAATGAACTACACCATTATCTTACTCTGGGGGCGGGCGGGGGGCAGGGCGGGTGGTGAGGCAAGTACTTGATGACACGACTGGACAAACACTTGGTAGACTCAGACACCAAGGAGTAAGTATGACTGGTAACTAAGAGAGAGGATTATTTTATTTTATTTTATTTTTATTTTTTTTTCGTGTTAAGTATTTCGTTAAATGTGTGATTTTGGCAGAGAAAGTGACACACACACACACACACACACACACACACACACACACACACAGACACAGACACACAGACACACACACACACACACACACATAATGAAAATATATACATATAGACATCCAAGGTCACATGTAGCGCCAGTCAGGTCAAATGTCAGTCGAGGGTCAATGGGACACTTAAAACTAATTTCGTGGATCAGTGATGCGTTTGTGAGGGTTGGTGGTGGTAGTGAGAGAGCGAGAGAGTTGGCATGGGAGAAAGAGGAGAACAGTGTGTGTGTGTGTGTGTGTGTGTGTGTGTGTGTGTGTGTGTGTGTCGGATCTTCGCCACTTGAGTGTAGATTCTCGGAATATCTTAAGTGGTCCTCGTCTGAGAATTATCATAACCTCTCGCTCAGCCGCTTGAGTGTGTTGATAAAATTATTAAGGGTGAGATGTTATAGTGGTAGTGTCTCTCTCTCTCTCTCTCTCTCTCTCTCTCTCTCTCTCTCTCTCTCTCTCTCTCTCTCTCTCGTAATAAAACTAGGCCAGTGAGAGATTAAGGATAATTCCAGTCGGCTTACCCAGAATTATGACAATTTTTGCTTTACAGTGCGGCTGATCAGATCCGTGTGTGTGGTGACGTACTGTATTCTCTATGTTCATATTGTATACAGTGTTATATGACTAGATTTAACTGAAAGAAAAAAAAACAGCTGTACAAGTTGTAACCACGCAATATTTTCTGTATCAACACACACACACGTTGCCAGGTTAACGAGCAATACACAGTACCACCCCATCATCAGGTTATATAAACAGCTCTCTCCTCTGTTCTTGTTGAGTTTACAAATAACATCTACTTGGTGGTCAAAGAGAGGAAACAAACAACATCTCTGTGCGTTTAAGATACAAGAGACGCTATAGAGAGTAAGCCTTTGACACTGTCCTAGTATATATTCAGCGTGCCACACTATATATTCTGTGACTTGTTCTTCAATAGTCACTCATCTAACTGGTTCGATTTTCACCACAGCAGAGAACATAAGATTGTCAGTCATTTTTAATTGTAATTTTTAGATGAGTTTTTACAAGTTTATTTGTTTTATTGTTTTAGCTTATGAGTCCAACAGGGTTTTATTTATGTTTTTATTTGTTTTTTAATTTTTCTGTATCTGTATCGGTTACTGTCCTGTAATTTACCTGTCTAATTTTTGTTCCTGTACTTGTTTATCTACCTGTACTGTTGTTTCAGTCCCTGTACTAGACTAATTACCTGTAACTGTGCTAATTGTATGTTACACCTGTTTTACATACACCTTAAATCTTGCTACATAAATTGAAAATATTAAATACCTTACAAAGTTATCCATTGTAGCAAAATAGAACGAGGAAAGACAGTAATTAAATAAAAAAAACTACTTAATGTTAACACTACCCTAGAGAGCTGTGTTCACCCTCAGTCTACCGTGACATCACCCAGCTGACAAACCGGATTATTCTTATCCAGATGCGATAACTTAGTGTTTAAAAATGTGTAAATGTTCTGGGTATTTAAAGTTTTGGAGGAGGATGAGGAGGAGGTTACAGGCATTGTGTTGATAGAGGTTCATGGGTGTTGTTATTGGTTATGCAGCTGTTGTTATCTTTTGTATGTGTTTGTAATATGTTAATGCATGTTTGTAACAGCTAAAGATATTATTATTAGTAATAGGAGTATTGTAGTAGTAGCAGCCGTAATCATAGTAAAGCCAGCAGCAGCAGTAATAGTAGTAATAGAAGTAGTACCAGCAGCAGCAGTAGTCATAGTAGCAGTTAGTAGTAATAGTAGTAGTAGTGTTGATCCAGAATCCGCACCCAAGAACGCACTAAATATCACCTACATCCTCAAGCAGCCTCAGATAATCGCCATCAGAGGGACCTTTATCCCCCCCCCCCCCCCCTCAACCTCTGTCTCAATCCAGGATGTTGGGTCTTTCACACTTACGTCACCGTGACCTTTATACACGGTCTCCTTGATTAGCCTGATAACAACCCAGTTACCGGGCAGCCTTTCCCTGTGGTGGGTGGTGGGGTGGGTGGGTGTAGATGTGGTGGTGGTGGTGGGAGTATCAATATTCTTCTTCACCCCAGAGGAACTATGATCTTTGTAAGTGGTCTCTTTGGTTAGCCTGACAACCCAGTTTATGGATAAGTGTTTCCCAGTGGTGGTGGTGGTGGTAGGCGTTGGTGTAGGGCTGGTAGTAGTAGTAGTGGTAGTGGTAGGCGTGGTGATGGTGGTAGGCGATGGTGTAGGTGCTAGGGGTGGGAGGGACAATAGCAATATTCTTCTTTACCTCGGGAGTCCTGTGTCGACACGCCCCAACTGTTCTGTGTTGAGATAATTGGTACAAAGGAACTTCACTTCATATGTGTGTGTGTGCTACAATAGGTTAAAGGTTTAGTAATTCCCCTGAAAAACTCATAACACCTCACACTACATGACATATACATATACCTGTAAGTCCTAAGTAATTATTAAGACTATCATAACCTTTATAGCTACAGCAACCCACAGAATACAAATAAATAGAAACCCCAGCTTATTTCACCTGAAGATTAGACGCCCCAGCTTATTTCACCTGATTATAAGGTCATTGACCTGTGCCCTGGTGGGCTAATCACGTAAAAAAATGACTTGAGGATTGAACACACTAACGCTACCTGGGGATTAGGTTAGGATTGGTGTTTGATTATCACCTGAAATAATCTAGGGTGTCTAAGCATCAGGTGAAATAAGCTTGGGTGTCTAATCATCACCTGAATTAAGCTAGGGTGTCTAATCATTAGGTGAAATAAGCTGGGATATGCAATCTTCAGGTAATCCAAATTATTAAACTCAGGAAACAAACTTTACTGTTATTCATGATCCCCTTTTATTCACTAATTTTCAAATCCAAGTAAATAAATCACTACAGTTACTTATACATTATGAAGACTTAGAAAAATAATGGATATTGTAATAGTAATATCCTAACCTAACCAAGAGGAGTATTTTTTATCTTATTAAGTTCGATTTTGTTTTAGTGAGTTATTGAAGACTCGTATCTAATGTGTGTTAATAATAAGATACAAATTTGACCTCTTGTATGAAGAAGATTTAAGAAAGATAAATTTAGAATATAAACTTCATTTTTGGAGTATATATTTTTTGAAAGGTGTATTAATATGTGTTGGACATAGTAGTTTGTGTGTGGTAAACGTTTAAAGTAATACAAATAATCCTTAAGGTATTAGTATATGATTTACCGCTGGAGAATACTATCGAAATGTGAAAAATAAAATTAAGTGTAAAAATAAAATTCTTGAAATAATTAAATATCTTAAGAAAAATAAATTCTTAAAAATTTCTTATAAATCATTGAAAAGTATCAACTGTATGGCAATAACCTTGATATAATTTTTTATTTACCACATTCTTTTTTTCTTCAAATAACGTGAAAATAAATAATATATATATATATATATATTTTATATATATATATATATATATATATATATATATAATTTAATTTCGAAAAAAATATTCACACATTTCCTTGCATTTTATAATCTTTGTTCATATATCTGCAAGAGGTACAATAATTCGTGGTTTTGGCATGTCTCCAGATGTCTTCTAGTAACACCGCCAAGCGATATCTCCTAGTGAAGAGTTCTTCTAGAACCTCCCCCTCGCACGTCACATCTTCTTCCTGCACTTCCTCCTCCCGCCTCACTCAGGTGCTACTTGTATGAGGCGTAAAGATGTTGGTAGATCATTGCCTGTGGAGGGGCGTAAATAGGCCAGGGGTACCCACTATGGTAGAAGCTGGATGCGTGTGACTTGAAACGTGGTTGACCTGGCACGAAGATACGACCTAGAGCTGGCCTGCGTATAAGGTAGGTCGTGGGCTGTGAGGGAGAGGAGAGACAGAGAGGTCAGATAAATTAATGAAAATTCTAGGTCAATGAAGGTCAAGTGTTATCATATTAAGTCTTAGAGAGAGAGAGAGAGACGGAGGGGGGGTGAGGGGACTACTGTACATACACACTGATTCACTTTGCTCGTTCTTGACTTTTAAATTACCTCAGATGTGGATCATTAAGTTAAGCTCTCTGAGTGTGGCCAGTAAATAAACGTAGCTATATCTGGGGCGATGCGAGAAAGCACGGGAA
Organism: Homarus gammarus; assembly: GCA_958450375.1. Taxonomy (NCBI): domain Eukaryota; kingdom Metazoa; phylum Arthropoda; class Malacostraca; order Decapoda; family Nephropidae; genus Homarus; species Homarus gammarus. The sequence continues at coordinate 1,076,489 of CAUDMG010000415.1, read as the reverse complement.
AGCTAATAAGGTATGGGAGGGCGTGGGAGGTATACAGTAGGAGGGCGTGGGAGGTATACAGTAGGAGGGCGTGGGAGGTATACAATAGGAGGGCGTGGGAGGTATACAGTAGGAGGGCGTGGCAAGGCGTAGAAAATAGTTATAAGGGGGAGAAGCTTGAAAACATGTGGAAAGGTCTGAGGAGGCGTGGGGAAGCTTAGAAAGGCATGGGAAAGAGTTGGAAGGTGTGGAACGACTGGACAAAGCTTGAATGAGTGTGTGGAGGCGTGGGAAGGCATAGATTGTCTAGACGAGGTGTAGGAAGGCATGGAAAGGCAAGGCAATACGTGGAAAAGGCATGGGAGGGCGTACAAGAGCATGAACAGTCGTGGTAGCGCGTGGGGAGGCATCTAACTCGAGAAATATAAAGTAAACAAACTCCTCCTGACACCCAATAACGTCTGAGGGCGGGAGAAGAAGACCTTAAGTAGCTCCTGCATCTGGCCGGTGACCTGTGTAAAGGGATGCTGAGGGTGCAGGTCTCTCTCTCTCTCTCTCTCCAGTCCTAGTAACAAACTGTTAACAAAACCCAGCCATAAAAATTATATATTCTACACCGTTTTATAAAGGCTCTTCCCATAGTTATACGATCATTCCATAGTCTAGTGTCGTCTTACGTTAGTCTTCGTCAGTCCAGCCGAAGCTCTGTTCCTCGCTTTCATAAGTTCGTAAAATGACGGGCACTTTCCAGCCATTATGTCGTTTAGAGCAGAGTTCACTATAATGGCGGACGGTACCTTTAAGGGGGTATCAAGTCTAGTAGGCTGTGTTTATAGTGATGCAGTAGAGTTATGTTGTGTTTTAGGAGCTCAATCTCAAAACCAACTTATATCTTATTTTCGAGGTACAACTTACTAGTGGACGTAGGTGGATGTGACCATGAAGATCCAGAGAGCCAGCGTTTTGTTCTGAGGGAAACAAGCGTAAAATCTCCCGCTCGTCCTCAGGATCTACTTCTTCGTGGGTGTGTTGTGGAGTCCTGCCAACGCCAAGGAAAAAGAATATGAGAGGTTAGTTAGTTTCTTTGATGTTTATTTTGAGTGGGGCGTGGTGATGTGGTGAAGAATGGTGATATGATGATGGAGTGATGTACTGAAGTTTAATAATAATAATAATAATAATAATAATAATAATAATAAAAGTAGAAGCCTCGGTAGAGTTAATCCCACAAGTCCTGAAGATTGAGGAGAAAAACTCTCTATAAGATATTAAGAAGGAATTAAATGGACTGAATCCTTGCAACTCTCAAATCTCATTAAATTTAGAAATGAAATCTGAACCAGTAGTAACGTTATTAAATGAGGGAGAACTTAATACAGGGGGAAAATTACAGGATAATGAATTGTAATTATGAAAATTATACCAGGGAAGATGATAATAATATTAATAATAATAATAATAATAATAATGATCTAAGTGACCAAAATAATATTCATAAAGAAAAAATTAATGTCGTTATTATTATTATTCACAGACAAATACCAAACAAAGATCACAATAGATACCCCCTCAGCCAAAGATACTCCCTCCCTAGAGATACCCCACCCTTCGAGATACCCCCTCCCCTAGAAATACCCCCTCCCCAGATATACCCCTCAGAGATTCCCTTCCCCAGAGATACCCTCCCCAGATATACCCCCTCCCCAGAGATTAGACCTGAGCGGTAGCGGTAATGAATCAAAATCCTTATGTCAGAACATTCTGATTCAGCCCCAGGGAGAGGAGTCGATGTTGGGAGGGGGGGGGGCGGCGTACAGGAGAGAAGGAGGGAAGAATTGTATGTGCTGAGATGAATGAAACAAAGGAAGAAGAAATAAATAGAAATATAAATACAGTGGAAGAAGGGAGAAATTGAATAAAGGGAGAGCAAGAAGGGAAGTGATGGGGAGGAAATAGAATGAGAAGAAGAGAGTGTAAAACGAGGGAGAGGGAAAAGGAGGAAGGAGTGTGAACTAGACTAATGTGTTGAACGGTGAAAGAAGTGTGAGTGATGGGGAGTCGATACCCACAGTGAGGCGTGAGATGTCACGCTGTTGGGGTCGGGAGTGGTGCAGAAGTGATGGCTATATGGACGTGACAAGGATATTTATTTCTCTATCTTTCATCATTTATCGAAATTATCTATATTCTTTAATTTATGAATATGTCTCTCATTTTCTCCATGTAACTATTATATCGATATATATTAGAGATCAGAATTAGATGGGGAATTATTGACATTAACGGACGTAAATGTTTAAATCCTGCGACAAAATGAATGGCTTTTAAGGAAAGTTGAAGTTACCCCGTAAATCAACTCCACTGTGACAGAAAATGGAACCGAGTATTCGAGTGAGTTGAACCATACATAAGCTGTGTCTAAAGGGTAACAGAGTTGTGATTGGTCACCCGTCATAAGTTTCTGTATACTATAACTGCTTTTTTGTTTGTTTATAATTATAATTAGCGTTCATTTCTAGTCTCCTACAATAAAATAATACCGAGAAAATGTTGATATATATTTGAATTAATACTGAAGGAATATTTGGTTTATACTTGAACTGATGTTGAAGGAAAAATTTAGTGGTGTCTAAACTGACATAAAAAGAATACCTGGCTAATATTTACAATATAAGATATTTAACTTTGACAAACGTTGACAGCAGAGAAAAGCATTGCCAGTCAGGGAGAAGTGGGAGGAGAAGGCGAGGAAGCGGCGGGCTTAGAGTAGGAGTCACCTGTCCTCACTAACTTGGCAGGTAAAGCCACCTTGATTTTGTGTGGTGTTTCGCTGCCTGTTGTTGGTGGTAGTGTTGTTAATAGTGGTAATAGTAGTATTTTTGGTGTTATATATATATATATATATATATATATATATATATATATATATATATATATATATATAAAATCAACGACCTCACCAGCAAGGAATCGAACCCTCGACCTACTGGGTGTGACTAGGGAACGCTTACCGGCTAGGCCACAAGGACACTAAAAGCAGTTCTAGACTCTGTTATATTTCACACAAAGCCTGTTCATCGAGCTGATGGCGCCGTGAACCTCATTGGGAAACTGCCCGTGCCTCGTATGTGGTGTCAGTAGCATTTTACCGAATCCAGCTGGTATGAAACGCGAGGTACATATATATACTTCATTTTTAGTCCATTTAACACGCGGACTTTGAACATACAATCAACGACCTCACCCCCTCCCTCCCCCTCACACATACAGGGAGAATTTACTCTATATTTCCTGCAGACATCCACAATATTTATCTTATCCTGTTTCATGTAGGGTTGTGGCTGAGTGATTTTGTGATTAATATCAATACAAATTTACTCATTTCAACACATCGTCCTGCAGATGAATCCCCCCTCCCCCCCTCCCCCCCCCAAAAAAAAGACACTCACTCGTCATTCATTTTGGTCGTTATTAAATAATCCACAAACAGCTTTCTAATCACTCATTGTATATTCACCTATCACATTATCCTTATTCACACCGAAGATGACGTGTCATTCACTCCCTTCAATATCATACATCGTTATTCACAGTCAGCGGCCGAGTGAGTAAACCAAACCAAAGTAATGAAAAAGTCTTCATCTCCGTAACGAAATAAAATTGTGATCTGGGGATGTAATATATCTCTGTGTCGCATCTGACTATATTACTTTTCATGTAACAATTAAATGCAGCAGCCCGTCTCTGTCAATAGGAGTCGCGCTGACAGATGGAGAACAGGTGCAAAATTGGTCTCTTGTCGTAAAAAAAAAACGAATTGAATTTGGGGGTATCATCCAGTTTCTCTGTGAGAGTTGAGGATTGTCACCATTTTTGTGTCCTACTATATTTCAGTTGGAGATATGAAAAGTGTGTGCGTGTGTGTGTATGTGTGTGGGGTGTGTGTGTGTGTGTGTGTGTGTGTGTGTATGTGTGTGTGTGTGTGGTAACGAGGAGGTCAGTCAACCCGTTCTGAAGCTATCCATTGATGTTAAATAAACGTTTATTCCAACCAGTATGATGCCAGGGTGTTCTGAACGCCTAGAGAACCTGAAATAAAACTGTATCTTGTAATGCCTTTGAGTGTAGAGAGGTGCGTCGACAGGTCTTGTACTGTTTGTTAGTTAGTCACTCTAATAGCAAGACACCGGATACTATTCTAATTATATTCTTTTGTTTATTATTTTCCTAAATAGTAGTAAAAAACAGCAAAGAGTCTCAGTGCAATTTCGAATCCATTTTTTTTTTATTAATTTTTTTCAGTCAGGAGAAAATAGCCATCGTGCGAGCCTGTGTGGGAACTCCGTCTGGGGAAAATTCGTTTTATATCCTGTAATTCAATACTGTGGAACAATAACTCTCTCCAAACTAACTTATGAAATGGGATTGAATTCTATATATAGAAAATTTAGGCACAAAAATTATCGAAAAAAATGAAAACATCACCAACTGCAACTTCCCCAACCTAGCTCAGATAACTCAACAACTCAGCTCTCAGCTCTTAATGTATCTGGTCGTGGATATAAAAAAACCAACAACAACAACAACAAGTAACTTCTCTTAGCCTGACAACAACTAATTCAAACTCTAACAATCCATTAAACTTGTCTCACCTCTGCCAACATAACTATACGTGATGTTTAATCTTGAACGACCAACTTAGCCACAATAATGTTTAAACTAGCGCTTGGGTGACCAACTGGCCCTCCTTGGGACCATCGGGTTGCTCTTCAATTTTAGAGAGTAGACCATGGGGCTCTCTCTCTCTCTCTCTCTCTCTCTCTCTCACACACAGTTCTCTTGTTGAAACTAGTCCAGGATTTCAGGTTCACACACACACACACACACACACACACACACACACACACACACACACTCAAATAAACAGATGCACTGTTAGAAAGAAATCCAGACATAACTTTGTGATAAACCTTTAAATCATACACTTGAACACTATATTATTGAATGTGACACTGTCAAAGACTTCAGGCCACCTGGCTTATTGTATCATGAACGTTGTAATTACTACATTGAGTCGGGTGTGCTTGAGGACATTCTTGCTGTTTATCCAAAATTTGCTAGCCCACACTGATTAGTCTTCAATTAGAATATGACGTCCAATGTATATGAACCACTGTCTTACATGGCAGTGAACAGTGACATCACCCACATGACTCTGACCTATATATACTGCTAATGAATATGATCTATTCCTTTGTGTATGAACCTCTGTCCTGCGTGGCAGTGAGAAGTGATACCACCCTCAGTGTCAAGACCTGACTGGATTACTCAGAATAGGCAAACTGTACTACAAGCTTTGTCAATAAATTTGTTAAACTAAAAACCAGACAGACAAACACTTAAGACACCCAAATAACCAGGAACCCAAACAGATAGACACCTAAGCAACCCAGAGAGAGAAACAGACACCCAGACAGACATATAGACAGACGATAACACTACATCACACCATAAGTACCATAAAAACGACACCAACCTCCAGTTCTTGACCCAACCAGAGGAGATATTCCTTGTCTCAACTTTGATGTGTGGGCCTTCCTCCTCCTCCTCCTCCTCCTCCTCATCATCATCATTATCATCATCATCATTATCATCATCATCATCATCATCATCCATTGTTAACAAGTTTCATTTTAGCTCTATTTGGTGTGGACGGACAGGTCTTGTATAATACTTCTTGTGTGTGTGTGTGTGTGTGTGTGTGTGTGTGTGTGTGTGTGCACAAATTATTTAAATGAATCACATCCAAACACTTGACTCAAATTGTAGGATGCGAAATAACCACAACTCATATACAACTCCTTCACGACAACACACAACAAGCGATCACATCACCACAACAACACAAGAGAGGTTTCTGATGTTTTAAGGGAAGAATATACAGTGGAAGAGACAATCGAACCTCAAGAGACACGCGAGTTGGTTTAAGTATATGTTTAACCCCGTCTCTGTAGGGTCTGAGAGGAAGGAAATAGTATATCCTAAAATAAATAGATTTTTTAAGTTAAAGAAAATGGGGTTTATTTTTCTTCTCTTCACCACCCTTGCCTGTCACGCCCCGAACTCAACACACACACACACACACACGTCTCCCCCTGCCCTCATTCCTCACTCCCCTCAACTGATGACGGAGACAACACCATCAGGAGCCCTCGTTTCCCCTCTCATCTTTTAGCCTCACCCATCAACCCCTCACTCCTCTCTCTTTACTCCTTCATCGCTTCCTTCCTCCCTCCCTCCCTTCACACGCTCACCCCCTCCTTCCCTTCTCCCTTACTCGTCTTTTTCCCCTCCCTTACCTCGTGCTCAACCCTCTCAGTTCCTTCCCTCACTCTAATCTTTCTTCCCTTTCACCTCCCTAACCCCGACTATCCTCCCTCTCCTATAATTCCTTCCTTCACTCATATTCCCACTCATCCCTTCTCTCCTTCGGTCCCTCACCCAGCAACCTACCCTCCTTTCCTCCTTCACCTATTGACAATCCTTACTTCCTTCCATCATCTCCCACCCCTCTCACTGCCCTTAATCCCCACCCTTCATTCCACCATCATTCTACCCTCCCCTCCTTGCCTTCCTCTTTTATCCCTACTCCCACTAATCTCTTTCCTCACCCCTTCCCCCTTCCACCCCTCACCTAGACACGCACCTGGAGATAAAGATAGTGCCGTCAGGAGCTTCTATTCCGAGCTGGTCATGGATATTGTGCTGGAGGCGCTGCTTGGTAAAGGCCCCTAGAGGTATGATGCCACCTCGAGCTGGTAGCACTGCTTCACGGTAGATCTGGCGTTTCTTGGGCTGTGTAAAGGAGTGACAACGTTACCTAGGGCGTTACTGGGGTGTTACTGGGTGTGTTAATGGGTGTTACTGGGGTGTTAATGGGTGTGTTGATGGGTGTTACTGGGGTGTTACTGGGTGTTATTGGGGTGTTACTGGGTGTGTTAATGGGTGTTATTGGGGTGTTACTGGGTGTGTTAATGGGTGTTATTGGGGTGTTACTGGGTGTGTTAATGGGTGTTACTGGGGTGTTACTGGGTGTGTTAATGGGTGTTATTGGGGTGTTACTGGGTGTGTTAATGGGTGTTACTGGGGTGTTACTGGGTGTGTTAATGGGTGTTACTGGGTGTGTTAATGGGTGTTATTGGGGTGTTACTGGGTGTGTTAATGGGGTGTTACTGGGTGTGTTAATGGGTGTTATTGGGGTGTTACTGGGTGTGTTAATGGGGTGTTACTGAGGGTGTTACTGTGGGTGTTAATTGAGGGACTGGGGTGTTACTGTGGGTGTTACTGAGGGTGTTACTCTAGTGTTACCTTGATGTCAACAATGTAAGTATGAATATTTTTGAGTAATATATATTCAACTTTTTTAAGGGGGGGGGTTATATGGGTTAATTAATACCTATAAATAATTAAGATATTTTCTGATTATTCTCTCTATCCTTACCTGTACCTTAATCAACAGGTAAATAAATATATAATTAAGAGTATCCAGTACTGACATTACCAAACATAGCGGATTTTTTTGTATCAGGTTTCCTATTGTATTAAAAATCACAAACGATACAATATTACTCACCAATTTAGGTTTGAACGAGTCTTCTGGGGCCACCTCCGCTGAGACCACCGCCCACACGCCCACGGTAAACAGGAGGAAGTACACCCACGCCCTCATCGGCCTCCTACACTTGCCTGAACCTCCGTCTATCATATTTTCCCTCGTTGGACCTCCTGCTGGCGCCTGGGATAAATCGCCTTTCACTTGTTGGATATCCTACTGGTGCTGCGGATACTCTCTCTACAGACGAAGGATAATTTTCCTCCCAAGATATTTACCGTAAGTCTTTTAATATCTTTCTTTTATCTTTATTATTCTTTATTATTGTTTTTCACTGTATCATCTCTGTTTTCACTTACATCATCTACTCTTCATTAACTGTTCTTTTTCTTCCTGTCGTTTATCAGTTTCAGCATCTATTGTTTATTATTTAATGTCCTTTAAACAGTTCATTATTTATTTATTTTTTTATTATTTGTTTATTATCGTTTATTTTCAATGCAGTTTATACCATTATTCCTTCACAATGTCACCAACTACTGATCATTGAGTAATTCATCTGGAAAAAATAACCAGTTGATTTAGACTTATGATAACTATGTCAACAGGTGATTTAAAGTGTAATTGGTGGTTTAAATTTAGGTTGAGTCTTAATTGGAGGTGATGGATGTCCTAAATTAAGACTCACGGGCGATAAATGTCCTAAATTAAGACTCACGGGCGATAAATGTCCTAATATAAGACTCACAGGTGTTAGATGTCCTAAATTAAGACTCACAGGTGATAAATGTCCTAATATAAGACTCACAGGTGATAAATGTCCTAAATTAAGACTCACAGGTGATAAATGTCCTAATATAAGACTCACAGGTGATAAATGTCCTAATATAAGACTCACAGGTGATAAATGTCCTAATATAAGACTCACAGGTGATAAATGTCCTAATATAAGACTCACAGGTGATAAATGTCCTAAATTAAGACCCACAGGTGATAAATGTCCTAAATTAAGACTCACAGGTGATAAATGTCCTAATATAAGACTCACAAGTGGTAAATGTCCTAAATTAAGACTCACAGGTGATAATTGTCCTAAATTAAGACTCCTGAAGAATGTGTATATGTTCATGAAAGACTCTGGCTAGCCTCAAACTCCCAGAGGATAATGAACGCCTTTGACCCTAACTTAAGACTCTCAGATGGTGATGAACGACCCTGAGCTTAACTTAAAACTCAGGGGAACAAGATTGAATGATGGAACTGAACCCTGGTGAAGGTAGAAGACTCTTTAGATTCTCAGCTGCTGATCATCCACCTGTAATGAGAGAGAGATAATTAATAACAACCTGGTGGACTACTCTCATTAGGGGGAATTATCATACATTGTCATCTAATCTTCAAATGTTATTCAATAATGTGTAAAAACCCAAGCCGTTAAAACACGTAAATGTATACAACGACATTCACAAATACCTAATATATCGGTTTAAGATAACGAGCCAACGAGTGAAGAACGACCGTGCGGTAGTTACACTAAGTAGTTTTGGTCGTTCGGTAGTTTAAGCTGGCAGTGGTGACGGGAGCCGTTACGATGGAGCAGGTGTGAGTGATCGGTCGGTACTTGGGAGTACCTGGGTGTGATCGGTCAGTACCTGAGAGTACCTGGGAGTGGTAAGTCATTGCCTGAGAGTACCTGGGAGTGATTGGACAGTGCTTAAAGTTACATAGTGTTCAGTGGTACAATGAAATACAGTGCTTAAAGTTACATAGTGTTCAGTGGTACAATGAAATACAGTGCTTAAAGTTACATAGTGTTCAGTGGTACAATGAAATACAGTGCTTAAAGTTACATAGTGTTCAGTGTTACAATGAAATACAGTGCTTAAAGTTACATAGTGTTCAGTGGTACAATGAAATACAGTGCTTAAAGTTACATAGTGTTCAGTGGTACAATGAAATACAGTGCTTAAAGTTACATAGTGTTCAGTGTTACAATGAAATACAGTGCTTAAAGTTACATAGTGTTCAGTGGTACAATGAAATACAGTGCTTAAAATTACATAATGTTCAGTGTTATGGTGCTTAAGGAAACGTAAACCTGTGCTCACCTATAGGCCACAATAACAACAACAACAACAACAACCAACTGGAACAAACACACAACAGCAACAACCAACTGGAACAAACACACAACAACAACAACCAACTGGAACAAACACACAACAACAACAACCAACTGGAACAAACACACAACAAGGAAACTATTGGACGTTAAAAAAAAAGGTTTGTTTATTTTCTTCATAAATTTAAAAAAAAAATGAGAAATAGATAATTTAAATCGTTCCCTAAAATATCCCCAATATCTATTTTTCCCCTAAATAAAGGAGTTTAAAGTATAAAGTATACTTAAAAAAATAAAGTGATTATAAGAGATAATTTTTATTACTTATCTGTCTTAACACACTTTAATATACTTTTTTGGGGGATAGATGTTATTTATAAGTACTGCAGTATTTGTGTATATGTGTATGTATCCAAAAATCATACTAATTATATGGATTTTGTTATATGTGTTCTTTGGGTAATATTATATGTATACACTCGAATATAGCCTATATAATGTTATGTAAAATATGTATATGTAACATTACTTGCGTCTTATGTATAAATATTTTGTTAAACACCCATCTAATGACACGTTTAAGCGTGAAATGCTTGTTAATTCACTTATGATAATGATAGTCACTAAAGTATTCATTTATCCGAATCGATTTCAAGGTGAGTTTCCCTATCCTCATTAACCTGCATTTATCCTAGGAGGTGGCAGGTGATAAATCATCGTCTCTTCAGTAGGTAAAAATAAACGACTCCAACTTAAACTGATGATGTTAGATTTGTAATATTGTTAATTTACATAAGTTTAAGTTTGATTTGGTTAGATTAAGTTGTTAGTTCAGGTTAGGTTAGGTTGTCAAGTCAAATTAGGTTAGGTCAAGGGATTATTACGTACACCGAGACAGTACCAGTAACGCAGTAAGGTTCTTTTTATTGAGGCCATAAAGGTGTATAAAGGCGTTATGTGTGTCTTTATGGCACCCAGGGCGAGTTTTACCTCTTGGTTACTCTGCTACAAAAACTTTGGTGACTAGAGAGAGAGAGAGAGAGAGAGAGAGAGAGAGAGAATATGAATTTGATACACAGATAGTCTTTCTAGGTGACACAGATGGCACAGATTCTCCTCTCAGGTGACACAGGCTTGTCTTCCCCAGGTGACACATCAGCTGGTCCTAACCTGATTATGGAGTGCTTGAGTCCACTAACTTGTCCTCATTAGTGTTAAGTGGTTGGGATAACTGTGTTGGTGGACGGCTGTTATCTGCAAAAGCAATTAAAATGTTGGAATTCGTTTAGGTTAGTTAGTTAGGTATATAGTTAGCTAGTTAGTTGGTTGGTTGGTTAGTTAGGTAGTTGTATATTTAGTGTAGGAAGGCAGGTAATAGGGAGGGAGGGAGGAGTGAGGCATAGTTAGGCATACGGGCTGAGAGAGAGAGAGAGAGAGAGAGAGAGAGAGAGAGAGAGAGAGAGAGAGAGAGAGAGACCCTTTGAACAGCATAGTATAAAATTTAAGACGTCATAAAAAAGATCTAGTATAATTCCAGGTGAAGAGGGTAATTTCGAAGACCAGGTAATATATAAATCTTAGGAACATTGAATAAACGGGAGGGAAGAATATATTTTCATTTCTCCTCCTTATTTTATTTCTCTTCCTCCTTCTCCTCCTTCTTCATCTTTTTCTGTTTATTTTTTTTTATTTGTCCCTCTTTTTTCTTCTTCTCATTTTGCTTCATTCTCTTTCTCATTCTTTTTCTCTCGTGTTCTCTTTCAGTCTACGTGTCTCTTCTCTCCTTCCACCTTCTCCTCCTTATTTTCCACCTCTTCTAACTCCTCTTCCTTTTCCATCCTCTCTTCCTACCTTCTCCTTCTCCACCTTTTCGACCCCACCTCTTCTTCCTTCTCTTCCTTTTACTCTCTTTCCTCTTCTGAATTTAGAGACAGAGACAGTGATGATAATGATAATGATGGCAATGATAATAATAATGGTAATAATGGTTGATGATGATGATGATGATTGTGATGATGGTGACCTGTTAACGATAACGGTGGTGATAATAAAGAATGATGATGATGATGATGATGATGATGATGATGATGATGACGATGACGATGATGATGATGATGACGATGACGATGATGATGATGATGATGATAATAATGATAATGACGATAAGTTAATACAGCTGGGAGTGATTAATGTATCATCTGGCGCCCGGGGGAAACATTAAGAGGGGGGGGGGGTAGGAAGAGTGGAGGGAGTGTAGGGAGGGAGGGAGTGGAGGGAGGGAGGGAGGGAGTGGAGGGAGGGAGGGAGGGTTGAAGAGGGTTTTCATATTATCTCAGTGATGGATGACGTACAAGAGCTGTAAGTCTTCCCTCCCTCCACGTCACCCTCCATTAACTTGGTAACAGTGATATGATAATACACGTAAGAGGATAAATGATTGACACAAGAAAAAATAATATAAATTTTGAAGGGGATGAAAATAATAAATAAGGAAGAAGAAGAATAAGGAAGGAAAGAGAATAAGAAATAAAGAACGAATGAAAATAAGGCAAACTAAGAAAGGAGAACATAATGTAAGAAATATACGATGGAATTAAAGGGAAGAAGAGAGAGAGAGAGAGAGAGAGAGAGAGAGAGAGAGAGAGTAATGAGGGTGGAAAATAAACAAAGCGGAAAGGAGGAAAAATAAGTGCACGAAAATGAGACAAGCGAGAAAGAAATGTGAGGGGAGGAGGGGAAGAGGAAAAGAGTAATGGTGAAAGATGTTAGGGTGTGGAGAGAGAGAGAGAGAGAGAGAGAGAGAGAGAGAGAGAGTTACTTAAATGTACGTGCCTTGAAGGGCTCTCTCAGATATCCTAAATAGGCAAAATGCTGTTTTTGGTGCATGTTTGCGTGTGTGCGTGTGTGCGTGTGTGTGTGTGTGAAAATAATGACACTTGACAGGGCCTCACACACCCAATACTTATTCTTGAGTTTATTAACCAGTTCTTGCGTGACTCCCTGAACCTCGCCTCACTTACACAACCAATGCACTCAAGCTCGTAAATTGCCTAGGTCAAAATATAAAAGTATAAACTCCACGTGCTTCCCTTCTGGACGCTGTAATGCTTGTGCACTTGACTTTACACAGTATATAAAGATTTACCCAGTTAACTAGCCCTCGAGTTGCGTGGGGGCAAAATCTGAAGAAAAAAAATCGAAATCTGAAATTGCTTCGGTCTCTCAATTCACCCCCTTCGGTAACTAAGACCGAGAGGATGTTTGTAATTACTGCAGAGTCCCAGAGCAATTTAGACACCATTTAGGCTGTCTTATTGGCATAGAAACATCCTGTGAGTGATTTAGGTGTTAGGATGGCAAAATTTATCGATATTATTAAGAGAAATAAGCTCGTCCTCCCTCAGACTACAACCTAAGCTTGGTGGGCGACCAGACTCATTCTCCCTCATTACATTCTGGTCCCTTTCATTTACCATCACCTATTACCTTTCCTCGCCCGTATATTCTTCTCCTTTCCTGTATGGCTTTTCGTGTTTACAGTATATGTGCTCAGTGTGGCGGTGTTTCACTGACCATTGCGCAAGTTGCGACCACTGCTCATTATTCTGCGCAGTGACGTAAACAGAAAGTCGAGCATCGTAAACAATACACCGAGACTCCCTTGACTGCTCCTGATCTTGGAAAAGAGAGTGCTAAGTCACGGGTAGCCTTAAGTACGTTGCGGTAAAGAAAAGTGTATATAAACCCGTCTTAAAAGGCTTTTCACGCGAGAAATCTGTTAATCTATTAAAACATGAAAGACTTGTTTGTTAAGCAAAGACGTCGATGTTGGAACAGTTATTAGTTATTACTTTTTTTTTTTTGCTTATTTTCGCTTGTGTTATTACTATTATTTTTATCATTGATGTTCTTACCGTTCTAAATTATTATTACTAATATTGATATTATTACTATTACTGTCTTATGTATTCGACGGAATGACAGGATGTGTGTGTGTGTGTGTGTGTGTGTTTGTTCCTGTATATCCACAGTTTTGAAGAGAAAGAACTGATATTTGGTAGGGAGGTGCGGGTGGCCTAGGTCCTGGCGGATGATCGTGTATTATATCCGGGTTACTCAAATAATTCTTCACTTTTCACGGTATTTTAATATAAATTTAATTATTTATTAATATAATTTTTAATCGTACACATCATCGTTCTCACTTTCTCTCCCCCTGCCCTTGTCTGTCTCTCTGTAGCTGTGTCATGTGCCGCTCCCCTTCTATTTATCTGTCTGTATGCCTGTCCATTTCTCTTTTTCTGTCTGTCTCTTTCTCTCGCTTTCAAAAGTCATTTAAAAGATCAAAGAATAATTTCCTAGGGACACACACACACACACCTAGCATTCCTGGTGACGTAACTCCTAGGCGCCACCATCTCAACTACCAACAACTATAAGCTAACTTTAGAGAATGGCTAAAATACGTCGGTGTGTTTGTGGTAACTAATGACTTGCCAGGAGCCATGTGTGAGTTTTCGTGCTGGTGGTTAAGACCCTGGGAGTTACGTCATCAGGTGTTGTCAGGTGTGTGTGTGTGTGTGCTTACGTGTGAGTCTAGGTCTAGGTGTTTTTTAGGGAGTGCAAACTATTACCTCAACAAGGCAGTCCTCTGTAAGTTGCAAATTATTCAACGCCATTGCAGATGACCAGAAAAATAATTCCCAAATTTTCTCAAGTTAAATATGCATCTACCTGGGTATTTTAAGTTAACTCGTATATCAGCATTTCACCTCATAAAAAACATATGACAAGGGTTGATAGTAAAAAAAATACACATACGTCAAACTTTATCACTGAGAAAATATAGTGAGTGCATATGTTCTCCTCTTATCACATTCGAGAATATATGAAACTGTACGAAGCATTATGACTCAGGAAGGTGCTGTTCCTGACGTATTAATTTATTCACACAGACAGCGATAGAAATCAAGTCTCTCCTTCGGGTGTACAATGAACCAGTCACTACCACTTGTCACTGATGTTGTGGTAGGTGTGGTAGGTGTTGTGGTTGGTGTGGTAGGTGTTGTGGTTGGTGTGGTAGGTGTTGTGGTAGATGTGGTGGGTGTTGTTGTAGGTATTGTGGCAGGTGTGGTAGGTGTGGTAGGTGTTGTGGTAGGTGTGGTAGGTGTTGTGGTAGGTGTGGTAGAGGTTATGGTAGGTGTGATAGGGGTTATGGTAGGTATTGTAGGGGCTATGGTAGGTATGTGACAAGTAAAATAATACACATACACACAAACAGACAAACACACAAACACATCATCACTCATATATCATGTTGAAGGAATTTAATTAACTTTGAGGATTTTTTCATATCTTAACTCGGATTACTTGCATTACTCACTACATACAATTACTTAATTTTTTTGTAGGGAGGTTTGTAGTTGTTTCTCCTCCAAGGAAGAATTAATTTGTTCTTTGACATAGTATTTTGTTTTTTAATTTGTGTTCATCTCAGGATTATTAAACAGCTTACTAGGCCTTACCGATTCAACACTAGATAAGTTTTATAAATTAAGATAGATATTTTTTTCTGTATGATAATCCAGATAAAGATATATAATACTAAATAGATAGGACATCGCGGCTTCTACTAGGAAAAAGAACTTAGAAAATAATATACTCTATATTAATATTTTCCCAAGACGATTTAAACTCATTATTTAGTTTCTTTAATAAATATGTTTCACCGATATATTTAGTAATTAATATCTATATACTATACACTTAAATATTATAGATGAATATAGAATAAACAAGTGTAATCTTCTCACATGTTAGATTAATTCATACGATAAGGAGAACATTCATTTTAAATACGTTATGTTTTATCATGAACTCGTTTAAGGAAGCCCAGGTGCTGTAAACAGTGGGTGACATGTGACCCCTTACATAATGCCAAGGTGGTAATAGGGTCATATTGTGTGAGGGCCATTGACGTCACTAAGGTGTGTGTGTGTTGTGTTTCTGTGCCACTAAGATTTGATTTGTTCTCCTGTGTTCTTGATCACTGAGGTGTGGAAATACTATAGATGTACTTAAAAACTGTAGAACCTGCATGTAGACACTCTGTAAACACTCTATAGTCACTCTGTAGACGCTTTAGAGACTGTAAAGACTCTGTAGACATTCTGTAGAGTCTGTAGACTGATAAGTGTGTTGTGAGTTGTATCCTGAATACCTGTGAACAATTAACCTATACCTGTCTGAATTAGCATAAGGTATTTACTCATTATATACCTTCGTTAAGTACTAGATTATATCAGTATCTCTATAACTCACAATATATCACCTCACAACCTAACCAAAACCGACAAAAAATAATAATCATTTTTATGTTGGTTGTATCTATGAATTCACAACCTGATCATTTTTCTATTTCCTGCTATTGGGAAACGAAGGTGTAGCAAAAAAAGAAATCGTATTGGTTTCTTTAAGGTTTCTGTTGTTCTTTGTAAAACCATGAATTTTTTTTTTTTTTTTTAACTAATCCGGTACTGACGGGTTTATGTGGTGTTGCTTGAATTTTTTTTTTTTTTTTAAAGGTCATTAGTGAAGGTTATTATGGGTTTAAATTTACCTCTCTAGTTTTCAGTTGTGTGTACAAGTTGACAGATGTTGATCCCGGTCTCTCTCTCTCTCTCCCTGTCGTAATTTCTCTTTCCCTCTCCATTTATCCACCTACTTCACTCCTCTTTTCATTCACCACTCTTCCTTCCACTACCTCTTCCTCCCCCTGCTTCTTCTCCTCCTCCTCCTCCGTGTTTATTGTCCTATTCCTCCGTGCTTCTCCTATTTCTCCTCCTTTCTGCTCCTCTCACTTTCTTATTCTCACCTTCCTCCTCCTCCTCCCCCCAAGACATGCTATATATCTCCACAGCAAATAATTGTGCCTTCATTCACACTTCCCTCCGCTTCTCGTTGACTTAAACGAGAAATGAAGTAATTCTCGGGACCGCCTCCACTCCTACCTTACTGACACCACAATGAATGACGTTGACCTTACTGACTGTGGCGAAGGAAGATTGAGATAGATGTGGTTAGCGAAAGTAAGGAAAGGTGGTGAGTGTTATGTTGTGTTGGGTTGGGTTGCTTTGGGTTGTGTTGTGTTGGGTAATGTTGTGTTGGGTTGTGTTGCGTCGCATTGTACTGTGTTACGTTTTATTAAATAGTTTTAGCGTTGGAAAATACCATTTGTTCTGTGTCTAATTAGTTTTAATTTATTTGTGTATTATGATGGTCCTTATATTCCTGGTATGACACTACGTTAACTTTCCATACTTTCATTAACTACCCAAATTATCTAAGATTCGCCAATATTACATAAATTTTCACAAAAATATATCCCACACAATATAAACAAACTTCCTATACATAAGTTATATAAGAGTGGATTTTCGCTAAAGTCTCCGTTAAAAATCCTTACCTTTCTAGCGAAATTTAATAACCCTTAAACTTGGCACATTCGATGAACGAGACTTGGTTTAATGCCAGATAAATTTTCCTCCTTGCCACTCTTAAGACAACGATACCTTAGGAAATTCAGCCATTTTATAGATCCTCAATTTCTTCCTACGACCTGGTCAGAATTTGTCTATTTTATCTTTGGACAGCGTTTAGTCCGCCTTTACCGACTTGACTGAGTATTGGGATTTATGGAGGGAAAGGTAATTGACTTAAGCGGTGGTATTGATTTTCCTTCAAGAAATGTTAACCTAACCTAACCTAACCTAACCTAACCAACCAATCATAATCTACCATTATCTACCTTAATGCAATAATAATAATAATAATAATAATAATAATAATAATAAACACAACTTGCTACCTAGTGAATTAGATATACAAAAATAATATAAGTTATCCCACATTTCACAACACCACTATGACACACACACACACGCACACACACGCACACACACACACACACACACACACACACACACCCTTTGACCCAGTTTCTCTGAGTCAGTGGAATTTCCCTTCAAGGTCAACACTGAGTGGAAAAGTGAAAACGAACTGAATACTGATTGGTCTTGCCGGAGATTTTTATTCCATGAGGGGAGCAGCTGATTGGCTGACGTCCGTACACACACACACACACACACATACACACATCGGCTTACCACTAGAAGGTATCTAGTGCCCCCCAAAACCCAAGGTGTGGTCACGGGGAGGGGCGGAGGGTGTAATGACTAATTAGGGACAGGTAAACATCATTCTCTCCTCACACTACACACTAAGTACCCAGGAACTGTACTGACGCTGGTAAAAAAATAAAATCCCTCTTACGCCGACAGGAAAAGTAGCTATTGTTATTATTATGAAGACAATCATGAATAATTCTTCCTCTGGCATTGCGAAATTTACGAAGAGGTGTAACGGAGAGGGTAAGAAAGGCGAAGGAAGGTTTTAGATTGGAAGAGAATGATAAATTAAGGGATGTAGAGAAAATGGGAAAGTTTAAACATTTATATAAGAAAATGTGATGATGATGAAGATAAGGAATAAGAAAAAAAAACTGAGGAGAGACTCTTATGTGTAAGATACGTTTTGCGTGTTATATTTTGTGAGAGAGAAGAGAGAGAAAGTGAGAGAGAGAGAGAGAGAGAGAGAGAGAGAGAGAGAGATGTTGTAATTGCCTCACTGCTAAAGAATAATTGCGCAACAGTCTTTCGTAAGTTGGAGATTTTGCTCCTTTGCAGTGCGTTTACGTATTCAGATGATTTTAAAACTGAAAGAACAGGTTTACTTAATATTTAAAAGTCTTTGTAAAAACGAAACTTAGTGAACGAATCTAGATGACCGAAACTTGGCGAACGAATCATCATTATCATCATCATCATCTTTATTTTACGGCCATTTTCCACGCTTGCTTGCTATGAATACCTGATGTCAAGGTGTCGAGGTTGCCAACCTATATTTACATAGGAACTTCAAGCGCTCTCCTACAAGGCAAAGGTCACTAGTTCTTCAGGTAATCGAAAGCGTTCCTGTATGCTCTAATTGTGGAGTTGTCATTGTTATTGTCATTATTATTATTAGTTATTGTATAGTGTTAACATGAGAGTACAACAGGCCGCGTCAACTCACTTTTTCCTGTCATCAAACACTTACCACTACACACACACACACATTAGATACAGTGTACAATGTTGTAATTTAGTTCAGCGGGATATCTTCTTATATATCAGTCTGTGTAATTAGTAAAGAGAGGAAATGTTGTACCTACCAGCGTCACTGTGTTCCTTCTCTTTCCGAAATGATCAGTAGTCCTCCCACTTCAGCTCAAACTACAGAAAGAAAACCATCACCTTGACGCCAGGGCTGAGACGTGGACTGTTCCAGGGGACCTGAGACAGGCTATCTAGTCTCACAAAGTCACACAACTGCCTCGTTCTTCTCACAGTTTGTTTGAGAGTTCCAGAAATAGCAATTGGGCAACTTCTTCTTTTTTTTCGCAAGAGGATCCCACATATGATTGTAAGTTAGTGTTTTCCATGAAGCGAAAACTTGTGCACTTTCTTGGAGGCAACACAAAGAGTTCCAGACTGACTGACTATTAAAGCCACTGAGTTTCGTGTCTACGGATTTCCAGAGTTATCGAATATTAATCCCAATATAGTGTTCCAGATGACGCATCACTTTCAAACCTTAATATTCCAGATGTAGAAAACATATGGACACGTTTATCCAGCCGCAAGTAGAGTTCCAGACCTAGCCTCTGGTTCCTGAAGAAAACCGAGTCTCAGTTCCTCCTTGTTTTCTTTGGCTTTGGTATACAATGTCCCTCAGGCTTTTTTCGGGCAGTCGGAAACGTTTAGAGTCTTAAACAAAATGGAAGTGAATTCCACACTCAGTGATTTTGAATATAGAAAGTTCTACTCCTACCTTGTTTCCTGGCGTCTACAATACACACTGACAAAGTTTCGGAGAAATCACCAGGGTGTAAGACAGTTAAACAGAATCCGGAAACGAATTCCAGACTCTGCTTATTTTCAGCAACAGTAAATTCCAGTCCCACCTTCTCCTTGGAGGTTACCTGACACACTGACACTGCCAACACACGCTCTTTGTTGGCCCGGTTGGAACCTCACCAGAAGCACCTTACACCTTCACTGGGTGTCGACGACCGAGGCGCCTCGACTGTACCTCGTCTTGGCTTCCCTGAACTGACCTCGTCACCTTTTTGTACCTGACGTCCAGGTAACAGTGCGGCACAACTACCTGTACTGATTATCTTAACCCTCTAGTTACTAACCTTTGTTACCTCATTGATACACGTAGCTACTAACTAACTGTGTGTAATCTGAGTATTGGAAGAAGTTATTGTCACTCTTGGTCCACAACTGAATCAGAATTGCATTGTGAGGGATTTTTTCATGAGGCAATTGTAGCGGAGCACCAGGCCATCACCGCCTCAACACCAGGGGAGACTAAAGCTTATTTTTCCCTGCCACGTCCTTCCCCCTCACTACTGCTCCCATTTTCTTTAAAAGGACGACGTTAAAGTCGAGTTTATTCTATAAAGCTGTGGCAAATGGCCTCAACGTGACTGGTATTACAGCTCAGTCTGGCCACTGAAAAGCTGAGAGAGAAAGTTTGGCAATTGTTTTTTCTACACCCAATATAATGACGGGGGGTGAAGGGGGGGGAGCGTTATGTCGTAGGGGCGTGGCCAGTGCGAGCAGGGAAAAGAGAGCGGGGTTATCATACACGCATGAAAAAAGGGGGGGGGGGTGGTGTTGTAAGACGGTGGGGGTGAGAGGAGACTGTTTATAACTAGACTGATACGCTGACTTAATCTTATGTTGTTCGGGTACAGAAAACCAGATATTTTCCGGGATTGAATTCGAAAGCAAAAGGTAATTGTGTAGCAGCTTCTTGTGCCAGCTGATACCCTATACACTATACAGGTCCTTACAGGAATCAACAGAGGACTAAACGTCACCTGAACCCATACACTGTTTACATACTTCCCTTATTAATATATAAATAAATGTATTACTGACATTCCCTCTAAACAAAGTGTGGTCAGGCGTTAAGCTCACAACCTAGTAAAGGTTAAAGTTTAATCAAATAGTAAAGATTGTGATTACCGATTAATGTGATGGTCGGCTCAAGCAACTGATAACTTTCCTTCTGATAACAGGTTATGTGATCACCATTTGTTATTGGTGTGTAAAACTGAGGTTATTATTATTATTATTATTATTATTATTATTATGATTATTATATACAAATAGAAAATAAATACATTTGTGTTGTGAATTTTGACAGTGTGATTTTTTGTCTTATACCAATTATATTATATCGGCTTTAAACTTTCCCTTTTTTTGTTTAATGTTGGTGAAGAGGTTTCCTGTTGATAAGTTACCTGACTTGTTTTGTATTTCTTCCTCATTGTTAGTTATCCCCCCCCCCCCCTCTCTCTCTCTCTCTTGCTTCATCGTCCCAGTCCACACTGAATATAAATGCATCTTCGGAAAGGTGATAGGTGACAGTGTGGGCCCTCTGGCACACACACTCATTGAGTGCGTGTGTGTATATGTTTTTGTATTTGTACGCAAGTGCATATTATTAACCGTCATCTTCCAATATCTTTACTTCATCCTGTTTATCATCTCTTTTCCCTACCCCCCTCTCCTCTGTTCTTGTTCTCCAGTTCACCTTGACCTTTTCCTTTCTTCTCTCTATTCGCAATTTCTCTCGTTCTCTTTTCTGTTCTTTTTTATATAATTTACTTTACAGATATTCTCTTTCCTTGGCCTTTTTTTTCTTATATTATTTGCCTCGTGGTTTTTTCGTTCATCTCAGTCTGTGTATCTGTCAGTCTGTCTGTGTGTCTGTCTGTCTGTCTGTCTGTGTCTGTCTGTTTTTATTATATTATAATTTCTGACAAGTTATTCTGTGATCTTCCTCGTGTGAATTTTTTCTCGTTAATCACCGTAACCCTAATAATCCCCCGTGACCTCGTTAATCACAATGACCTCGATAATCACTGTGACCTCGTTAACCACCATGATCTTGTTAATCACCGTGACCTCCCCTCATGACCTACTCCACTCATGACCTCTTTCTGTGTCTCTGGGTCAAAGTCATGAGTAATCGTCCCGCTGAGGATAAACAAAGTCAACAACTTTTTAAGTCAATTATTGATACGAAAGAGACACTCGCTTTTTTCACCTTTGACCTCTGACCTCTTTCTTGTTGTCAGTCATACAAGTCATCCGTCCATGCGGTTGTATATCCATCCATCCATCCATCCCTCCATCCACCCATCCACCCATCCATCCATCCATCCATCCACCCATCCATCCATCCATCCACCCATCCATCCACCCATCCATCCATCCACCCATCCATCCATCCATCCATCCATCCATCCACCCATCCATCCATCCATCCATCCATCCATCCACCCATCCATCCACCCATCCATCCATCCATCCACCCATCCATCCACCCATCCATCCATCCATCCATCCACCCATCCATCCATCCATCCATCCACCCATCCATCCATCCATCCACTTGTCTACCAGTATCATCAATATAAGAACTGGTTTTATATTTGTATTCTCACCACATCCTGAGGAACAACCTTTTACATCAGGGTTTCATTAACACCATAAATCCAATGTAATCCAATGTAATCCAGTGTAATCCCGAGAAGAGTGTGTCTAGCGCCTTACCTTTAGTGGCCGCTACAACTTGGGATACTATCCCGGGAAGATTTAGTGAAGTAGAGGGGATAATTAAATTAGTCCAATGCAGGCATGAAGAACTAAAGGTGTTGCCGTGAGTCATGTAGTCGAGTCCGCGGAGTCCGAACCTGAGAACGACGTCTGTGTAATGTATATATGTATGTAGAGTCTGTCTGTCTATCTGTCTGTCTGTCTATGTCATCTTGTATAGGTTAGTGTAAATCAAGAACATAAAACGACAGGGAATGACACACACCCACACACACACACACACACATACACACCAGTACTCTCCAATCAAGAATACAAATTTTTTTTTCATACTTTTCATTCCTTATTTTTTCGCTCGGTCTAAATCACTGTCTCTTTTAATCTTGTTTATAAACCGGTTTGACCAGGTAAACCATTGTGGGTACCTGCTGACTCACGGAGACAGGTGGAAAATATGCTGGTTATACTCGTTCTCTAAATATACCGCTGCGTTATATTGTGTACCTATCCAATCCAGTATATGCTTACCTTGACGGACCTCAGATGGTTATGCTTTTGATCTCTCTCTCTCTCTCCGTGTGTCTTATTTTATTTATATATATATTTTATATTTTCTTATCTATTCTCTCTCTGTTTTTATTGGTCTTCTGGCTTTTCTCTTTTTCTTTCTTCTGTTTATTTTCTTTTTGTCTTGTTTTCTCTTTCTTAGTTTTTCTATTCTGTTTTTCTTCTTTATTGCATCTTCTTCTATCTCTTATTCTTCTTCATTTATTTGGGGTTTTTCTCTCTCTGTCATCTTATTCTTCTTCTCTTTTCACTGTTTCTTCTCTTCATCATCATCATCATCATCATCATCATCATCGTCATCATCATCATCATCTCTCTCCCTCTATATTTTTTTCTATTTTGTTGTGTATTTATCTTCTCCATCATCTTATATTTGTTTCTTTATTTCGTCTATACACGTTTGTTTATATTGTGTACCTTATACCTAGTCACTTATACTTGGGGGTAAAGCTGGTGGTATCTGGTCGTGTATATCGTCTATAGTATGATGTTGTTTTGTTTTATATTCTATGTCTTATACGGGTTGATTTAATTATACCTATACCTTATAGGTTATAGTTTCTGGTCGCTTATATCGTCTATAGTGTGATGTTATTTTGTTATACTTATGTTGTTTATATCTGTTGACTTACTTATACGTGCATCCTTGTAACTTATAGTATCTGGTATCTTAATTCGTCTATACGGCGTTAGTATTTTGTTTTACGTATATTCTATCGCTTGTAGACTTACTTATACTTGAATATTTATTTCAATTGGATATTTTCTTTTTATTAAATTTCCTCGGATATTTTTACTATTTTACTATCATTCTTATTTATTTTATTTTTTATTATATTCTAACACCTTGAGCCTGATGACTCATTTACCCCTTTAGTGCACCGTCATCCTACTCAACAACTAAGTCATCGAATTCAAAGGGTTAAGTCATTGTAATCAAAGGGTTAAGTCATCATGCGTAAGGGGAAAATCATGAATTATTTTATAAAATTATTTTCCTCTTACTATCAAATTGTCTATCATTCTACCTTGTGTGATAGTGAATAAGAAAGAAGGTCTATGCGATAGCTGATAAGAATAACAAAGGCATTTTCATCTTTTATCATCACACGTCTGGTAACTTATCCCCCTCCCCCCCCCACCACCCAGAACCGTGCTGCCAGGATTGAGTTGAAATTATCTTACAGCGTTCATGAATACAGAACATGGTGGAGAGATTTCCTTAACGTGTGTGCATACAAAGTGACTATCAGGTGTATTAGGAGGTGGGTGGAATTAAGATTAAAACGTAGTTGTGTGATGTAGTGTTTCATCATGACGCATGCTTGTGTTGGCGCGTTTTACTGAGGGAAAAAAAAAGATAATTCAAATAGCGAGGTGTTATACAGTGCTTTCTCTATTTGCTTTAGGACGGAGAGAGAGAGAGAAAGGGGGGGGGTAACAACGCAGGTACTGTATATATATAACTCTTGACAATGCTATAATAAGCTTCGACTAATTAGAATCTCTCCTGATAATGGCCTCACTTTATTCCATCAATCGTATGCCTTCAAAATTGTCGTGATTCTGCAATTTGTTGTTATATCTTTTTATATTATTAATGTTTTTTTTATATTAGGAGTATTTAAAACATTAACAGTAGTGGTTAGGGGCAGTAGTGCTGCTGTTATTATTGTTATTATTATTAGCTTTATTCTTATTATCATTATTATATTATTATTATTGTCATTTCATCATTATCTTATTCTTCTCAATACCTCGCTTTTTAATTTGCTCTCCAATACCGCTCATATACACACAGTAAAAGTTAGTTCGGATGCAAAAGAAGTGAAATTATGAAGGGTTGAATCCCATATGTCAAGAGGAGTTACAGACTTATACACAAAGTCGAGAAAATACTTTTAAAAGCCAAGAAGGAAAAGAGTTTGCCATGGAAGACTTAGATGAAAGACATGTAAAGAACGTCTTGGAGTTTGATAAGAATGTTTTGATGGAGAGAGAGAAAGAGAGAGAGAAGAAGGGGAAGGAGAAGGAGGAGAGGGAGATGGAGGAAGGAGAGAGGGAGGAGGAGGGGCAGGAGAAGGAGGAGAAGGAGATGGAGATGGAGGAAGGAGAGAAGGAGGAGGACGAGAAGAGATAGATGAAGAAATTAACGATCCTTTTTTTCTTTATAGGAGAGAGTCATAATCATGAAAGACTGCGTGAAGAGGTCCGCTCGAGTAGCCACCAAGGTCCCCGGGCTGTTATTATATAGGTAAGTCAATAAAGTAAAGGTGTATAAAAGTTGTGGTAATTGTTATTATTATTTTTTTTGCTGCTTGTTAACTTTTTATGGTTTTATTTCTTCATTAAGTTTTTGATATATCTGTCTGTCTGTCTGTCTGTCTCTATTTAAAATAAGGTTAACAGTATGACTCAATAAGTGATAACAAAAACCCGGCGAAAGAAATTTTTTTTGTTCTACAATTCTTATTACAAAATCATTGACCGCACTACACCTTCTGCCTAAGTGTCTAGTATATGACTGTGTAATAACATCGTCATGAAGGTTAAGCCATAAGAGGTCAGTCACAAGCCACACTGGTTCTGGTATCCTTCACCTGTCGTCACTCTTACCCGTTGTCTCATCCCAGGGACCTCGGGTGTGTTAGTTCATCGTCAGGAGATACTCGTTATCGTTGTTTATCCAGTTGTTTCGTCATGTAGTGTCAATAAATGACCAGTTACTTGCTTAACAGTTATGTTCATAAGTCTCAGTCACCCGTTTTATAATGGTGTTGCAAGCTTCGACGTTATTGGCTATGAGTAAAAATAACACGTATAACACTGACCCTTGATTGGCTTAATTAACGAGAGATCAAATTATTGCTAACTTGTTCACAACTGGAAATCAGGTTTAAACGTTGATCTGACCTCTAACGCGATCACCCTAAACCAGATTCAGTAACTCGGTGTTCTACATGAACCCTACAGTCATGACCTACAGTAAACAGTGGCGGTAAGTCAAGTGAATCAGCTGTGAATATTATGACACTTGTAAATGACGTAAATCACAGAGTCAGGGAGTATTTCCTCAGCCAGAAGGTCCACCATGCTAGAGGCTCACACTCCCGCCTTCATTGATTTTCCCTCAGCAAAATTTCTCTATGTACTCGTGCCGCGTGTCTTGTTGCCACTCCTTATCGACCCCCTGCCGCCGTTAATCGCCCGTAAGGTAATTGCTGCTACTCCTTGTTATCGCCCTCCTGCCGCCGTTAATCGCCCGTAAGGCGATTGGTGCCACTGCTTCTTATCGCCCCCCTGCCGCCGTTAATCCCCCATAAGGCTATTGCTGCTACTCCTTCTTATCGTCCCCTGCCGCCATTAATCGCCGGTAAGGCGATTGCTGCCACTCCTCCTTATCGTCCCCCCCCCCCCTGCCGCCGTTAATCGCCCGTAAGGCGATTGCTGCCACTCCTTCTTATCGCCCCCCTGCCGACGTTAATCACCTGTAAGGCGATTGCTGCCACTCCTTATCGCCCCCCTGCCGACGTTAATCACCTGTAAGGTGATTGCTGCCACTCCTTCTTATCGCCTCCCTGCCGCCGTTAATCGCCCGTAAGGCGATTGCTGCCACTCCTTCTTATCGCCCCCTGCCGCAGTTAATCGCCCGTAAGGCTAATGACCTCCCTCTAGGTGTTAAAGGTCATGAGTCCAGGTAAGCTGATAGTGTTGGTATGACCAGACGAGGGAAGTTGCTGTGTTGGAGTGATGGTGAAATGATGCTGGTATAATCTGGTGGTGATGTGACATGATATTGTTGTGATTAGATGATGATGATGACGATGACGATGATGATGATGGTGGTGATGATAATGATGATAATGATGATGATAATGATGATGTGAGTAGGCCATGTTTTGCTGACAATTTTACTTACAAGTTAAAGCTGATACTGATGATTATATGACCTGATAAGATGACATGGATCATTGAGTGTAGAAAGTACAGGAATTTAAAAAAAAACTTGATCTGTGGTCTCCAGACCGGTCTTGGTCTCAAAGCCAGTTTTTCAGGTGTCGGTCTCAGTTTCGGTCTTGGACGTCTGTGGTTTCGAATTTTTACCCGGAATATTTCGAGACTTCAATTTTGTTTGCTTATTTCCAGGTTGTGGTTGAACAAATGTTTAAGGTAGTGGAGATGTGTCATCTAAGCCACTAATTTGCCATCGGTAGAAATTTCCTGGACTGCAGTCAAATTTCTTAGGCAAGATGACCCATGCAACAGACATGACTCCAATTTAGACCTGGCAACAGAACAAGGTCAAGTTTCTATTATTACTGAATTTGCCACCGATCATTCTGACTGTGCCTGCCTATAGTGCTCCTGTTTACCGTCTATTTAGCTTTGGAGAGATAATGACGAGACCTCAGAGATGCTGAACATCAGCATCATGTATGTAATAAGCCTTCCCATATATTAGATAAACAGAAGTACGTATATCTAATTATTAATATGTGTACCATGAAACAAAAAATTACAAATAATATGGCAGTCGGTTAATATTCCCATGTTTTAAGATAACAAAACTCGGGTCTTCAACCCATCAAAAATGTTATGTATGAACCAAGACCCCAATTCTCTATGAAAATAAATTATCCTAAAAACTCTGTTTATGCAGTGTGACGACTCTGCCCCTCCCCCCCCCCCCTCACTCCAACTTGATACCAAGAGAAGAAACTGCTTCATGAAGCTACTCGACCTCAGTGATCACCGTTTCAGAACCAGTTTCCCATCTGACTATGAGACCGAGGTACTGAGTCAAGTGTGTCTGCTTGGCAGCCTGCCAGATTTACGGTGTTCCTCTTCTGGGGTTGGGTGTGGACGACGAATTGTATTTAAGACTACTGCTAGTAGTGTTGTGCTGGTTTGACGTTAGTGGACCACGGTGTTAATCCCTGGTTCCTTGTGGTTGGCCATCGCAACGTAGACTTGCTGGTTACGATATAGGACCAACCCGCCAGGGCTGCATAGAGCTGATGCGGCCTTATCATCTCACGTCCAGAAAATGCCTAAAATTTCACCATGTCATAGTAAGTTCTTTCTGTTTAATATACCGGGAAGGTTAGGTAGGTTTGTTTGGTTTGGTTGGTTAGGTCTGTTCTTTATACCCACAAATGTTAAATTGAATTGAATTGAATTAAAAGCGCTTATTTAGCCAGAAAAAACACAGATACAGAGTGGATAATAATAACAATATTAACATGGCTGAGCACCTAAGCTCTCCTGTAGACACCTGATATATACTATACATTTATCTCAAGGAAGTATTATGTAACATTTAAGTAACATCTTGAATAGTACAATAGCATGGTGGAAATAAGAACATCTCATAATGTGTACTAGGGTTTTCACTTCAATATTTATTTATTTTATTTATTTATTTATTTTGTATTTATATTATAAGTAGATACATAAATTACAGTGGAATTGAAAAACATAAGTATAATGGGGAAGCAGTACAACATGGGTTGAACAAACTAACACAAACTACAACAGTGTCTACTATAATATACAATGAAAATTCGGCGTTTTCCCTCATCCTGGACCTACTGTACACCCTCCCTCCTGTGTCGTCTTGTTCACCCTGATGCTGGACCTACACCCTCCTTCCTGTGTGGTCTTGTTCACCCTGTTGCTGGACCTACACTCTCCCTCCTGTGTGGTCTTGTCCACCTTGATGCTGGACTTACACCCTGCATTCTGTGTGGTCTTGTTCACACTGTTGCTGGACCTACACCCTCCCTCCTGTGTGGTCTTGTTCACCCTGATGCTGGACCTACACCCTCCCTCCTGTGTGGTCTTGTTCACCCTGATGCTGGACCTACACCGTACCTCCTGTGTGGTCTTGTTCACCCTGATGCTGGACCTACACCCTCCCTACCTCCTGTGTGGTCTTGTCCACCTTGATGCTAGACCTACACCCTCCCTCCTGTA
The DNA here is from genome assembly GCA_958450375.1 of Homarus gammarus. Taxonomy (NCBI): domain Eukaryota; kingdom Metazoa; phylum Arthropoda; class Malacostraca; order Decapoda; family Nephropidae; genus Homarus; species Homarus gammarus. The sequence goes on along the minus strand of CAUDMG010000415.1, from coordinate 1,047,496 downwards.
TCGTCTTGTTCACCCTGATGCTGGACATACACCCTCCCTCCTATGTGGTCTTGTTTTCCTTAATGCAAGGCAATTGTTGCCATTTTTCGTTTTCGCCACACTGCTGCCGTTAATCACATGTAAGGCAATTGTTGCCATTTTCGTTTTTGCCACATTGCTGCTATTAATCGCATGTAAGGCAATTGTTGCCATTTTTCGTTTTCCCCCCTCTGCTGCCGTTAATCACATGTCCTAGTCAGAGGCCTGTCACTTGACATTATTAGGGACCTGCCACGATTTGCTATAAACAGATGAAATGTACCGGAAACTTTCTCCCCACACACTCATCATTCTCTCACTTTATGTAACTTGACAAAACCTATGACCCTTCAGGCTTTTACGCCCTTAATGTACGAGTCATAAAAGCAAGTATGAACTTTGCATACTTCCCAGATGGGCGCTGTAAACGCTTCTACGCTTCACCTTGCACAGGATGTAAGGGGGTGCCCAATAAATTAACCCCCTCGGGGGCAAATCTGAATCTTTAATCACATGCAAGGCAATTGTTGCCATTTTTCGTTTTCGCCACACTGCTGCTGTTACTCACATGTAAGGCAATTGTTGCCATTTTTTGTTTTCGTCCCTCTGCTGCTGTTAATCGCATATAAGGCAATTGTTGCCATTTTTTGGTTACGCCCCACTGCTGCCATTAATCACATTTAAGGCAATTGTTGCCATTTTTTGTTTTCGTCCCTCTGCTGCCATTAATCACATATACGGCAATTGTTGCCATTTTTTGTTTTCGCCCCACTGCTGCCATTAATCATATATAAGGCAATTGTTGCCATTTTTTTATTTCGCCCCACTGCTGCCATTATTCACATATAAGGCAATTGTTGCCATTTTTTGTTTTCGTCCCTCTGCTGCCGTTAATCACAAATAAGGCAATTATTGCCATTTTTTGTTTTCGTCCCTCTGCTGCCGTTAATCACATGGCTACATGTTTTGTGGACTAGCCACTGTACAGTATCCCTTTCATCACTTTGTAATAAACCTCGTTATGCCTATGTGTTTCTGATAATTATCATAACATTATATATTTATATATTTAGGGGTTGTACAAACACAAGGCCTCACACATGCCATTCAGACTGACAGACTTGACAAGTTTTACCAACCATAAAGACAGTTGAAGCTTTATACATCACTCACAATGGATCTTGAATATTCCAACTGTAATCAGACATACCTAAGTTGCCTCAACAATTGCAACCCCAGATGCAATATCAAATTCTGTGTCACTACTAAGATATAACAGTCTCTGGTGCACTCTAAGATTAAGAGAAAACGGACGACTCAGGAGTGCTGAAGTGAGAGAAAACGGACTCCTGTGTCGGGGCACTCAAATAAACATACACATAGCTGTATAATGCTTGGGAAGATTTTGAGATATAAGGTAGGAAAAGTGTATTAGTGGAAGAAGAGTTTGGAACCAGACTTGGAAGAGATTGTGGGTCACTTTTTAAATTCAGGAGCATAGAACTTGTATGTAAAATTATCTAATGAAATCGATAATGTTTTTGTGATATTTAAGGACCCGGATAGAGTCGTTAGAAAAGTAATGTAGGAACGTTAGAAAATGTATTAGATAAATACTGATTGTTGTCTATAGTCAGTGTACTGTATGTGAGGGAGAGGAGTTGTTGTTGCTGATGAAAGTAAGATTGTAGTAGGATATGTAGTGTCACCATGATTGTTTGGTGTTTGCCAGGATGGGATGATAATTGAGGTTGGTGCTGTTGATGTGGTTGGTTGAGTAAAGAAAATTGAATATGTTATAAGTTTGGCTGATTGAAGAACTGGAGAAAGTTGATGGGGTGTGTGTGTGCGTGCGTGCAATATGTATGAAGCATTATCTGTTAATTTTAGTAAATAAAATTTCTCTTCCTCAGGACAATGTGAAGGCAGGTATGCAGAACAAAGGCCTTCGTTCACCATCACCAGCACGTAAGGAGTCCCTCGCCAGATAACTCGGAGCGGCCACCCTCGGTGCCTTCCAGACTTCGCAAGCCACAGCTCAGCCCAACTATTTCTCCTACGAATAATCTGCCAGGCACACACCGTCTGCGTCCTTCGAGCAAGTTAACGGCTCCTTCCAGACCTACCAGCGGTAAGGCTCCCGCGAGCAGTCCCACTTCTCCTAAAGGCAGGGCCGGATTCAGGAGTGGGCAAAGTGGGCAGCTGCCCAGGGGCCTCCACATCTTAAAATATTTTATTTATTTGGATTATTTTTATTTTCATTCTTTAAAATTCATGTTTATCTATTCCATCACGTAAAACTATGTTCAGCAAGAAGCGTGATAGATATTAGGCTAGCTACTCCTTGAAATTCATGAAAACCTGGTTTTCCTATGAACCGACTTGAAACCCCATGAATGACTCCAGTCATGTCTCACTTTTGTGTGTGTCTGTTTGTGTTGGGAATTTGTACACTATCAATAAATGTACAGTTAATTAAAAATGTCTCAATGTTCTAATTTCCTCAATATAACTGCATATGGCTTCAAAATTCTCCAAAGAAGTGCTCAAATTTCACAATTTTCCCGGGGGGCTTACAGCGCCCAGATGTTTAGGCTCGCTTCACTCTCCACCCCGCCCTCTCGGGTAGTTATAATGAGGGGGCCCTCCACAAAGAGGCTGGCTGCCCATGGGCCTCCACAGGTCTAAATCCAGCACTGCCTCGAGAGGGTACTCGCTCCCCCCAAAAGAGTCCCAGAGTCACTCGTAAGGCAGCCAGCCGATGCGGACGAACCGTAGCTTCGGCTCCCCACCAAGAATAGTCAGTTGCCGGCTCGGAGAGTTCCCGCATCGCCGCCGGCCACCACCAACGGCATCAAAAGTCCCCTGCGAACCGCCGACAAAAATTCCAATGCTTCGAGACTGCCCAAACTGGATAATTCCAGCGTGGCTCTTAAAAACAGCCTGAACCAAGAAGTCTCTAAAACTGTCTCCCAATAACAAGACGGTCAACGGCACGGATCCGGACGATTCCCCGGACTCTGGTAGCTTCGATCAAGATCCGTTAGAAGAAGCAGAAGACATTGAAGTGATGCCTCCGGCGTCTAGAGATGCCTTCCGCCGTTTTACGGGAGTGGTGGGTCAGTCCCCGACGGAGATGGTAGCGACCTGTGCAGAAGCTCAGAGTTTCAGCGGCACCGCCACTCAAGACGAGGCAAAGTTTCAGGAGGCCAGAGAGGCTCTCGCCAGTGAATCGAGACGGTTCGTAACGCCCTCGAAGTTATTCGTCAAGTCGGCCGCAGAATCCGAAGACACGTTATTGCAGTGTCTGTCGACGTGTATGAAGCTGATGCAGCGCATGGTGGACGTGACCCAGCAGGTGGTGCGGCACACGACCACGCCTCTCCAGACTCAGAACGTGGTAGTGTAGGTGAGGGACGTGGCCACCACCTACCAGTCCAACCGTCCGGGCGGCGCTGTGCGCTGGATGGACCATCCTTCCATGAACACCCTCATGACTCAGGCCACCAACCTGGCCGGCGTACCCACGGCTCTCATGCGCACGCTCAGTGTGTTCAGCCCGTGAGATCCCTTACGCTCCGACGTCGCAGAATCGTGTGCATTATCGTATCAGTAAGATCGCTCTCGCAGTAAAGAGTTGCAAAAATCGCCATTGACAGTGCAATGAATGGAAACTTACAAAAGAGTACTTGATGTATTTACACGTTTGTAGAATAAAAACTTAAAAACGTGCTGTACATAACAAATTAATCATAAACAGTCAATATATAAAAGAAAAAATCAGTCAATCACATGTACAATATTATAACTTAAGAAAGATTTAACCTGAAAGGAACATACACAAAAAGTTTTAGATTCTAAGTAATAAAAAAAAAACCTTATTGATGTTTACGAGATCTGAACTTCTTGCTGACACAAGAAATGGTTACTGATATCTGGAAAAGTTAATACTCTTCATTTACATACATTATTATAGCTACCAAAAGTCCTACTAAAAAAACATCTGGAACAGTATAAACATCTCAACATTTCTTCATAGTTGATATGTATATTGTCTGTAGCTCATTTGATCTTGGTGTATTTCATCCAGAATGACCATAAAAGCAGACTAAAAATGATAAATACTCTACTGTCTAATATATATAATACTCAAACCACACACAATATAATCTAATTTGCCATAAAAAAGTGTCTTTACATATTATACTTAAATGTGCAAGCATATCTGGCATTCTCGTTCTAGCAAGTACTACTGTACCTTTAGATGATCGAATACTGTACTGGTACTTGGCTAAATATATGGAGCAAACATTCAAAGTCTCTAGAACACACAAAAAAAGTAACAGTAATACATTTATAGGTTCTATAAAACAATAAAGCTACACATTCATAGGTTCTAGAAAATAATAACATAACACATTCATAGGTTCTAGAAAACAATAAAGTAACACATTCATAGGTTCTAGAAAAAAGCATCACATTTATAAGTTCTAGAAAAAAAAGTATCACATTCAGTCTCTAGAACAACACACAAAAATATGAAAAATAACATAGGAGTTTGTATCTATCCTTTGTTACTGATATCGTAAGTGAGAGTAGAAAAATAGCATAATGAACTCCCTAACTATCTGTCTAACGGCATAACGAACTCCCTAACTACTGTAGGGGACGTCTCCCCTACACTACCTTCTAATGCCTAACGAACTCCCTCTGCTGCCATTAATCACATATAAAGCAATTGATGCCATTTTTTGTTTTTGCCCCCCCCCCCCCTACTCCTTTTTCTTTCTTGGATTGTTCATTCGCGAGTGTTTTGGTCTTGTTCTTCCTCGTGTCCAAGTTGTTCGTGAATGTTGAGGAAGTCTGAGGTGGTGGCAATCGTGATGAGATGTTGGTTTGAATCAAGGGGCTCGTTAGTCGTTATCTAGTTTCCTGGTAACTTGTGTCTTGATGACTTCTTGGTTTTTTATGTCTTGTTTTTCTTATCTTAGTTTCTTGTTTTTTTCTTGTCTTGGGCGTGAACAGCAAAGGGGGCCTCCTTGCACTGCTCCCACTACGTGAGACAAAGCTTGGTGAGGGAGGGTGGGCCGCCACAGACCGCGCACTTCTTTTCTTGGTTGGAACAGGACTCCTGCTGCAGGAGGTGTAGCGATGCCCGGTGTTTCCACACTTGGAGCGTACATCCTCCTGCGCCTTGCACTTGTTGGTGTTGTGTCCGTAGTAATGGCATTTATAGCAGCGTTTGGGTCTGCAGAAGGGCTTCACTGGCACGGTTTCCCAGGCCAGTTGAACCTCTTTAGGTAAAGTCTCGTAGTGTCCGTGAGGGCAGTTGTCTCGGACAGCTTTTTGAGGCAGCAGAGTTGTCCCTCGAGTAGTTGGTTTATTTCTTGTGAGTCCATGTGGGCAATTTCGGCGTGGGAGATCACTCCCAGCTTCAGGTTGTCCCCCTGATGGACTATCTTTTTCACTTGAATGCCGTTGATAGCGGTGAACTGCGGCAGCTGTAGGAATTGGACATATTCCTTCAGAGTTAAAAAAAACTCTTAGGACAAGGAAGTTGAGTTGTTTTGGGCAAGTTTCCTCAGCCGGGCGCAACCGGATCACCTTGATGTCCTCGTAGTATACCATGGCTGGCTCGTGAGTCGATATTCGGAGATCAATAATAATTACCTAATATATACATATAAATATATATATATATATATATATATATATATATATATATATATATATACATATATATATCTTGATAAAATCACACGGGAAAATGGAAACAACGGAGTACCTTAGCTTTCGTCTTTATTCAAGACATCTTCAGAGGCAACTGGATTACATGGACAGAGAGAGGCTTAAATATGCAGGGTGACCTTAAAAACATGAGGTCAGGTCATAATGATGACATCCACTAATCCCCACACCAACACACACGTAGAGGAGCTTAAGAGAAGGGTGGTGACGTGACTAGCCAGGTCAGGTCAGAAAAAAGGGACCCACAAAATAACTATCATACATCTAGATCAAAGGTTCTTAAAGCATTTTTAACCTTGGGCCACTGACAAATAAATTTATGTAACATATTATCAGTTTTGAACTGACCATCACTAAGGTTTATTGATTTTAATTCCTTAATCAAACTAGCTTCAACCAGAAGTCTTTTTGTGACACAAGATGATTTGAATACTTCTAAGCTTTTTTCCCAAGCAATGGGGTGATTATTATTCCTAACATGAACGAACAAGGCACTGCCTTCAGATGCAGTTCAGATATTATACTGTACAAACCATACCTCACAAGTCGAGAATTATATTATTGACGACTGACCCGACGCCAATTTTTCATAGAAAAACGATTTTTAAAACGCCGCAATTTCACTGTTTTATAGTGGACACTGTTGTAGTTTATGTAAATGTGTTAAAAAGAGGTTATTTCCAACCTTAGTTGATAAAAAAAAAAAGTGCACAAGTGTTGTTAGAAGACCTCACCAACCTAATCAAAGAAACTTACCTAACTTCCTAACACCTTGAAGTGTGGTTTTTACTTATGCACCTGACACACTATCATAAGGATTTTTTCCTTAAAAACGTGACAAATCATATCTACCTGATTAAAATGTGATAAGACACGCTTAAAAAGAGAAGTAGGTGTTGGGGAGTGAGCGTTAGCATGTCAGTATCACCCTAGTGAGTGGTCACTATCACGGGCACGGTCTTCACTCAGACCAGACACAAAACGTCACTTGGAAGTCTCACTGCATCGTGTTCTTTAAGTAAACAAATTTGAATTGATACAGTGCACGAGTAACTACCTGGCGTACAAAATAATAGTCTAAATAAATCATAACACATTTACCCAAAGAGAAGGATCCCAGCTTTGCATCATCCTGCAAGTACTTCGGACGACAATGGCGCGTGTCCTCGGGTCTCACCTGCTGGTGATGATGGCCGCCCTTACTACTACTGCAGGTAAGGAATCACTACATTAAATCAAGGTATCATCACCTTTGCCATTTTTAACATCAATAAGCCAGAGGTTTTATTATGCAGTACGGTACCTCAATTATCACCAAATAGAGCATAAAACAGCCAGAGGAAACTTTTAAGACAATGAAAATGTATATCAACTTGGTTTTCTATTTATCGTAGTTTATATGCAAATGAGAAAACCATACAAGTTGTCTCATAAAGATTAGGAACCCGGTAGAAAATCCCTGGATCAGGTTATTTTAGATTAGGATTGGTTAGTAATTTAGCATTGGGGTGTTTAATCACCAGGTGAAATAAGCTAAGGATTAGGTTAGGTTTGGTTACCACTAGGGTACTTAATTATCAGGTAAGGTGAAATAAACTGGGGTGCCTAACATTAATGTGGTCGATCCTATATTAGTTAATTAATGTTAATGAGATTGAGATATGAATTACACAAGAGAGGATGAGGCTGTACATTATATGGTGGTGGGTCTTGCGCTCAGTCAACCTCAACCCAAAAAATTTCCACATAAGTCGGAAGGTTACCTTACTCGGTGACCTCTGACCTTGACCTTTGTCTGATGTTGACCATTATGGGCCATACCCTGTATCTTAGTGTGAGTAAAATTCACCTAAACTTTAAAAAACCAGTGGCCTGAGTAAACCACGGTTAGGTGAGGAACGAAAAATTACGACAGCAAACCGTAACTTTCTGTCATACCACAATACTACAGTAGAAGAGTTTTAGTATTAAGATTTGTTGTTATATGACAGATAGGTATTACCAAAGATTGTTAGTACGATGAATATGTCCTCGTAAATACTAAGATATCACAAGTGCTTCAATATTATCGCACCTACTTGACTGGTCTAGGCCATACAGATAGATAAATTCGATTTATTCTCGTGATATTGAATTCTTTAATTGCATTTTACTTGACATTTTGGAATAGTTTATAAGAGAAGCTTATTGAGTGATTGAATAAATAATAAATCTTGCTTGGACCTGTATGAAATGAGTGTTTGGCATTAGAAATATAAGGATCCCTCACACATTACATGTTGTGTTCCACTTGACACTATCATAACATAACATAGCCTCCTTGGTTTGGTAGCGTTTGGGTGTTTAAACATTAGATGAAATAAGCTGGGGGACTAAACTTCAAGTGATCCAAAAATTAAATTATCACTACTGTCCACTTTCTTTATCTTGAGTCCAAATCCTAAACGAATAATCTCCATCGATTACCTGGATTTACGTGGGTTTACCTGTAATCAGCTTATCGTTAATGAGTTTTCAGTGTTGACGTTAGGAAAGAAATAGGGATTACCTGAATATTAGCCCTCAGATAATTTCACTTGATTAATAACCCAAATTCTACTTAAGGAGAGGTTAAGTTAGGTTAGGTGAGGCTAGGATAGGTTAGCGTTAAGTTAAGTTAGGTTAGATTAGGCTAAGGAAGCTTTAACTTAGCTTAGGGTACTGGAAAATTAGGTTAGGTTAGAGCATAACTAATCTTAAAACGATATAAGCTGGTGGGGGGCCAAATCTTCAGGTGACGCAAAATAAGCTTACCTGTAATTACCTTTCTGGCCCATCAGTTATTACGATGGTCAGTCAACACCTGTCAATATTATCATTCGTGAGTATTTTTCGACCAGTACTTGAACACCTTCTTTATCTCTTATCAGGTGAGGTGAGGGTATTATTATCTGTGTGTGTGTGTGTGTGTGTGTGTGTGATAATACTAATACTAATACTAATACTACTAATAATAATAATAACGATGATGATGATGATGATGATAATAATAATAATATCCTCACAGCCAGCCAGACCTCACCGAAATCTAACGCCTCAGCTCTCACTCTGCATCCTAATGAGGTGAATCTAGTAGTGGGCGACAGCTGTTCCCTCACACTCACCCACAGGTAACTCATACTCCCCCATACTGACGCTAATTGAACTCAAACGCACTCATACTCCCCCATACTCACTCTCAGGTAACTTATGTTCCCTCATGCTAGCCCTTATTTAACTCATACTGACCCTTATTCAACTCATACTTCCTCATACTTACTCTTAGGTAACTTATACTCCCTCATACGGATCCTCATTTAACTCATACTCCCTCATACTCACCCTCAGGTAACCCAGAAGTACCTCACCTGTCACTCACACTTCCGTCTAAGCTTCATAATCTCTATAACATGCCTATATAATTAATGTATATGTCAACATCTTTGTGTCACCAATAAGTCTAAAGTGTTGGTCTATAATTATAAAAACTTATATAATTATTTGTCTATAATTTTTTTTATAATTAGATGTCTATGGTTATTATGTAGCATTAATAAACATGTATATGCTTATAATTATGCATCTGTCGGTAGACATGTCTATAATTTGCACCTCTATAATAGTTACTACGTCAATATTTGTATACAAGTTTAATGTTATACAGAGGAATTTGTTTGGATTCGTAAAGAGTATCCTACTAACGTGGGTGTGTGTGTGTGTGTGTGTGTGTGCAGGGGTGAGTTGGAGGGCTGCGTCAACGTCACCTTCGAGTTCACCAAGACCATAGCCGAGGAGTTGCCTCCCATGGAGTTGTGTGATTCTTCGAATGGCGACTCGTGGGACATACAGATCAACGCGACGCACAACGGCAGAGCAACGCTCTCTCTCAAGGCCTCCCCTTCTGAACTGGTGGAGTGAGTATTGCGTTCAAGTTGGATTTCCTATCTATATGCTGCCTGTTTGTGTGTCTGTGTCTGTCTATCTCTGTTTGTCTGTGTCTGTCTATCTCTGTCTGTCTGTGTCTCTATCGGTAGCCTCCCCTCCTCTCCTAGAGCTTTAAAACTTTAAGAACGATGGTTTAAACTTTAAACTAACACCCTCTAAGATGATGACTTAAACTAACACCCTCTAAGATGATGACTTAAACTAAACACCCTCTAAAACGATGGCTTAAACTAACACCCTCTAAGACGATGACTTAAACTAACACCCTCTAAGATGATGCCTTAAACTAACACCCTCTAAAACGATGGCTTAAACTAACACCCTTTAAGATGATGGTTTAAACTAACACCCTCTAAAACGATGGCTTAAACTAACACCCTCTAAGACGATGACTTAAACTAACACCCTCTAAGACGATGACTTAAACTAACACCCTCTAAGATGATGACTTAAACTAACACCCTCTAAAACGATGGCTTAAACTAACACCCTTTAAGATGATGGTTTAAACTAACACCCTCTAAAACGATGGCTTAAACTAACACCCTCTAAGACGATGACTTAAACTAACACCCTTTAAAACGATGGCTTAAACTAACACCCTCTAAGATGATGACTTAAACTAACACCCTCCAAAACGATGGCTTAAACTAACACCCTCTAAAACGATGGCTTAAACTAACACCCTTTAAGACGATGGTTAAAACTAACATCCTCTAAAACGATGGCTTAAACTAACACCCTCTAAGACGATGACTTAAACTAACACCCTCTAAAACGATGGCTTAAACTAACACCCTCTAAGATGATGACTTAAACTAACACCCTTTAAGACGATGGTTTAAACTAACACCCTCTAAAACGATGGCTTAAACTAACACCCTCTAAGATGATGACTTATACTAACACCCTTTAAGACGATGGTTTAAACTAACACCCTCTAAAACGATGGCTTAAACTAACACCCTCTAAGACGATGGTTTAAACCAGTGGTTCTCAACCTGAAGGCCATGGCCCCCAAGGAGCCACTGCAAGAATTTAGGGGAGCCACGGCGAGCTGTTATAAATTGTACGTTTCCATATAATGTTGGGAATCTGAATTAAACAAAACTTGTATTACTTATTTTGACTTGGCAGGAGAGAATTTTCATTCTTTTTTTGTCATTTTGTTTAATCATAACGACAATACACTTTTAATATTTACATACTCTGGTGCTATTTTTTTTATTTTTTTACGGATTATTTAAGATTTCGCAGGTCCAGTCCCTGTCTGTGTGACAGGCGCTGTACCGAGCTGCTGAACTGACTTGTTCATTACGCGTCCGTGTGTCATCCCTTTGCAAGTGGTGAATAGGACCGAATGTTCTCAGTCTGGCCTGGGATACTATCACGAAAACAGTGGAGTGTATTGTCTCTGAACCATATAGTGTTTGAGCTTGACTCAAGCATAATATACTCCGTAATTGGTGTTACTTATTTTGTTTCATAATTCATGTGGTCGCTGCTTTACGTGGGTGAAATATTTGTACACTTACTTTATTAATTATTTCCTTATTTATTGGTGCCACTGTTGTTCATACTCATTCTTTACTTACATAACCCTACCATTTTTAGTGCTAAATTGGCATGACTCACTATTCTTCTCATTCTTCCACGTTGGGCAGTGCTTGTCAAAGGAGGCGTGTTCTTGCTTACAGGAAGTGCACTTCAGCTTGCTAGCTTGAGTGTGAATGTTTACCTGTGTGCATGTTTGTGTATGACTGTATGTGTGCTTTATGCGTGAGTGCATGGGCGTGTTATGTATGTGAATGTGTGTGTGTTTGCCATTCTAACTCTTATCCTATTTATTTGTCCTTTATCATTATTTAGTCTTTATCGCTTGTCTGTTTGTTCTGGGAGAAAAATGAAGGAGGCCACGAGGATGATGAAAATTCCTCAAGGGGGGAATGGAGTGAAAAAGGTTGAGAACCACTGGTTTAAACGAACACCCTTTAAGACGATGGTTTAAACGAACACCCTTTAAGACGATGGTTTAAACTAACACCCTCTAAGACGATGGTTTAAACTAACACCCACTAAGACGATTTTCTCCATTGAATATATCTGAATTTTGTAAACATTGGAATCTTACTAACATCAAACAACACCTGGCTCACCAAACACCTTGTATAGCGTATTGATAAAGTTAACCATGTAATATTACCTGGTAACTCCTGGGGTTGTCGACATCTATCACACACACACCAAATAAAGGCCAGTAATCCTTAACAACTTCGAACTTCGATTACCAAATAAACAAAGATTGTACTAGAATGAGTCAATATCTTCCTCACGGTTCTCATAATCTGTACTATTATGAGTCAATATTTTCCTCACAATACTCATAATCAATTGGTGTACTCCATTATGGTTGACTTTTGTAACCCGTTAACTACATCAGTATCTTGGCAATCTATCTTTTTTATTAATTGTCTATCGTACTAAATGAATAGCATGTGATCTATCTATAGTACTGAGGAGTGTGTATGTCTGTCTATTGTCTCACCACGGACTCTGAGAATGTATGAGAGAGAGAGAGAGAAAGAGAGACCCTCCTCCACACTACCAGCAATACACCTGTTACACTGATATATCATTCAATTCAATTCAATTTCAATTGTTCATTCCTTAATAGAGGAAACGGGATCCTAGTGCTGTCGCTAGGTACCCCTGTACAATAACACCAGAAGCATCTGGCAAGTGTCACAAGTATATACAGTATAAATATTATAAAGGGGCTCACTAAAGCCTAAGGAAGGAAGGATATTCCTTTAACACATAATCAATGTTATTTACAAAATATCTGGCCAGAATGGGGAGGATCATCGTGTCTCCGTCAGGGGGTCGTGGAGTGGTGGTCCAGCAGGCGTCACGGAAGCGTTGTGTGTGGGGACATCTTAGGAGGTAGTGGATAAGGGTGCGGCTGTCGGGTCTTCTGCATAATGCACAAGAGCGTTGCTCAGGGGATGCGGGGATACCAGTCTCCCAAGCAAAGTCATACCCAATGATGATACGGGCAGCAATCACGTCCCTTTTCCTCGACCCTTTCCCATAGACATACGAGAGGTCAGGAAGTTTGCGGAGGACTTCGTACCAGGTGGGCGGAGAGTCCAGGGGGATGGCTGCTTCCCGAGCTTCTCTCTGTTTGCGGCGAATTTGGGTCCTAAGCTGTAAAAGTGTTCGAGGAACAACGTAGTCAGGTGTGGCCTTGTTGCAGCCAGTCTTGGCAAGGCCATCTGCTGCCTCATTCCCCAAGATACCGACATGACTGGGTATCCATAGGAATGTCACAGGACGGCCTGCATCCTGAAGTGTGGATGTTAACCCTCGTATTCGGAGGATGAGGTCCTTATTTTCCCCTGATCCAAATGCGATCCCGTCGAGAGCAGACCTGAAATCGGATATATCATTTAAGATAACAGTTATAATTTACCCATCTCTCACATTCCACCTAAACGAGGAGATAACAGCGTCCTCTATAACACATAATATTGGTGCCTGGTGGTGGTGGTGGTGACGGTTGGTAGTGGTGACGGTTGATGGTGGTGACTGACTGTTGGTGGTGGTGACTGTTAGTCTCTTTTGTCGGTTTATGGGCTGTGAGGATGACACAAATGCCGTATCATCATGTGTAGGTGGCTGTTGTTGTTGTTGTAGTTTTCTCGAGTACTGTATATACTGTAGTCATGTATCTGTGGGGTAGTGAGCGTTGATTGATAATGATGATAAGTGAGATGGAAAATGATATGGATAATTCTATGATGATGATGATAAGTGTTACTACTACTACTAATAATAATAATAACGTTTTACCTCCCAGATGATTTATAAACTGTCAACACATTTTTATTTGTTATGAGACAAAATGAAGGAAGCATCGCTGACACAGATATACTAAGATATATGTGAGGAGGAAGAAGAGAAGGAGAAATAAGAGGAGGAAGAGGAAGAAAAAGAGGCGCCGCGGGCAGACCAACAACTGCGTGACCTTTGTGTAAATGTTAGATGAATATTGTTGACCTAACCCGACCCAACCTGACTTAACACACCTAACCTAACTCAACCTAACTCACTACAGACAGGTGAACATTTCTTAACAACAATTTAAATGTAGAATGTGAGACACACGGACAGACAGAGAGAGCCAGACAGACAAATATATTGAACTGATCGCTTACTTACTACTTCCGAGACCATGGGCTGGCTTGAGCAGTAACAAGTCTACGGTTACCAATATGCAAGGTTCATTTGTTTATATAAGTGTTTGTACCATTTACTTAAGACATTGCTTTCAAAAGGTTAAGACATCGTACTTGAGGTTAAGACATCGTACTCAAAAGGTTAAGACATCGTACTAAAAAGGTTAAGACATCGTACTCAAGAGGTTAAGACATCGTACTCAAGAGGTTAAGACATCGTACTCAAGAGGTTAAGACATCGTACTAAAGAGGTTAAGACATCGTACTCAAGATGTTAAGTCATCGTACCCGATAGATTATGTGCATAAAGTAATTACTCTTATCACCTACAACACAGGGACGTTCCTGGCACTCACTGGCACCATAACCTTGACACTCTTGCACAGCGGTCATATAGTCACAAGTATAATCTACCTTTGGATCACCTGAAGATTAGCCCCCAGTTTATTTCACCATAAAATTTACCGCTAACGCTAACTAAACCTGTCTAACCTGAACTAACCAAACCTAATCTAACCTTAACTAACCAAACCTAATGTAACCTAAACTACCCTAATGCTAATCTAACGTAGCCTATCGCAAACCAAATTAACTTAACGCTATCCTAACCGAACCTACCGTAATTTAAACCCTTAAGGTAGCGGTATGGTGGTTAATCTTCACGTGAAATATCTTAAAATTATGTATCAACACAAGACGCCATTCACCGTGATGTTCCTCCCAGGATGAACGAGTTATCTTCATATACACTCGTGTAGATAACGGGAATTCCCAAACAGTGTAATCGTCTCTGGTAGTTTATGGAAAAATCCAACCAGGTCTGAGGTGGATTTTCCGTCGGGTCTCTTCAGTTTACGTTCAACGACTATTTTTTCTTCCAGTATAGTTCCAGTATCTGTATTTCGTTCTTGTCCATGTGTTGTATCTCGGCGTGGGAGCTAACTCCTTACATTGCGTTGTCGTCGGAATTTACTTTCATCCCAAAGGAGACGTCTTTGATGATTTCCACGTTCTTCAGTTGTTCAGACTGTTCCCAGTCACCGAAGGTAACCATGAAGCCACCACGCGGCCGGAGGACAGCCTTTGTAACACCTTCGATACCTGAAGAAGTGAAAAACAAAACAAAAAACTTCAGGGCGACAGGAGGTTTAGTTTTTCAGGAGGGGTAGAAGGTGGAGGATAAATCCTCACAACTTTCACTTGTTCCCAGCTGTCTAGTGGAACTGCTTTCGGCATTCATGGAAAACGGCAAGTTTTCGGCAAGTTTTGACTGCATTTCGGCCCAATTGAGGTTTTATAACATTTATAATTGAGACATTAATTTATTTAAACAAATTATTAGTAAACTTTGAATTTTATTTTTTGCAAATATTATATCATTAGACTAATATTTATACTGTACATAAAAATAAAAAGTACAGATAACATTTCATTTGACTTGTTTCCGTCCAGAAAACATGACCAGTCGGCGTGGTTTCTCATGCTGGGGGTGCTGGTGGTAGAGTGGTACCGCTCTTGCCTTCGCAAGCGAGATGTCACGGGTTCGATTCCCGGGCCGGTGGAAGTTGTTTGGACATACTTCCTAGACCCCATTAGTCCCTGTTCACCTAGCAGTAAAGTAGGTACCTGTTGTAAATCGAAAGTTGCGAATTCGTATTCAGGGACAAGTTGTTGGAGCTTCCAATAACTTGATGACATAAAACCATTGACTCTTCAGGCTTCTGCGCCCTTAACTCATGAGACATAAAGGCAAGCATGAACTTAGCATGCTTCCCTGTTGGGCACTGTAAAAGCTTCTGCGCTTCACCTTACACAAAGATGTAGGGGGGTGCCCAATAAAAAAAAAAAAAAAAAAAAAAGTTTCTCAAGCTTCACAAATTCTTTGGACAAAAGACTGAAACTTCCCTTTTCGATAAAGTGAAGGAATGTAGTGTTGTGGAATTTGGAACACATTGTATTTCAAGAAAAAACTTGAAATGACAACACCTTTGGATGACCTGCCATCTTTGTCATTGTTTTGTTCCGAGTGTGATGCCTACCCCTTACATGTCACAGTCACAAAAAACTTGATACGAGCGGAAAATTGTAAGTGATATGTGATACAGATAATCTCTCTTTATCTATCTATCTCTAGCCATTATTTTAAGTATCTACAGGTATATATCAGTCTGTCCGTATATATTCAAGCGGCCATTTTTTAATTGATCTATCGAATTTTACTCGTATGTATCTGTCTAATAATGTATATTTCTCACGGTAATGGTAGAGCAGACGGCTAACACCAGAATTGTTTAATTGCGTTATTTTTTTTTCACTGCAACAATCGAGCTGCTTGGTCCTAGCCCACTCGCGTGTCCAGAAAAAAAAGAAGGTAAAATTACACCATGCTGTTTCAAGATAAATAATACTAATGCTACTACTACTACTACTACTACTACTACTACTACTACTACTGATAATAATAATAATCTTTACTACTACTAAGAATAATCTATACTAAGAATCTACCTTAACTGGACAAATTTAAGTTAAATGATCTTAATACTGTCTAAGTGAACGTTAGAGTTGGGTCTCGGTATAATAATTCTGGTGTTACTTTTAGGTATTTTATCTTCAGTCAACCACTTAACATATTCCTAGTAGTTCAGTCGAGAGTAATATTAAACATACGAATCCTTGAGAATGTGAACCATGGCTAATCCTCCTTTTGAGTCTTGGTGATAATGGACCTTCTTCCTGGTGGTGGTTGAACTCTTATCAGGGTCATTACCATTATAAATGCTTGTTATCTTAAACCCTCTTCCATTTTAACTTAAATGTCATGTCCACCTTAAGCTCTTAATTACTCTCTTGAGACTGGTAACCTAAATTATATACACAAGGCAGTTTGGTTTCTTTCTGGTTCCGTATTATTAATTAATTCAGGAGGACTCTACATATCGAAATAAAACTTTGTCTGTACGATTATATCATCACCCTTGAAGAAATAGTTAAACGATGTCATATATGCAAACAGAGAATTGGATATACTGTGTAATTAAAGTGTAAGATTGCATATATTCTCTGCCTGCCCTGAAATAAAGAAAAGAAAATCTACAGATATAACTTAATACCGGTGTACTGTTCCTACTTATCTATGACATACAACAGTAAGAACCCTTGAAAAAGACCACCACTGAAAACCACAATATTGAAGGTCTTGTTTTCCTCTGTATTGTCCAGCATTTTCCTCGTCCTGATCACCCTACTCGTGAGACACACACACACACAAAGACACCTGTGTCTGATGATCCATTCCTTGACAGAACGAACCCTCATGAAGCTTTCTGTCTGGTGTCGGTGGTGACTGACCCTGCCATCACGGTAGCCGGGGACGTGTTGGGCTGGATCTACACCATCGCCTGGGACATCTCCTTCCTCCCACAGATCGTCCACAACTGGCGCAGGAAAAGGTCAGTCCCGGTCAGAGGTCACGCAAGTTTAGTCTAGGAGAGCTCTGGACTTTCACTAATATAACGGTTATAAGGAGACAATAAACGAGAGAAACACTTCAGAATGTAACTTCATAAAACTTTATGGAAAATTCATAAAACATTAAAATATCATAAATAAGAGTTACAGTGGTAATACTCTGTGGTTACCAGCGAGTGAATTTCATGCTGCTAGTCATCATGTTAGGCCAGAGGCTCTTTCAAGGCCCCAGAGCCAGAGGACACAGTAAGTCGAATAATTGACAGTGAATTCTGAACTTGTCAGGTCACTTTCAAGTGCTAGGACATCAGAGTCCCGGGACCCATCCAGGTCCTAGGAGTTCAGACTCCTGAGATCCTCCCAAGCCCTAGGAGATCAGAGTCCCAAGATCCTCCCAGGTCCTAGATCAGAGCCCTGAGACCCCCACCTCTTCCTAGGTTCTAGGAGTTCAGTGTCCTGAGACCCCCACCTCCTCCCAGGTCCTAGGAGATCAGAGCCCTGAGATCCCCACCTCTTCCTAGGTCCTAGGAGACGTCTGTTTCACTGAGTATTATTATTATTATTATTATTATTATCAGTAGTAGTAGGTGTCTGTACATCAGCTGACACTCGTCTGTATGCATTACAGCGTGGATGGCCTCAGCTTCGACTTCCTCACCTTCAACCTTATTGGGTTCTTCTCTTACTCCATCTTCAACATGGGTCTCTTCTGGCTCCCTGAGATAAAGGTCAGTACGACAACACACACACCTGCCCTGAAGTGAACCTTTGATCTCTATTATCCTTATCATTATTATAGTTTGAGACAGGCAGCAGCTACTGTATTTAATGCTACGTTTTGTTCTTTTTGATGATTCTTAACTTGTTTTTAATTGGTGTTTGTGTTCCTTAAATTTTCTTAATGTTTGTTATATTGTTATAAAACAACTCATAATTCTGTAAATTTTCTAATAATGAGTGAAGGTTGTAGATGTAGTTAGTTATAATGGTATTTAACGTTGTTGCCAGTTTCTGTAAGGTAACTATCACCCCTGATTGGTTTATAACTGCATCAGGTAACGACACTATGAATTCCAATCCTGACTGACTGACTGAGAAAACTTGGAACCCAGCCTACACTGACAACCTCAGACTGGACCCCTGTTGCCGTGTACATACACAACAGGTATACACTGATAGAACAACCTCATCTGATTGGTTGATTCTCTAACCAGACTGAATACTGCACTATACCCACAGATTGAGTACTTTGCTACACCCACAGACTGAGTGCTGTACTACACCCCCAGACTGCCTAATGTACTGCACTACACCTCCAGAGTGAGTACTGTAGGATGATCTTGCCATTGGGGTGCGTGATGAGACCTTGGGCCTGACAGGCAAAGATTACAAAAGTGGCTCTTGTGGTTGCGGCGTTATTGGCGGGTAGCAACCAAGATCCGCTTGCTCACCGCCATTGGCCCCTAAAACCTTATAGAACCCACTACTGTTTTTTTTTTTTTTTTTTTTTTTGCTGCCAGACTGCTCTAACTCAGCAGGTGACAGAGCCCTGGGCCGACTGTGGGGTCATGTTTCTTTTGCAGAGGCAATGAAGCACGCACAGGCTGCAGGGACGTAGCATTCTGCTGGTGTCGGGGGAAAATGGTGACGGGCCTTTTTCCCATTATAATGGTATATGAGAGCCCCTCTTCCTTAGCTCAACCCCTCCTACATCCTCACTGTCATTTGGTGCTGGCGAGGGCTGGGAGGCGGGCGATGCGTGATATAAAACATGCCTCGATTTGTACAAGACAGTATTGTCTTGCACTGTTTTACTCATCGCCTTTTAACAGCATCGAGGGAGAGGCTGGAGGATTTCGCCATTGGGCTGAATGGAGCAACAACCTCCGGCCGCGTATGCCTTAACGCCCTTTTAGCAAACGAGACCTTTCCACATGAAAGGCTGGAACCCAGGGAAGACCACGAGGAGCAGAAAGTTTAGACGTTTAATTCCCCATACGTCGCCTTTGACAGCAACAAGAGAGTAGGAAGATCTCTCCATCAGGGTACGTGATGAGACCTAGGGCTGACAATAGTGGCTTTGGCGGCTGCAGAGTTATTGCAGGGTAGCGGCTGAGACCCCGCATGCTCACTACCATGGCCCCTAAAAGAACCTTATAGAAACCAGCATGCACCTTACTGGGTTTATGCTACCAGACTCACTGCTCTAACTCAGCAGGTGACAGGGCCTCGGGCTGGGGTTGCGCTTCTTTTGCGTAGGCCAGGAACCGCAGACCAGCTGCACAGGGACGTAGTTTTCTGCTGGTGTTGGGCGAAATCGTAAAGTGAGACAGACCTCCAGAATGAGTACTTCACTACACCCCCAGACAGAGTCCTCTACTACAACCACAGACTGAGTACTACACCACACCCCCAGACTGAGTACTGTACCACATCCATAGACTATAAGTACTGCGCTACAACCATAGACTAAGTACTGTACTACACCCACAGAATGAGTACGTTCAACGATACCCTACACGTCTTCTACACGTGAGGCTGAATGACGTCATCTTCCCACTGTATGCTGTGCTGTGTACTGCTTTCCAGATCCTTCAGTGCTTCCTACTCCACGTGAGTAAGAGAGAGAGAGATTATTACTGACAGAGAGAGACTGGTAGAAAAGGGGAGAAAAAGTGACTGACAAAGATATAGACACACAAACTGACAGGAGAGAGAGAGAAAGACACATTCTGACAGGTCCCTTACCACACATGGATCTCACAGCTACTTCTTTAGCTGATTGGCACAGGGTATTGCACTTCCTCCCTGGAATTGTTAAAGGCGAGTCATTCTCTTTCTTGTGACATGCTTTGTGTGTGTCCTTGATGTCAGGTTCCATACATTGAAGTCTCTCCATCCACACCCACTGCCCTTGAACACTCCCAAGACTGGTGGAGTTAACGTATTACTCTCTCTCTCTCTCTTAATCTTATTAGACAATGAAGATACACCTGTACAGACATATACACATAGTAACCAATGAAAATACATAAACATGAGACAACAAAATACAGAGAACAATGGTAGCCAATGAATTTTCAGTAACATCCACCAATGAAAGTAAAAAAAGACAGTAGCCAGTGAATATTAAGAAACACAAGCCACTGTAAATAAAGAAAACCGAGTAATCAATTAAATTGCAGAGACGGGGTGATGTCAGTGTCCATCCTGTACAGGTAACTTAGTTAACCATCAGTTAACACCTTGGCTAATGGTCCTAACATCAAACATTCTAACATCAACTTGATTTCACTGGAGTTGAGACATTATCCTGACCTCTTTGTATTTGTGACCGTACTACAGTAATAATAAACAGTTTATTAGCAAATACAGCAACCATAAGCTGAAAATATATGTGTGTGTTCATGGTACAGAGAATTAACTGTACAATGTGTGTGTGTGTTACAGATAACCAAGTACCTTATGCATGGTACAGAGAACTAACAGCGTACTGTGTGTTTTGTACAGATAACTAACAGTGTACATTGTGTTTGTGGTGTAGAGAACTAACAGTGTACCTTGTGTGTGGTACAGAGAGGTCCGGGACAGCGGGTGTCGACCACGTGTCGAGTCATCTCTGGGCTGATGGTGATGTCAGCGGTGGTGGGGTGTATCTTAGTGCCTGTTGTTGATTCCCTCCTCTGGCTGGACCTCCTCTACTGGCTGTCTTATCTCAAGCTGGCCATCACCTGCATCAAGTACACCCCCCAGGTGAGCCCATAGGTGATCTCTCAAGGTGAACTCCAGTACATGAACCTTTTGATTCTTAAACCCAGTATCAAGTAAAACCTTTTTCTCTCATTCCCTGCCCCTCTCTATCACAGCTGTTTTCCTCAACCACTGTCTTTCTCTGCTTCTCTCTCACACTTGTCTATGTCTTCGTGGCAGCTATGGGAAAACTATCGTCGCCAGAGTACCGAAGGATGGAGCATCTGGCAGGTGATCCTAGACTTCACAGGCGGTTCCTTGTCACTCTTGCAAATGTTCCTGCTGGCTGGTAACTACGGTAGGTCATCCCTTGGTCCACCCTCCTCACAGTCTTAGGCTCCCTAGGCTAGTTGTCTCTTGCCTTCCTATAAGGAGGATATAAAATTATGCGTGCATGATTGCCGTCATGAGACCATCTGACCGTCCGACTGTCCATGCATCCAACAGTTGTGAACAGTGTCTAACCAACAGTGATCTCAGATGAATTCAGTAATCGGTAATTTCTTTCATTATAGTCCAGAGTTATGGACATAAGTGAAGCGAGGCAGGAAGATTTGTTCAGCTTTAAGATAAATGGTGATGTTACATTGATAGTGTTTCTTACAGATGACTGGTGGTCAGTGTTGACGGACCCAGCTAAGTTAGGCCTGGGTCTACTCTCCGTTTTCTTTGATATTTTCTTCATCATCCAGCACTACTGCCTCTACAGGTATGTACTAAGTACCTATAGGTAAAGCCCCTACCTAATTACTTGTCTGGATTGTACCTGGTCCTCTTCTTTTATATACATACAGTAATTTACCTGTTAGCCGGAATAATTGGTGCGGAGCGGTGGTAACAGGTTTGAGAGATTTCCAGGTACAGTACTGAGATAAATTTTCTCATCCCTGGATGACAGACACATGGCCATATTACTAGTCCTCTGCATTTTCCATCCCCATGATGTAAATATTCTCATCATAATGGTATAAAACAGTTGTAAGAGAAGTTTGTGTAGTCACCTCTACAACTGTTGAATGAGTGTGGCTTGGCAAGTGTGAGCTCGCCCCACAAGGGGTCACAGCTCAAGATTGAAGAAGCCGCAAGTCCAGAAAACCGTGAGGGCAAACTTTTTCGGAGTGAGGGTTGTAAACTCTTGGAACAATCTACCAGAGAGTGTTGTGACGGCACCGAGTGTGAGCTCTTTCAAGAGAAGACTTGACCAACACTGGAGCGGGTTCAGGTACATTCAGGAGCCGGTGCATGCCCAATATTTGCCAACAGTGCGTGACAGAGACGTGACCGATCGCCCGGGCGGCTAGCGAGCCGACCTTTTGGTGAAGAATATAAAGGAAAAGAGACGTGACCGATCGCCCAAGCAGCCCCCAAGCCGATCAGTGGCGAAGAGGATAAAAGTAAAAGTGAGCCAGGCATACCAATATGAACCAAGTCACTTATTTCCCTGAACCCAATAAATGGCTCTCCAAGTATTATTTTGTTTCCTATAAGAGATAATTTATTTCATGGCTGGTTTCGGGTTTGTTATACTGCACTGTACAGTACAGTACTACTGTATTCAACCTTTTCCTTGTAAATAAGATAGACAAAGGCAGGGGAATAAGCCTCGCTCCCTCAGAATCACACTAGAGAATGAGGATAAGAAATGGGAAGTTATTCAGCAGGCAAAAAACTTAGCAAGGATTAAAGCATATTCATAAACCCAGATTGCATGGTAATGCAGAGGGAACATTTTGTTTCTGAAATTCTGAGGAGAAAAAGCAAGTCTTACTGAAGCAAAGTAAATAATGATAAATATGTATATGGAAGTAAAGTATACTGTACAGTATACAGGGCTGCCTCACTTATCGCAAAGGTTACTGGCATGAAACTCATTACGAATAACGAAATTACGAATATCGAAATTGCGAATAGCGGAGCAATTTCTCCCATAAGAAATACAATAATGTAAATAGGGGGGATACGGGCTTCGTGGTCGTCACGGCCGTCAGATTTTAACACTTGTTTTACTTAATACATCTAGAACATAAAATAAATAAAGAAACAAGGGCATAATATCAAATAAACATCAATAACTGAGTTTATTAGGCATATATGTTTACCAGTAAAGTATACAGGGGTACTTTACATGTTTGAGTGTTTGAATGTTTATGTGCGTAGGTGTGTGAAGTAAGTTTTAAACGTAGACATCACGGAACCTCGTCACCTTCGTAGTCGTCAGTGGTGTTGTAGACCCGGCCATCTCCTTGATCTTGTCGGAGCTTTTAACTATAGAATGCACTGTAGAGTGAGCCAAGCCGTGCACGGGCCCAATCACTGACGTTCCTTCTCCGTGTTCATGTCTTTTTACGATA
The DNA here is from genome assembly GCA_958450375.1 of Homarus gammarus. Classification (NCBI taxonomy): domain Eukaryota; kingdom Metazoa; phylum Arthropoda; class Malacostraca; order Decapoda; family Nephropidae; genus Homarus; species Homarus gammarus. Next base: position 1,023,957 of record CAUDMG010000415.1, on the reverse strand, counting down.
TCCAATTTCATGTCCAACGTAACTGCCACACATGATCTCTTAGCAACATTGCTGGGAGTTTTAGTAGCTGGTCGCTTAGGCATTGCGAGATCACACGAAACACACGCCAGCACGTGTCAGACTGAGGCGAGTGGGAACGTATGGCGGAGGAATGCATACACACGTAGTCCTACGCTACGGTTGAGGCGTGCGGTTCAAAATTTTTGTTCGCGAATAAACGGGGCAACCATTGCGAATAGTGGAAATGGGTAACAATAAATTGATTGCGGATAAATGGGGTTACGAATACCTAGGCTATGAATAACAGGGTTTGCCTGTACAAAAGGAACCTTTCTATTATGGAGAAAACACAGTGGGTAAGATACTACAGTATGTAGTTGTATCATGTGACTCCCACCTGCACTACACTACCCACTTCTGATGATCTGATCATTATTGTTCAACTACATCCTACCCACCTATGGGGTTTCATTCATAACTTATGCTGTACACAGTACAGTACATTACAAATATGTTATTTTTTCAGAAACTCTGGACATGGGAAGACTTCAGAGGAGAAGACCTCAACTGTGTCACTGGAGAAAAATACAAAGGGTATTGACGGCCCAGCCAGTGAGCTACACGCCAACACCCACATGTAAACCACTGCCAGAAACTTCATGAAGGCATCCCTCACCTGTGAAGCTTTTAGTATTATTAATTTTGTAAGTTTATTCTGATGACTTTGAATGGCTTATACTTAAAGTACTTCTAAAATGATAGACCTCACTGCCAGTGTCTGTCTATTTAAGTTACTGTGGCTCCAGTAATTAAAAAAAACATGCCAAACATCTGTTGACACAGTGGTAGTGTCCAGAGTATTGAGCTACTACCCAGTATTATTATCAGTATCACTAGAGGTCAGTTTAAAGTTTTGGAAGCACAGAATGACAACTAGCTACAGTACAGAACAGTATGCAGTTTAAGTTAGTGCTGAGGACCAAGTAGGCCCAAGAAGAGAAAAAACGAAGGCATATAGCTATGTCAAGAAAAATGAGAAAATCAGGAAGGTAAAAAGAATAAGATAGATTATCCAAAACAGTGGTGAATATCCAACAAGATAAGTTGGCTCAATACCCAAGTACTGTACAGTATATAGAAGGTGGTGGTGCTGTGACTGTGGCACATACCAATGCAAGCAACCTGAAAAAAAAGACAAAAAAGAATGATTTTTTCCACATCAACTTTACCGATTTGTTTTGTCGTAGGTCCCTTCTCCTAAGTGTGGTAACTCTTGGAGGCAGTTGTGTAATGTGTGAAGCACGTGTATTGTGGAACAGTTCACTGGTGAAAACCAGTTTGATATATACAGTATGTGGTGCTCAATATGAAAGATACTGTACTATACTTTACAGTACATGTTAATTAATACACCAATGTATATATACAGTAAACTCCCCCAAGTCGGACTTTTCCAAGTCAGACACAGTCTGAGTTACCGTGGCATATGCATGAGTGTAACTGGCCATGTGGTACAACACCAGTCTCCAACTGATCTTTCTGTGATACCTGAACTGTCGGTTAATGTGATGGCACCCAGCATTGATTTAAGTGATTAAATAGTGACTACTGTACAGTACAGAATTATAGGTCATTAAATTTAAGTTTAGTGTAACTACATTTACTGTATAGTGTAACTAAGTTTGGTGTAATACAGTACTGTACATATTCTACTTTAATGCTAAATGTGTCATACCAGCCAAAGTGCAGGACTTCTCTCCACTCACCAAGGCTCCAGCAATCATATGGAAAAAGGTACATGCTCTGGAGTGTTCAGATGTTATTATTTCTTTTAACAGTTTTATTACAGGTATTTCTTTTAATAGAGCATATACAGCACATTATATTCTTTAGGGATTTGGTAAGCTTTGAGATATTTTTGATAAGGAGCACCAATAGAGGTTAATACCTCTTAGTCATACTTTTGGTTAAGTCGGACTGACGTAATCTCTATACAGTATACTGTAGTCTGACTTGGGGAAGTTTTAATTAGCTTTGACCACTTATTCTACAAATGTTTTCAAAGATAAAGTGTAAAATATATATATATATATATATATATATATATATATATATATATATATATATATATATGCAAGTAAATCACTGTAGGTGCGCGTGATCTAGGTATATGCTGATAACCACCAGGAAAGAAGAAAACACGAAGTTCCCAAGCGCTTTCGTGTAATTCACATCTTCAGGGGTGAGTACTCACCCCTGAAGATGTGAATTACACGAAAGCGCTTGGGAACTTCGTGTTTTCTTCTTTCCTGGTGGTTATCAGCATATATATATATATATAATTGCTAGGCTAAGCAGTTGAACATGTCACATTGCCCAGAGAATGGTTTGTGCATGGATGCTATTCTTTGTACATAAAATAATATATACTCTACCAGTAAATGTGAGGAATAAATAAAAAATAGATAAAAGAAAAGACAAAAATACTTCATTGCCATTTGGCAATCTTGTCACTAGCACGAGACAGCAAGGCCGTGAGAGAATGCCACTCCTCTCTCTTGTGCTAGCACCTAGCTCCCTTGATATTTTTTACCTTATGATAATTATTTTTTTTTAATTTTGTTTGCACATTCTGTACGAAGAGTAAAAAAAAATTAAGAAAATCACATACAGTAGAAAATACGAGTTGAAAAATGACAATAATGCAGCTCACAGCTTGGCTGGAGGCTGAGATACCGACACACACCCCGTCTTGCGGTGCTACCCCTCCCACGATTCCCAGGATGTAAGAAATTTTTATTCCCTTTATGTTTTTGATCTTGTGATAATTATTTGTATAATTGTTTTGTTTGCACACTATATTAATAATTGTGTGTACAAGTAACAGATAAAAAACAATGAAGAAAATTATGTATGGTACAGTATACTGTACCTGAAATTGTAAGTTGAAAAATAACCAAAACATAACTCTTACCTCAGCCTGGTAGGGAGAGCACTAAGGGGTTTGTGGCCGCCCCAGCTGACTCCTGGGGCCTGTGATTTGAATTTTGCCGGAACCGAAATTTGTATAAGCAGGAAAGCTTTTGCAATGTGGTGTCAGTTTAGAAAATTTGTATAAGCAAATTTTCATACCTCAAACATTTGTATCTCGAGGAATACCTGTACCAGCACATAAGGGTGAATGCATTACTGGTATGTACTACACCAATAATTACAGTATTTTGAATTTAAAAACTGACAGGTATAATTTTACCATTGCATTTGTTTACAGATATCATACTGTAGCTGAAATGAATTGGAAATCCATTTGATTTCCACCGGAAATTCTCATTCATTTTAACGTCCTCAGATCAACATTTTTCTGTGAAAAATCTGACTGAGAGTAACGATATCACTGTCGTGTACTGAGGAATGAGCCAATTTTGTTCAGTATGAACCCTAACAGCTCCTCCAGGCACCAAGGCTCCCGAGTTATTTCAGAGATAACAAGGTCTCCTGTGTGTATACCAATTTTCTGATAAAGGTATGAAAAATAATGTGTAAGAAAAAATCTTTATTCATATATTTTGTTTACATTAATTCCTCTTCGCCACCTGAACTGATTGACAGAACAGATGCACTGGATCAGTTTGGGATAAATATACATTACAGATTATAGTACAGTACAGGGACTCTCAGCAGTGTTTAGCACTTAAAAACTTGTGGTGGTGTTGCTGGCTAACTTATTTTTATGAAGATTCATGAAGGATTTGTCAAGAAATTTCTCCGAGTGTTCCTTGAAGTACTAGTGTGTTAGTCAGCAACACCACAAGTAGTCTCAAGGTATAGCATAACCTTAAATACTGCTTAATTTATGTCTCACAAAAATTTTACTAATACTGATTAACCACAAATTTAATAAACAATCCCTGGAAGCTCAGCATCTTACAGATGAAGATCACGGTTGTTTAGTTTTCTGCCGAGTCACAACAAATAGAAGGAAATGACAATTTAGTGTTTTAGAGGAGTGAATGATATAAGAGAACAGCTTACTCCTGTTTTTCAAGATAATACATAAAATAGACGTCTCATCTTAACACAACCTTGGGTAAGATTTTGTAATGTATGAAAACATTTAACTAAAAGAGAAAGTTAAAGAGCGACTAAAGTGCCACTAGACTCTGCTTGTCATGGCCGGGCAGATCAACATCCTAAGGTCTACCTGGGCGGTGTCACGAATGTACAGTATTAAGAAGCAACATGGGGCTCACACACCTGTAATCACAACAGCACCAAACTTAGGCCTTTATTACTACTGTACTAACTTTCTTAAATAAAAATATTCCTTATGTATTAACTAAATATTTACAAATTGTACAGTGATGTCATAATAAATCAAGTAAATACAAAGAGTTTATAAGATAAAAAAATATAAAACACTGCAGGGAATTTTCTTTCATGGAAAGAATTTTGGCAGTTCAAATAATATTAAAAAATCCTGGAGTGTCCATACATGACATTAAAGATTATCTGTTAACTCCATAAAGTGTTGATTCAGTAGAAGGTAAAGGTGTTGAGTCAGTAGCAGGTAAAGTTGTTAACTCAGTAAAGTGTTGAGTCAGTAGAAGGTAAAGGTGTTGAGTCATTAGCAGGTAAAGGTGTTAACTCAGTAAAGTGTTGAGGCAGTAGCAGGTAAAGGTGTTGTATATATTTAGCATGTGCAATAACACGACCATGAGTGAGAAGGTGTTCAGAATAGCGAGTCGTCTGCTCCCTAAGACTGCCGGGTTTATTTTTTGCCTTTATCAACATTTTCCAAATTAACAAGTTTTCTGTGACCTCTTGATCACTGATTTATACAATTAGAAATACTCTAATGTAATTAATAAAGAAATCAGCCTTAGAGCTTACAGTAATCACTTGGCCTTATTCTCAAAATTTGTCATTTTTTTGTTTCCATTGGCCTATTGGGCTCGGCAACTTAGTACAACAATCTGAAGGCGTGTGTTTGGATGAGAGATGTTAGTAGGAGTAACTGTTGGAGTGTGATAATAAGACTGGTTGAGATACTGTATGGATCACCCTGATTTAAATGCATAAATAATGAAACAAATCATTACTGTCCACTTACCTAAAACATTACTAACACTGATGCAGTACAACAAAAGCTGAGGAATTCCTCATCCTTAACTTTCTCTCCCTCAAGGTACTTCACTTGTTAACATGGCTCCCCTATTCTAGTAACCAATGTCACATTTCTTGGCATCATAGTTTGTATTCTCCATTACCAGTAACTGGAAGAAATAAAAGCACCGTCCCTCTAAGAGTGTCACCACTCATTAAATTACCTTTTAAAACTATATCCCTCCTGTGGTTTTCGACGCAAATTGAGTAGCTAAGCTCTACTGTGCTGGCTTGACTCCTATCGCTCAGCCGTATCTCACACTGACGGCCCTCCTCCCATAAGCAGAAACACAAGAACAGTGGACCGGCCCTATGAAACACCTAAGTTCCTTCCACTAACCTCATGGGTTAGCAGAAGCATCTCTAAGGGTGCAATTTGGGTCTGGATCACTTTACCCAATGTTTAATAAAATGGAAAATCCGTTACTGCTACCAATGCAACCTGCGTTGAAAGACTGCGAGGGGGTGAGATTTCCAACCATGGCCAGGAGTACCAGAGGGTTAACGGAAAATCTTCTACAAATTAACCTTCACAGCTTGAAGTGCTCCACTAACACCCAATAAAAGACCACAGAAGCAGCCAACCCTGAGGCTATAAATGCACTGTTGCAAATTACATTTGTTATTTTTACAAACACTAAAGCCTAATATTGTAAACTTACCTTTTGTATAACAGTATCAAAATAATCTCTATAATTCTGATAAGGTTTCATTAAATAATTCTATGAATACAAGTAATATAGGAAGGAAAACTAACCTGTGCCCTCCTACATACAGTATTTCTTTTAGGAAGTTCAACATCAGTTTTCATCATTGACACTTAAGACACAACACTAACCTCCTGGCATCCTCCTCATCATTTTTAAAGCCTCAGACTCTTCAAATACAAGTTACATAGTCATTACCCACAATACTGTCACTGTGGCATATCATAAGTAATATATCAAATAATGAAGATATTAAAAAAAATAGAAATACAGTAAATGTTTAAAACAAACTTACCCTCCCTGGTGCTTTGTGTGAAGTTACCAGCTGAAGTAAATTAATCACAGGATGTGTCTATTTGACAGAATTCATAATGGAAGATTCCTCATGAGACAAACTTATATACAGTATTACCAAGACAACAAACTACAGTAGGGTCTCATTTTGCATGGGTATATTGTATTGGTACACGTACGCACATCTGAAATCCGTGCATGCTTTGCCTTTTAACATGTGTTAAAATCACTATACAGTCAACCCTCACTTTACGCGGTTAATGTAACCCACAGGGTGCCGCGGAAAGTGAGGAACGCGTAAAGTGAATAACATAACATAAGGGATTAATTGAAATAGAGTCCGGGCCGACCCCCAAACTCCACTTTTTGACGACACACAACTATGTTGTAGTAAAAATATTATCTTAACTTGATGATGGTATGCACAAACAATTAATAATTAAGAGAAATATCAATAATATTAGGTTTTCTAACACTTACATTAGTAGAAAAGATGGCTGGGCACACAGGGATGGGCGGTTGGTTCCGAGGCAGAGGGCAGATTATTGGCCCGCACCTGTATCACTTGTATCACTATCCACCATAGAGACTTGCAGGGCCTCTTTGTCAAACCCCTCAAAGTCCATATAAATCCATATCTTCACTATAATTATCACTATCACTGACTTGGGCCGGCTGTGGTGGGTGGCGGGTGAAGAACTCGGTAATGTTTTGATGATGGCCGACCTTGTGCGCACCATGCTCGCGCAGCTTACACAACATGTCGGATGGCAGGAGGTTTGAATCCAAAAATGGTGCGGCTCGCCAGCTGCTCTCCGTGTAAAGGGGTACACGCACCGCGGAATGTGAGCATTCCTGTTTCGGCAGGGTACCGCGTAAACGTGGAAACGCGGAATGTGGGACCGCGTAAAGCGAGGGTTGACTGTATTGTGGACTCGCTAGACCTTTATTCTAGAAAGACTTTGGGTAACCAACTTAACCTTCAAAAGACGACACATAATGTCACATAAATTGCAGCTAAATTATTAAATAAATATTTTAAGAAAGCCAAGGAAGTTAATTGTGCAATACTCCGTCTCCACCGAATAGTGGAAGTGTGGGAAGCTCTGAGAGATGATGGGGGTCCGAGACAGAGGGTAAAAGCTAGTTGGATTCAAAGCTTTCAGAATCAACTGTAAACACTTGTAAAGCTACTTCAGCTTCATCACTAATCTCCAGAGTGGCAGGGTCACCATCAATGGATTCTCCTTGAATTGTTAAAGCATATAATAGACGGTGATTAGAGCTTGGGGGCAGCATTTAAACTCCCGGTAACGTTGCCTGTAGGGTTTCAACAAACTGTCTAACTGTGCACGGAGTTCATCACTGTGTTGCAGGCTGGACTCAGCACTCATTAAAGCATCCTTGAGTTCTTCAACATTACTGAAAACTTGTATACCTGCTGCTGAGTCATGCCTCCCTCGGTCTGCCCAGGTACCGTCACACCACCAACACTGATTAAGCTTTTTATTTTATTTTGAAGTTAAATTATATATTGTATTTTGTTCTATTATTAAATACCATGTTATTTCATTTATAATGAAACATACACCCGAATAGGATGATGATACGATGATACGATAATACAATAATGAATAAATAAAAACAAACAATGAATAGCTTTCCGTATAAACTATAACTATGGTCACATTTCAACCAACCATGTAGGCATTAACTGCGCATGCAAGACCCATGTAAAATGAGATCCCACTATTTCAAGTCTTGAGATAATACCTGTGAGATGACATATTTACTGGGGCAACTGGTACACTCTTTTGGTCTGCAGACCATTAGTGTTTTTCACCTTTCTGACATTTAAATATATATTCACAATGAGGGAAATGACAGCCTATTAGATACAACATAAGTGCAGAGGACAAAAAAATTCCTTTGCATCATCTTAAACAAAACTAAGACAAACTCATGTGGAATGATTTGTGATCTACTTTAAATTTCTTGCAAATAAACTTTACTACAAAGTTCAAAAAACCAAACACGTGATACTTAAACTTTAGTATTACAGTACTATTGGCTATACAATCACCACTGGAACATGACCTTGCCACTGGTTTGGAAAATGCAAGTATCACTGGTATAATATAGAGACAACAAACAAAGCAGCTATCTTCATATCTTCCAACCTGCATCACAACAGTTGTAGAGGTTTTCTCGTACACTCATAAGCTATGTACACATTACATCCACATTAACATATTTCAACTCCCAACAAGGAAGTGTAGCTAGTGATGGTATCCTTTATGTAACAACACCTATGAATATCTACCATCCAATATATCTTGCTGAGTAAGAAGAGATTAACATAATCTCTTGGGAGGTTATTGGAAAAAATAGCAAATAATAAATTTAGCAGGAGCACATCAGTAACAAACACTATATTGTACAAAATAATGTGAGAAGAAACTATTATGGGTGAGTCACATCATACACTCATAATTCCTGAAATGTTCCAGGCATAATAATCACTATCTTCACAAATTAAAATTTGGGTATGGAACACTTCCACCTATACAGTATGGAACACTCACTTAAACAGTATGAATCACTTTCACATGTACAGTATGGAACAATTCCACTTATTAGTCAATTATACAGTATGGAGCACTTCCACTTACACAGTATCCATGTATCAGAAAACCTCACACAACCAGCATTTTCCAATTAAAAATTGGCAGGTGTGCTGACAACCTGCCAGGTTTTTATCCATTACTTTTGAAAACTGCCACTTTTGGCACTACTGCATCCTCCTGCCACTGTTCCTGCACTACCGACAGTGAGAGGTTCACCATACTTATATTGATAAATTCATCAAAGTGTATACAGTACTGTATAGCATAATTTGCCAGCAATATCCTCTGGTCACAAATATAGCATTGGAAGAACATGAGCACATGATAATGACATCAGAGGAATATGTTGGTGGAATATTGAGTGAGTGGCAATGATAATGAACAGGTGGCATCAGCTAGCAGTGGTGGTGGTGGAGCTCTGCATGTTGGGAGGGGTGAGGAAGGCATCACCATTCCCCAAGGTCGCCAGTGACTGGAAGTCAATTTTAGGTGAATAACTGAATAATTTTACTGTCAAGACATTAGCCATATGTAATTTTGTTTCAGTAATAGAGTATTGTTTATTAAAATACTGTACAGTATGTATTTCATGTCAGCAGTGTGGTTGGTTTGTAAGTGAACAAGGCTTTGTATTAGGAGTCCGTTAGTTCAGTTGTGTTGAGGGACCAACTGGCCAGTAATGTGTGGGGTTGAGGACACCCACACAACTATTGACCACTGAAGCCTCAAGGCTAATGTAGTCATTTCTATGAGGACAATATTAAAAATAATTTTCTACAACCTTCAGTTTTAACACAAGTTTATGGAACACAATCTTGTACTAACTGTTCACTGATAGTGTTAGAGAGATTCTTTGTAAAATGTTTCATAGTTCAGAGACAAACTCTGGTAAGTTCACATATTATTAACAACAAAGAATCATTCTACTGCCATATTACTGTTTAAATTTAGGAAGCTAAAAATCAGTGAAAATTTTACTTTTAGAAAACACATAACTTAACATTGTAAAGTACAACCATGATCACAATAATCCAACAAAATATATAAGCATAACTGTAACTTTAGTGTGGACATTAATATTTACAACTGAAACTTTGAATCGTCATATTCCATCATTCCCTCCAACTACGTCACACATCACCATATATTGCCTTGACGAGAAAATCAAATACTAAATAAAGAGCTAAATCAACTCAGCCAGACAAAGTGTGACAAATATAAAGATACTCCCTAAAGGTAATCACTCACTCCAGTCTTCGTAGTGTACAACCCAGAGAGTCAACTTACCTGCCAGAACACTTAACATACCGGTAACTTATAGAAGTACGAGTTAATGTTCAACGCCTTACTACTATGACTTAGTATGACAGTAGTTACCAATGACTACTAAATCACATTATATCCCCAATAAACAGCTTCATTAGATATTAAGACAATTATTCCTTCAGTTACCTTCACAACACCTCATGAAAAGGATCACCAGAAGATAAGACACCCCAGTTTATTATTAAACACACTAATGATACCTGGGGGGTTAGGTTAGGTTAGCATTAGCGTGTACTTAATCATCAGGTGAAGTTTGGGTGACAAATCTTCAGGTGATCCCATAAAACTTACAAAACATGAACATTTATTAACTTTCAGCTTTCATCACTTTACTAACACCATACACTATTAACTATATACAAGGTAAAGCAGTCAGTCATTCTTAGCAGCATCATGATACCCAGATCTATTTTTATTTGTCACTTCACCACTTACCAGTTCACTAGCTGTTCGGGCGGTTGGTCTATCTAAGTGTTAGTACAGGATGAAACCAGAGTCTGGGAAACCTGTGATGTTTGGTAAGGTCACACTGGGTAACACCCTTCTCACATGTGTCTGGGCCAAACAGGACTTGAACCCTGGACATACTGGGGAGAGATACTCGCATGTTACCGCTGTACCACCAACACTTGTGGACTTCTGTTTCACTGGTCAATATTTTCTCACCAGGTATAACATATTCAGTACTGCTGGGATCAAAATATATTAACTACAAAGCATAACATTTCTACTCACACAATATACAGTGTTTAATATAGAAACAAACCTCTAAGATGAATTAAAACCTCTTATGTGCAAAAATTCAATCACACCATCACATACACTCGAACAATTTTCACACCATCTATTAAAAAGTTCAAACAGACTAATAGGTTAATAAATGCAATAATTAAGATTCTCTAAGAGCCAGTTCATGCTTTGAAACCCTAAAACACAAATTATTTCAAACTATAACCACAATGATTTCTTTCATATTACAAGATATTGACACAACCTCAATCTCTTGACTGGAGACAAAAAAATTACATGTCATCACACAATCAGACCCCAAATATTTGCCAAAATATGTCAGAAATCCTTGTGTTGGTTTACCAATTACATAAGTTTAGTGATTGTACTCTACTTGTACTGCAAAATAATGTCGCCTCAATACATGAAATGATAATAAGGAAGAGTTATCAAGAAAGACAGGAATGGGTAATTCTTGGCAATTTACTATTAAGATTGTTGTGTGAGACCTGAGAGAGAACCAGTGACTCGCCATCCTGTAACACCCCTCTGACTCCTACACCATGACAGTACAACCTTGATAACTTGGACCACATTTTGTGTGAAAAAATTCATCTTTTTATTCAACATTTTGTAAACAGTTTCAGTACAGTAAACATTTTCACTGTGGCTGGCCCATATATAGACAAAAAAATTCCATTTACTGTGGCTGGTCCTTTGTACAGCCAAAATTTTTTATAAACTCATTTGCACCAGCCACTAAACAAAGCTATATACTGATTCAATTACCATCCACACAACCTTGCCACATACCTATTCTTATATTGTGCACGTCTGCTGGTCAGCTTTGATTGAGCCGTCAGAGCAGACAGTACTGTACAGTACAACAATGTGACACTCGAGGGATATCACCAGATCCCCAATATAAAGGAATAATTGACCAAAATCTCCTCAGTTAACTTGAGTTTCTGATGATGGTAACTGGCCACAATTGGTGGGACTGAGAGAGAAAGTGACATTAGTGATGGTGGAATAGAGCATATTGATAACCCCGGCCAGTCATCTACACACAAGTGGGAGAGCAGTGGATATATAACACCTGTGTCTTGTATGAAATAGAAATGACCAGAAACTAAAGAAAGGAATGTTTTGATATAACGTCTGTAGTGTGTTTATGCGTGTCTTAAAATACTTTTGTAATGTAAAACATATATTCGCATAATCATTATAGCCTGACACTGATCACCCAAAGAATAAAACAAAAAATTTGCAAACAAAAGACTGGACATACAAGCTAGATACTGTACTGTACTGTATATGCAAGGTACGAGCAGATAACAAACTGAAAACACCCCTCGCAACCACTGAAGCTGTGGGTATGTGTTGGCTGATCAATATCTTGGACAGACTTCATGAATCACTCAACAATCGTCAAAACTATCTCAAATTTTTCCAAGCTGGTTCATATGAACCTGGACATGGGTGCCAGGTAGTGAACAATACTTGAAACCTCACATAGTCAATAATTTTTGGAATTTCAAGAAAATTAAGTCTGAACTACCAAAAGTTTTTGTACTTACATTTTTCATTTATTTTTTTATGTGAAAACCTGATCACCGCCTCGCCTTCATACCGGACTCAATATGGAAAACTTTTTGGCAATTGTTTCAGCTTCTGGTAAATAGGCATCAAGATCATGCAACAGCAAGATCTGAGTGTTTCAAGGTTTAATATGCAACACCTTAGATGACAAGCACAAAGGAGGCAAAGTCACACTAGGTTAATGTAAAAAATATTCACTTCATTCATTCTTGAATGCACATTAACCCACATTCCTCTCAGGATATTCATCTAACAAGGCAAGTTAGTGTCAAATACAGTATTCATTAACAACTGTACACCTTTCAAACTTCCTGACACAAACAAGAATTATGAAGACATAATAACAACCTTCATATACTGGAGCCATTAACCAGCAACTCATTTCTTCAATGCAGATAAAAGTAACAATATATATATATATATATACTTCATTTTTAGTCCATTTAACACGCGGACTTTGAACGTACAATCAACGACCTCACCAGCAAGGAATCGAACCCTCGACCTACTGGGTGTGACTAGGGAGCGCTTACCGGCTAGGCCACAAGGACACTAAAAGCAGTTCTAGACTCTGTTATATTTCACACAAAGCCTGTTCATCGAGCTGATGGCGCCGTGAACCTCAATGGGAAACTGCCCGTGCCTCGTATGTGGTGTCAGTAGCATTTTACCGAATCCAGCTGGTATGAAACGCGAGGTACATCAGCTCGATGAACAGGCTTTGTGTGAAATATAACAGAGTCTAGAACTGCTTTTAGTGTCCTTGTGGCCTAGCCGGTAAGCGCTCCCTAGTCACACCCAGTAGGTCGAGGGTTCGATTCCTTGCTGGTGAGGTCGTTGATTATATATATATATATATATATATATATATATATATATATATATATATATATATATATATATATATACAGTACAATATATATATATATATATATATACAGTACAACATAAAGTAAGTATGGAACATTCCCCACTACTACACTCTACCCATCTGTACTTAAACAACCATATACATACTAAAGCAAACATTTAAATGCTTGACAATTAAGTGTTTATTTGAGAACACTTCTCATACTGGAATGACTTTGGTATCTGAATTCAGTTCTCATTCTTGAACCACGTAAGATAATGTACACAAGATATTTGTTAAGGCATTCCATTTTTTACTCTTGACTGGTTCAGTGTTAATGTACCTCTATGGGAGTCACACACTACATACACTTAATGATTTACAACTCTTCTTTAATCATACCTGAACAATAAACAAAACAAAATATAAGTAAATATGTACCAATATGACTATTGTATGTTTTGAAAAGTTTGATGTACTGAAACACTCAAAATGTGTACTCAAATATTTGTAAAAGACAATGAAAAACAAGTTTCATTATGGGTCACTGGCGATCAAGCACAAATTAACATTTCAATATTATTTTTCGTTTTCACACAATAAATATGGCATTTAATGGTATGTACATACTAGTAAACAGTGTGGTAAATACCATTACAAAATCCCCACAAATTTCATTGAATAAAACAATAATAAACAACAAAATGGTACTATTAGGGAAATTATATGGCAACATTTCTTCCTTATTTCACTTTCATAACTATATTTTTGGTGCTTGTGACCCATATTACTGATGTGACTGAAGTCCTTCAAGCACCGAGACATGGTTCAAGACTAAGTAAGAGTCTGTGTTGCTCTTAAGTCTGACCATCGTCTTCCACAGTGCTCGTGGTGTTTGCAATGGAGAAAAATATTAAATTGGATAAAATAAATATTATATCAAAACTCAAAAACGATTAAAAAAATTAATAACATTATGGAGTCTTAAAAGATAAAATTTTCAGGGTTGATTTTCATAAGTTTTTCCCCAACACATTTCACACATTCTCACAACAACTCAGTTCACATAACAATACTGTACAGTGCAAATGTACTCTACAGTACATATCATAACTTCAATATCTAAATAATATTGATGGAAAAAATTTAACACGATTATGTTACCACTAGCAGAGGGCAGTTCATTCACTTAATATTGAATTTGGTCTCTGTATAGTATCGCCCTCATCAAATATAATAAAAATACTTTAGCACTTTTCTCTTAATTTTTCAATACTACAGTACGATATTTTTCCACTTAAAAGAATAAAAGCATAAATTTCTAAGAGTTCTATGTCACTTCTCTTCTTTTTGTGACTAAACTTTGTTTGGGGATGCACTGTCGTATTTTCCTGCACTTGCGTTGGCTTCGTATACGAGGGGACCACGAACAACAGGACATCCAATGGTATAGTACTGGAACATTTGGCTCTAATACCATCACAGCCAACTGTTATCTATGTACTAAATTCTTCTCCTTCACTTTAGTTTTGTCCTTTTCCTTATCCGGCACCTCCATAAATAAAGGCTTCAGATCTGTGGGCTTGAACGTCCTGCAAATAAGACGATCCTTAATCTTTTTACTTTTAAAACTAATGTAAATATAATTCCCCAAATAACTACTTTCTAGTAAACGTCTCCGAGTGGAAAGATTTAACCAGCAGCTATTGTCATCACATACTGTATATGGTAGAAGGTTACCTGTATATATAAAATGTTATGGTAAATATTAAAGTAACAAAAATAATTATTAAGAAAACAAGTGAATGATCTTGGAAGCCCCATATTATGTCCAAGAGGAAGAACCTAGTGATGAGAAATATTCCCTCTCGGAAGACTTCTTGACACAGCCCCAGAGCAAGAGCCCAGGAAGCTGCCAGCACTCTGTATAGGGACAACATCCTATAGGGTTCAGTAAAAGGTGTATGTCCATTTGGTCTACTGTATTGCCAAATTCCTACTTTGCTTATGTGTGGGTTCCCATTTCATCTACTCCCTTTCTGTGTAATACAATTATGTCTACTCTGAAAATGTCACATATTCCTAAAATGTCTACTATAAGTTAATAATAAACTTACCTAACCTAAACTAACCTAACCTATACTGATATATCTTAACTTGTTTAAGGTGATAACTAAATCATATTAAGATTAACCTCAAAAGGAATAAATTAGTCATCAGATGAATTCCATGTTTTTGTTGAACTTTTATCAATATATGTATTGTATAATTTATTAGTTTTGTTTGATGCAAATGTACTGTATTCAATATTAACATGTGTTTACTGCAATGCATTTACATTATGGTCTTTGAAGGCTACAGATACAGTAATGGAGCTGTATTCTGTATTCGCATGTTGTTATACACAGAATAGAGCAGTGGTTCTTAAACTGGGAGGCGCCAGAAGATTCCAAGGGGGTCGCGAGCGGTCAGAGAGAAAAGTCTGGTCAGGAACTTAAAGAGTCTTGTACACGATTGCTCATCCCTCCCACTTGATAATAACCAAGGGTTGCATCGGGGGGGGGGGGCCACGAGGCAAAAAGTTTAAGAACCACTGGAATAGAAACTTAATATATACAGTACAGTAAATCCCCATATTTTTTGTAACTTATTAGATACTGTATTGTACAAGCAAACACAGAAGACTGCACTTCCAACATAACACAAACTAACATTCTTTGGGCTAGATCACATTCTAACCGTCAAATCTTTGTATACTTCACATACATAAAAGAAAACTGAAAAGGTTAGATTGATACAAAATACAGTATACTTTAACCATGGTTTTAAGACACCTCACTGCACCTTGACAATAATACTCACGAATACTGCGAGAACGGCACGCCCACTATGAGAAGAGGGTTCGATTTGATGTTAAGTCTCCACAAGCCATGGTGGTAACCTCGCCCGTCAAGGTCCCATATACGTAAGCACTGTAAACATTATATAATGCTAACATTTTATGTAAACTGGAACATTATCTCAAGCTCAGTAAACAAGATTATTGGTGTGTATAACACAGCCATTGCTGTTCCTGACCTTTAATATTCAGTTATGATTTTGTCATCTGACTTGGATTTGATGTTCCGTGTACCAGTTAGCTTGTGATGCATATTGTACTACAAAGATTACATGTAAATCTCCTAAGTTCATAAGTTACCTCAACTATCAGAACATGTTGGCAACACTGACCTTGGCTACTTGCAGCCAGGTGGAATAATCTTTGTGGTGGTCCATTTGAATAAAGAGGAGGTATGTGTGACCTGTGGTGTCCGGCACAAAGTTTTCTTCACAAGGATTCTGTGAATGGTCCAGCACCGTTCCCCGACGTAACATGTCTGTTATCAACTCCTCATATGCGTCCTTCTTCAAGCTAAAAAGTCAATAAAATAACAACAATAGTAAACAATCATCCTGTAATAAAAGTTCAGACCATTTTATATGTTTCACATTAGTCTGTGCTGTATACTGTACACAAGACTTCTGCTTAGTTAACTAGACGTGCGAGATAAACTTCAAGGAATAAACTGTAATTTTCTAGTTCATTAACAAAACACAAAAAGGAAATAAATGAAAAAAAGACTGGAAAATTCTTTTGCACCATACATACATAGACTCTTGCCTCACACACACACACACACCTGTCCAGGTCCCGCAGCTCAACATAAGGCAGAGTATTGAAGGAATGCTTCTTAAAATAGGTGTCTTGAAAATAGGAGTTCATGTTCAGTCCTGATGAGCCAAAGTGGTAGGTGCGAGAAACATCAGGTACAATACATTCTCTGCCACGCCGCACCTCGCCTAAACGCATCCACATGTCCCAATCCCACATCTGAAAAATAATTATTCCATATAATATAACAGTTCTTCCATGAACTTATTGGGCACAAGTGTTTTTACTTACTAATGAGGCATGAAGTAGTATTAGAACCAAAACTAACTTCTTTTATATTTGTGTGATGATACAAGTAAACCACACATGCTAAGTCTCACCCATCTGATATACTCGTATGCTATACACTCAAGAGTACATCTCACCCATATCTTGTCTAACACAGCATCTCTGAAACCAACATATTCAATTTGTACAGCTGAAGTAACTCTTTAAACTTGCATAATTGTATATACAGTACAGTCAGTTCTGCTATAATGCGATAGTTGTGTTCTTGTAAAACATCGTGTTATAGAAATTCGCGTAATAGAAATAACAGGGCTTATGGAGAAAATAGGGTTAGGTGCAGATTACTACTCGAAATCGAAAAAATTTAGTAGTTAGCCTAACACAAAGGATAGCACAGTCTAAATAAATGTTACATATCTATTAATGAAATCATACAGTAAATGAAACACTTTACCTTGAAAAAATATGAATATAACTTGATGGGGGAGAAGGGTGATTTTGAGGTTGATAACATACATCGAGCTTCTCTTCAAGTGTTATAGCCTTTCTTTTACGATCATCACCGGGAATGCGATCACCAGAACGCTTCTTGGAGATAATTTTCTTTACTATATTCACAGTTAATACCACAAAATTGGAGAAATAGTAAGCAAAAATCGCGTTACAGCAAACAAGCATTCGCGTTATACAAATATCGTTCCTCTATTCATAAATCGTGTTAGAGCCAATTCGCGTTGTCAAAACACGCGTTATAGCAGAACTCACTGTACACATGTTCCCTGTGGCACTGATAATGTAGTAAGTATTCTTGGAGGTGAAGGTACCCAAGATATCTTGAATTCTGTCCCATGTCCATCATCATGACATGGAATAATTCTACCACTGGAAGAAACTCCCAGGGTCTGAACACTGTACTGTACTGCTGTACTTATATCCCATTGACAATTCTTCTATTGGTAACTGATCTTAAAGTGTAAATCCTTCCTTAGTTTTAAAATGTGGGCCCTTAAGTCCTGATGGCCCATTAGGGGCAGTACAGATACTGCACATGGTAGACTTAAGCTTTTTTTGGTACACATGGAGTCACTGTGGCTGGCACTGCACTCAACCATTGGCCCTCTTGTTTTGTTATGGAGAGATGGTGTTATTAACTGGCAGAACTTTGATGGGAAAAAGCTTATCTACAACTAAAAATCAGAAAAATTAAAGAAACATAACCATTGGGTCAATACAGCTGAAACTTATCACTTTATCTAAAATCTAACCTGTCAAAAAATATACAGTATATTACCAAATATCACCACCACCACCAACTTACATCAACATCTGGTGGACAAATGCTTCCATCAAAGTGAGTTTGGGGAACTTTCTTGCACATTTAGCACCTCCAAATTTCCTGTTCATGTTGTACTTTATCTATTAGTCTATTCTTATCTCTGGGTTCCACTTAAGAAACTCCTTCATCCGTTACTGGCCTATTCTTCTAACATGGCTGCCACTGCCATACTACAATTTACTCAGCACCTTAGACTTACCTTTTCTGGTGTGGGCCACTTGGGCTCAAGTTCATCCTTATAGAGAGAGCGTTTAAGGATCCAGCCCAGGCCTGGCATGGTCTCCACACGGTAGAGGAGAGCCGGGTCTGTGCTGGTGTGTTCATAACCCTGGTCATTCCAAGCACTCACACAGTACACAGTGGGGTCCTCCTCCAACAATCTTAAGGTCTGGCTGAAGTAGCTGTAATAATGTAATGTTTGATAATGAGAAGCAAGAACAATGGACAATTCTCCAGGTGAAAGAGTTCTCTATCTGTCATTAAAGACCAAAGGTCCAAAAGGCTGACACACTAAGAATCTAATGAAAGAAGTTGACATGCCCACAAATATTGTACACACACACTTCGAAAAGTATCTCTACAATTTTGTGTTAGACAATATAACACAAAGGAAGAAGAAGAATTTTGACAATCCTTCCGAGACAACAGGAGTCGCGGTGTTCATCTGGAAATTCATTGGATCCATCCATAAAGACACTTTTTGGAGCGAGTGTACGTACAGACAGAAATACCCATAAGAGAAGACCACAACAAAGCACAACAACCATCTGTTATCACACACTCTTAGTCACTGTTATGAAGAACCTTTATAAGGAATCCATCTCAGTATAGGAATTATTCAAATGTATAATGAACAGCGAACCCTTCTACATTAATTTCTGACACCTATCAACTCCACTCTAGTATAACAGTTGTCTTGTTACTGTATCTGTTAGGTTTTAACTTAAAACTGTAGAAATAAGGAAGTGAATTAGGGTGTTTTGAATCTTTACTACTCATATATCTTGAAGTTAGCTATTACAGTCACACTTATTACTTAGATATACAACCTTTTCAAATCTCTTTCTCCCACTATGTAAACTTTAGCAACAGAATGAAACTTGAAAACAACTATTGTAGGTTTCCATATTTTCATTAGTTACATACACACACACTCACTGTACATTAACTTACACTTGATGTACTTACCCTACCCTACCCAGGTATACCTGTACTTATGAATATACTGTAACATCCTCAAATAATATCCACTCTTAACGTATGAAGACAACATTTCCTCCGACACCCAGTGGAACTTACCTAAAGAAGTCCGGAGAGACATCGAGGTCCTCCTCTAAAATGATGGCATAACGAGCAGCTGGGAAGATGTTGAAGGTGGCTGTCAGTGACGCCTTGTAGTGCTGGGCTATACGGGCATTTCTCACCTGAAGGAAATGATATCACACCTGATATTAATTTTTCATTGAGTAAAAGCATAACTATCATACCAATAACATATCTTGTACTGTCCACTATATCTTTATCATAACAAGTGAAGGTAAGAGCACCTTCTATAAAAACATAACATAAGAATGGAGGAAACTGCAGCAGGCCTATTGACCCATACTGGGCAGTCCCATTTACACCCAACCCCTAATGCTCATATATCCATCCAACCTACGTTTGAAGCTATCCAGCATATTCGAGTTAATGATGATATTTGATAACTTGTTCCACTCGTCCTACTCTATTTCCAAACAAATGTTTACCTATTTTGCGCTTAAATCTAAATTTGTCTAATTTAAAACCATTGTTTAGAGTTTGCTCCTGGTTGGATAGTTTGAGTACCTTTGTAATGTCCCCTTTGTTCAGCCCTGACTTCCATTTATACACCTCTATCATGTCACCCCTCACTCTACATCTCTCGAGGGAGTGCAAATTAAGATGCTATAATCTGTCTCTGTACTCAAGGTTCCTAATGTAATGAACTTTCAGTGTATTATGCATCACTTAACAATAAAACTACACCTCCTCGGTATATCTTCATATCATTAATGTCAAACTTATGCAACAGAATTCATCTGAAGAAAAAAACTAAGTCAGAACAGTAATACAGACATCAAAATACTGTACTATTGAAATACCACCAGCCTGCTCACTCACACATGTCATCCTGTCTCTCTGCACAAACCTTCCTCTCTACATATTACCTCCATCTTATCCAATCATGTCAACAAACACCTTCAAATACCATGAACTTTAATCAATCCTTCATTAGATTCCTTTCAGTCTTGTACTTTAGTACAAACACTCGATCCACACTTCCTATCCTCTTCTTCAGCTACATTTCTCTTCCCCTGACACACAGTTTAGAAGCAACAGTACAGTACAGTTCTCTTAAACATGACCACCATACACCTTCCTTGGTTATATTTAACATTTTCCTCTAAAATAAAATACAGTATACCGGTATTCCTCACCCCAAGTGGTGTGTGTTGTATCCCTCTTAACCCAAACAGCTTGGTCACAGCGAGAGGTTCCTCATAGTAACCATCAATGAAGACTGTGATCATTTCTGGGTTGACGCCAGGAGCTGCCAGCAGGGAACGCAAAGACCTGTTGCAAAATACATTAGTGATGTAGACCAGACTTTCTTTAGGATAAAGTTTTTCATATACAATTCAGTAAAGTACAGTACAGTACAGTACAATACAGTACAGGTATTATTCAACAAAGTACAGTGTCTATTCTAACCCAACCTTTTCACAGTGAGGACATTACTGACCTGTACAGGTAGTGAGGACGGTTGCTGGCAATGATGGCAACGGGCACATCATGCACCTGGTTGTTTAGTAACTGTAAATAAATATTTAAATATAATAATCATATATTACTGTAACATATTGATACTGTGTTGTGTATGTCCTTAAAACTAATGACCAGAACTGTAATAACCATCTTCTAGTTATCAGAAGATCCCGTAATCAAATGAATCCTTCTATCCAAGAGCAACATTATATCAGTAAGGCCTTAAGGTAATGAAAGGTTAGAAAGTCAAGTGTATGATGAGAATTTAGCAGCACAGTTGTGGACAAAATTTCATGGAAACATGACAATATCTGTCATGGAAGTACTTGAGGATTATTTAAATTGAAGGGGATTGGAATTTTAACACATTTCCTCAGATTTTACTTTTTACTAAGGAGTATTATTCTTCCATTTTGTTGCTCCAGCATGTGATAAAAAGCAGTGTTATTAGATATATGTGACCCACAAATAGAGACCAGATATTGCCAAGCATTCCGGGAATTTTAACCACAACTTTACATGAACCCCCAGTGGTACAATTACCCGGGGAGAAGATGGACAGTAATTGGATTACAAAAATACATCAAAGTTTTTCTCATGTCTTTCAAATATAATTTACTTAACTGGAATAAAAAAGATTACAAAACTTGATAAATTTCACATAAGATCCTGAAAACCTAATTAAGTTTATCTGAAAAATAAAACAAAAAATCAATGAGAATGAATAAGAAAAGAACACATAGACGAATGATAAATTGGACGGAAGGATGTGCTAGTGATTGGTGATGTAAGTCTCGTGTGTGTGTGTGTGTGTGTGTGTGAACCAACTGAGGTGAAGCAGATGAATATTTAGGGCCATAATGTGGAAGGGGAGGACCACACCTGAACAGTAAGAATTAATGAGCATCACCAAATGAAGGGTTCAAGGGAGACTACGTGTATGTGCTTGATCCTGGCCACCCTAAGTAATAAGGCAAGACTCCAATAATAAAATAGACAGAACTAATGAGACAATATTGCTTGCTGATACTGTACTATAAAGCTCAACATAGTATAACACTGAGACAAAATGAATAAAGTAAAGAAAACGAGATCACACACGTACACACACACACACACACACACACACACACACGGGACTTTTAGCATTAATCAGACCTCCCCACCCTGCCCCCTCCCCTCTTAACCCATTCAACTATCAACTCCGATAATTTCATAAATTTAGTGGCGGGAGCGACCCACACTGGAAGTTGGGACCGGAAGGTTCATTAGTGTTATCTTGGCCCATGTGGGCAGGGAGTGGGAAAGGAGGGAGGGATGTGGGGGAACACACACACACACACACACACACACACACACACACACTCACACTCCCCATCAAAATCCATAAAGTCAATCTTGTACATACAAAGTTCTTCATGGCTTATGTATCAGAAAATGTCAATACTGTACAGCACAAGGTATAGCATTATTTGATCGTGTCTCAAATTAAATCCTGAGCAAATTCAGCTCCTCAATATGGCAACAAGCACAGTCTTGGTGAGTTACAGAGCAGTTAACCACACCCACACTATTATCATTATCAGTTGCATCAGGCAGCTCTTGGAGTGTCTTTCCTCACTGGCTTGACATTCATTTGGTGAGAATTGGTACTGGGTGAGGGGGAAGGAGGGTAGACTTTAACCTAGCCACTGGGCAACACAGGTGTGATGGAAAATAAACACATGTCTACTGTCTTAATGTTTACCTGATCCTTCTGTTGTTGTTCATAATGAGTGTTACGCAGGACCGTACCCAGAGCAAGAAAAGCAAGGGCTTTTTGTGTTGGACAAAATCAGCAATAAATATACAGTATGCCATTTCATGATGCTGAGACTTATTGTCACAGGTTCACATGTTAGAAATCAAATATACAATGTACATTTTCATTTTCTGGGACAACAAGTCATCTATTATGTACAGAACTAAACAAACAAATTAAATATTGGAAATACTCTGTAAATACTCTATAATAATAAATTTCACAATATCCTGACCACTGGGGTGTGATAAACACCCAATGTGACCTCTGCTCTCTATGGGTGCACAATAAACTAGCTGCTGTCCATGGCAAAATTCAAATCTAATCTCTCACACTGACACAACTCACACTATTATAAACACAAACAAAAATACACAAAATATATATACAATACACACAAAAAAAGACAAATATTCACAAACACATAGCCTCACAAGTATACATACATACACACACACACACTCACAAGTAACAAAACAAGTCAAGTCACTCACAGGGTCGGTGGTGAAGGCCAGAGGAGCTGGGTCGGTACAGGAACACACAGACCCGTATCCCTCGATGTGACTACAAAACTCACTCCTGCGGCGGTGTTCATCAGTGTCTGTCCACCCACACTCGCTCTCTGCCACCACAACAACATGTATTAGTAAACTGATAGTTAATAATAGTGCTGACAACAGTTTAAGTTTCATTTTACCTATACGGGGGTATTGTTTATATATACGTACAGTATATTGCACATGTTGAATGAATGTAAATTTGTATGATGCTTTTTACTTCTTCAAAATCTGTATCTATCTCTCTCTTTATACAGGTATTTATCTATCTAAATAACTATCTTTATATATATTCATATATCTTTATGTATCTCTTAGTATATCTCTATCCATTTATCTATCTCTCCCTCTCTGTCTGTCTGTCTGTCTAATACACTTATTAGCCTAGACAACAGATGGTAAACAAATTTCAAGAGTAATTTTATATTTACACCATTTGTCTTGATGGCAGAATACATTATCTAAACTAAGCTAAGGTAAGTTAAACTAAGCTAAGGTAAGTTAAACTAAGCTAAGGTAAGTTAAACTTATCTAAACTAAACTAACAGTATTACATAAACATTTATTTACATTGATATACCAGTCACTCACCTTCGAGGGGTACAAGGGGGACCTCTGCTCGAAGCATGACCGGGGCGCCCCAGGTGTTAAAGTCCGGGCTATGGGAGAGCTGCTCAGCGTACATCCTGCCGCCCTTAGCGCTCACCAACGCCCACATGTCCCGCCAGCCCAGTTCGTGGGCATGGGTGCTGCCCAGGCGGCGCAGGGCATCATGCCCACCGCCCTTCATCTGGAATGTCCCTTCGTCCTGCAACACAAACAACGATTTAATACCCTGCAACACAACCACGAGAGACAGAGAGAGTCACTCCACGCCTGATAACAACAACATCGAACACTTAACCCAAGTCTCAAAATATAACCCGGAGTTAATTTCCTGCCACCACCAGCTAGCGGCCATTGTCTAAACTAACACTGCTGGATAGTGTGTCCTGCCTGATCTGCCTTTCAACCTGTATCATGGCCTGTCCTAACACGGCCTGTACTGCAATCTGTAAAGTACCGTATTTTTGTAACCATTACTTAGCTTACGTAACAGCCAAAGGCCGTTATGTAAACAAATGCCTGTGCACTACTTCAGGCCTGTACCTGCAACCTGCACACCAGCCTCTAGATAGGTGCAGTTTCCCCCAGCCTGTAGCTACAGCCAGTAGATAAGTTACGTTTTCCCTTCACTACACCCTGTCTCTATATCCTATACCACAGCTTATATACTTAATCTGTATCACTGTCTAACTGTGCAGAAGAACTGGTAAGAAAATGCAATGACATTCTGCCTGGAGGATGACCTGTAATGACTCTGGAGGATGGGCTAAAAGAAAGGATGAAGTATAACTTGAGTGAACACACACACAGAGTTCTATCTCTCATAATCTCTAATTGTTGATGTAATAGTATAATTACTAACCTTGTTACACACACTTAAAGACCTTAGTTGTTGAAGAGCAGTAATAATCTTATAACAACAGTGAAAACAGTCGTCATTAAGGTTGACCTGAGTTAAGAGGACGAGTTGAGAGCTGGACTGCTGACCTACAAGCATAACCTGATGTGTTAAAGATACCTTGGAGGATGACCTAAGCTAATATATAGTGACCTTGAAGGATGGGGTGAATAAGAATGACCTTGAACTATAGCCTGAGCTAAGAGAGTTAATTCTTGAAGGACGAGGTGAGCAATACTGACCTTGATAGCGAGGACGAGGATCCTGCCGGGGGACACCATGTTGAGGAAGAGCGTCATGGCCTCATCCTCGTGGGGGGAGTACGTGTCGAACACCCGCTGAGCCATGACAGCGCCGCTCGCCTGGTGTAGCACCACCACGTGTATCCCTCGACCCTTCGTCTCCTCCCCCTCCTCCACGATCTGTGCCACACATAAAGGACAAGTTAGGTCATCTGAGGTCACGAATAAGTAGAGGAAGGTTCACAAGGCCAGACACACGTGAATCTCTCAACACTTTTACTCCTTCATGATCTGTAATGCCTGCACACATAACAAACATACAACACACTCACTAACAATGCAAACACTCATACTAACAACACAAACACACCCAACAACACTGTGAAAGCATAAAACATTAAAACAAAATCTAGCACGCAGACAACAACAACAACATCATCTAAAGTCATCAAACAGAATCCCTCAAAATTTTCAATATTTTCAATGGCAAAAATTCATCATTTTATAACAATAATTAATTCAACCAGTCTAACTAAATCGGTGTGGGTGGAGCTTAGAGGTGTATTGTTTGTTTCCAGCGACCTGATTGGCTGCTGTCGAGTTGATGGACATGGCTTGGGGGGAGACCCTTTCTTTATTGAACTTTACCATTATTGAACATTTTACATTACCGAGAGCCAGTTGTGAGGCACTAAGAGGCCACAGGAGAGCCAGTTGTGAGGCACTAAGAGGCCACAGGAGAGCCAGCTGTGAGGTATGAGGGCGGGGTCGTAACTCAGGCGGCCTCCAGACAAGACAAGACTTAATGGATGATGAGTTATGAGCCTTCCCTCACCACCACCACAGTTCCCTCACCACCACACCTCCCTCACCTCCACCACACCTCCACCACCACATCTCCCTCACCACCACCATATCTCCCTCACCACTACCATATCTCCCTCACCACCACCACACCTCCCTCACCTCCACCACCACACCTCCCTCACCACCACCACACCTCCCTCACCATAACTCCCTCAACATCACAACCACATTTTCCTCACCTCCACACCTCCCTCACCACCACATCTCCCTCACCAGGGTCCTGTAAATCACCAGTCAGCCTCCTAGAGCCGTGAAAGTCACCAGTCTCCCTTTAATTAGGAAATGAATATGATATGAAAATGATGGTTGGTGGGTGAGGCACGGTGCCTCCAACACTGCCACCTGGCACTCTCAGCTAACTTGTGCCCAGATAACACCTCCCCCTCCCACAGTGCCTGGGAGGAGGTACGGGGGGATATGGGGGAGGAAGGAGGAATGAGGGGAATGTCATGGCAGAGGGTCATGGGTAGTGCCAAAGGGGTGCTTTATGGGAGAGCCTAACGAGGGTACTGTCAGGGAGAAAGCCATAGAGCACTACCATGAGGAGCGCCAAGGGGAGCGGCACTGCAGTGAACCTTGGGGGAGCATAATGGTATAATGCCACAGGCTGGTGGTGGGGGGAGGAGGCTGGCTAGACTAACAGTGTAAACAGAAGGAAGATAATTATCAAGAGACAAAGTGGAGGTGATGTGTGTGTGTGTGTGAGGGGCAAGTGATACACCTGGCACCGTGACACACCTGGCCAGGTAACAACAGACACTCACCGTGGCACCGTCAACAGTCACAGCCACACGGTTCTGGCTGGACACGACGTCGACGGTGAGGGTCTTGGGCGGTGACTCCTGGAGCCGCAGGTTGTTCCTCCGACCCACACCCGCGCCGCCCCCATCACCATCACTACCTGCAACGTGATATTAACGGGGTTATTGGGCCTGAGGTGTGACAGTCATGTTCTTACAGTGTTTGGGAGAAGGTAAGTTTATCTCTACGATGAGTGTACAAAGTGTTGGTAACAGTGATTCAGGTGTAGGTAGGTGTGTGTGTGTGTGTGTGTGTGTGTGTGTGTGTGTGTGTGCGCAGTCAAACAGATCCTCACATCTTGGGAACAATAAACTTTAAAAATAGATTAAGAAAAAAAATATCTTCTTTTGGTTTATTTTTATTATGTCACTGTCTGGTTCTTCTGTTGTTGTTGTGTGTAGTTGGCAACCTTGGGTGGGTGGGGGTGTACAGTATATAAGCCATGATACACTGCAAGGCCACCTACTACCATCATACTACAGGAGGGTGGTAGTAGTGGCGGGTACTAACTCAGGCCACCTACTACCATCATACTACAGGAGGGTGGTAGTAGTGGCGGGTACTAACTCAGGCCACCTACTACCATCATACTACAGGAGGGTGGTAGTAGTGGCGGGTACTAACTCAGGCCACCTACTACCATCATACTACAGGAGGGTGGTAGTAGTGGCGGGTACTAACTCAGGCCACCTACTACCATCATACTACAGGAGGGTGGTAGTAGTGGCGGGTACTAACTCAGGCCACCTACTACCATCATACTACAGGAGGGTGGTAGTAGTGGCGGGTACTAACTCAGGCCACCTACTACCATCATACTACAGGAGGGTGGTAGTAGTGGCGGGTACTAACTCAGGCCACCTACTACCATCATACAAGGTAGTAGTAGTGGTAGGTACTACGGTAACTCACCTGTGGTGGTGATGGGCGCCTTCAGTTGTCTGGTCTTCTCCACGATGAAGGAGATGTTGATGGCTATCGTCGCCACCAGCACCAGCATCAGCCCCCCCTGCAGAAGATAACAGCGGGGTGAGTTTTCTCTGACACACAGTACTGGAACCACACCGAGGTCTCTAGTAACTCATTTGAAGTAAGACAATTAATTATTGTATATTAGTCAATGTAGGTCAAGTCCAGAAAACACACACACACACACACACACAATACCACATAATCACCCAAGGCAACCGACTCACATTACTCCACCCACACACAAATGCCTTTAACCCTCCACCCACCCACCTACACGTCCCACCTTCCACATACATCCCTTTATTACCCAGCAACACATTATGTAAAGTAAGGCGCACTGAGGGATGTGGGTACTAGAGTAGTGTGGGATAAGGAGACTCAATCATCATTTTCCACATTAAGTCAAACACGGTGAGAATCCTTGCTCACGTAGAAAGGAACTTGGGAACACCAGCAATTACTTGGCAGCGACCTCAGCCACAGCAGGATAGGACTCGGTTATTTTAGAGCAGGTGAAGTGATTAAAATAAATCTTGTGCAATAGAGACATTCACCAACTCTAGGAATTCGTGTTGCATGTTACCAGCTCATTCAGTTCTGGGAAGTAAGAACACAACTCCATTAGCAGGAAGAGCAGATGAGCCACCACCAGCCGCATCATCTGTAGTTTTCCAGCACTTTTGTTATTTTTTAAATGCGTCAACTACCCACATCTGTCGACTTATCACGCTGGATTGCAAATTTGTCTAAAGGTGCCCCACGTATTTCACCACAGTGTAAGCTACCTCGGTGTGAGAAACCCTGCTACATGGAGTTCATTTATACACAACTCTCTCTCTCTCTCTCTCTCTGTACCACAACAACACGTATTATTGCCTCACCCACACAACCAAACAATGCTCGTCAATAGAGGCGAGTTGTTGACTAACCTTCACAGACAGCGTGTGGTCATTAGCCTGTGTTTGGTCAGTGTGTCTGTATTTGTTATAGTGTATCAACTGACAGATGGAGTAGTGGTCTGAGGATGGTCAACTCTCTCTGGAAACACTGATCTGTTGTTTTGGTCAGCGTAGCGTTACGTTCGGTTAGGTAAGGTATCAGTAGTGTTGGTCTAAAACTGATGTATTATTTTTGTACTTTAAACATAAAACCGATGTATTATTCTGCATTTAAGTGCCACATAATAACATTTTACAACATTATTTAGGTGTGTCGTGTGTGTCTCCATCTGTACTTGTCCGTATATTGACAGAAACTCGTTCTCGAACGCCTGGTGGCCTGTTAGAGGCAGTGTGGATACAGCACACTGAAGACTACAGCACACTGAAGACTAAGACAACACTGCACTAAACCACCTTCACTTCCCCATCTGTCAAGTTGTTCACATATGGGTAAACTGGGTTGCCCTGGACGAGAACATTAAATAACAACAATAACTACGACATTCACTCCTCTTGTGACGTGATTACCGTGGATGAAATATTACACACGAGGACCCACCTGTAGGAGCTTGGCCAGGCGCCTCCCTCGGGGCAGCAGCTGCGGCAGGTGGCGGTGGTAGGCACTGTTGCCGCCAGGAGTGCCATCCCGACGACCCTCACACGACCGTCGGGGCACGAAGGGCGGCGCCTTTGGGTTAGGTCGCCAAGAATCCATCATCTCTGCCTGTCACTCCTCCTCCTCCTCCTCCACCCCCCCTCCTACAGTGTTGTCACGCCAGCCGGGTCACCATCACCTGGGGGAGAGACACACCTGTCAGTCACATGTCTGACACACTGTACCGAGTAGTAGTAGAAGTAACAACAACAACAACAACAATAATAATAATAATAATAATAATAACACATCATCTGAGATTTGAGTGGACACAAACACTGCCCGCGAACCGTTACCATGACACTGTATATATCAAACCAGTGACGCCGCCAACACCGTAATTACCATAGTCACCGCTAAAGACTGTCTCCTCTCAACGTTTTCTTTAATCCCACAAAACCCTGAGTGTCAGTATGAGTGTAATGGCCACCAACAGTTTATCATGTGGACCTTATTACGTGTTGATCATATCTCCCATTACAGTACAACCATTGTCCACTGTCCACTATTTTACCATCACCACAACCACCATTACTAACACCACTCCACCACAACCACCACTCCACCACAACCACCAACTAACCACCACTCCACAACAAATACAATCACGCCATTATCACTACTACTACTATTCCATCACAACCACCACCAGTATTTCAACCACCACCTCACAACCATCTTTCAATCACCATACCCCCACTACCACAATTCCATTACAACTACCACCACCACCAGCAGCATAACTTCCACTACCACCATCAACGTTGCGCAGCTGCTCATTCCAGTCAAAATAATTGGTGGTTACAATAGCAATTACGATGCTTTATTGAGAGTCAGCCAGGCAGGTCAAGGAGCCATTACCTCCCAATACCACGACTCACTTGACCTGACCTGACCTGATTGAACAATGGAAAACCTGGCCTTGACCTCGTTTGACCCTGGAGTAAACCTGAAGAACCTATCCCTGACCTGACTTGTTATGACCTAACTTGCTTCTGACACTGAATGGACGTTAAGTCAATCTCAGTGACCTAAGATAAACTATGACACACACACACACACACTTCTCATAATATATATTGTGACTATCAATGAATGGGTGGTGACACGATAAACATATATATATACTCTCTCTCTCTCTCTCTCTCTCTCTCTCTCTCTCTCTCTCTCTCTCTCTCTCTCTCCAACACAGTACAAGACGCGGTGAAGTAGTATTAGATCGAACCAACAGGGAAGGAGGAACGGTGTGTGTGTGTGTGTGTGTGTGTGGCATTACTTAACACTTTACGAGTACTTAGAAGCAGAGGTATTTGATAAGGTGATAATTTAGTAGACATTATTTAGTGACTTATGAACGAGGAGGCAAGACACAAGACCGCTGATAGTTGGTGAGTTATGGGGTCTCTCTCTCTCTCTCTCTCTCTCTCTCTCTCTCTCTCTCTCTCTCTTTCCTTGGCTGACGTGGGAAGGCTTACGCTGCAACCTCCCCCCCCCCCCTGTTGCTGACACCTGACATATACGTTGCTGAGACCTGACATATACCCTGCTGACGCCTGACATATTACCCTGTTGGCGCCTGACATATACTCTGCTGACACCTGACTAAAATGATGAGTCATACCCAACTAAGTGGTGTGTGTGTGTGTGAATAAGCGTGACTTACACTACACTGAAGGTATTATTACTACCCAAGTGTGTCCCTAATTACCCTCCTTCAACTCCCCTAACCCCCCTCACACCCCTAACCCCCACCACCACGATTACGTCAGCACAACACACCAGCGCTGACACCCTCCTGACATTGCTGATGATTGTGCAGTTTGTCAGTCACTCGTTTTGGGGGGTTAAAAATCCTTGACCCCCCCCCCCCCCCTTTCAGTTGCGGCCCCAAATCAAGTGACCCCAATCTGTGACCCCGGAAGTTGACCCCAGTTTAGATCTCCACTTTGTGACCCCAAAAGTTGTCCAAAAGTTCATCATAAACTTGTGTTGTGATATAGAGAAAAAAATTACATAAAATATTAAGACTAAAAAAGTCCCTATAATATAAGTACTAATTATAGGTATTAAGTATTTAATTAAGAGTACAGGTAGTAATTAGGACTAACATTACCAACCTAACCTAACCAAATTTATCCTTACCTCACCTTAACTAACCTAACCTAACCCAATCAAATCTCATTTAACTTCCTCCCACCTTGCTGACACCTGACGCCTCACCCCCTCCCCCTTGCTGACACTCCACATATCTCCCTAAACGCCGCTTACTGACATCGTTCGCAAACTCTGCTGATGCTGACACCGTTTCCACCACCACCACCACTACTTGCACAATAACCACTACCTGCAACCACCACTACCTGCACAACAACCACTACTACCTGCACCACCACCACCATCTGCACTACCACCACAACCACCACTACTACCTGCACCATCACCACCATCTGCACTACCACAACTACCTGCAACCACCACCACAGACACTAGTAATAACAACAATAACATCAATAATAACAGCATTACACAGTACAACATCCGGGGCAGTAAGTGAACGGGGACGACGGGGGGAAAATCTGAGGTGGGAAAATAATGACCAAGGGGGAAATAATGAACAAGGCGGGGAAATAATGAACAAGGCGGGGAAATAATGACCAAGGCGGGGAAATAATGACCGAGGCGGGGAAATAATGAACAAAGCGGGGAAATAATGACCAAGGCGGGGAAATAATGACCGAGGCGGGGAAATAATGACCGAGGCGGGGAAATAATGACCGAGGCGGGGAAATAATGACCGAGGCGGGGAAATAATGACCGAGGCGGGGAAATAATGACCGAGGTGGGGAAATAATGACCGAGGTGGGGGAAATAATGACCGAGGCGGGGAAATAATGACTGAGGCGGGGAAATAATGACCGAGGCGGGGGAAATAATGACCGAGGCGGGGGAAATAATGACCGAGGCGGGGAAATAATGACCGAGGTGGGGAAATAATGACCGAGGCGGGGAAATAATGACCGAGGCGGGGAATATGGAGGAGGTGGTCGTGTATCTTCTCACTATTAAACTCTCCTCTGCTACCTGCTGGTCTGTGTCCCTCCACTTTACCCTCCCTCCCTCCCTTCACCTGATTCCCTCCCTCCCTCCCTTCACCTGATTCTCTCCCTCCCTCTACTTTACCCTTCCTTCCTTCCCTCCCTTCCTGATTCCTTCCCCTTCCACCCCCCCCCCCCCCCCCCACACACACAGACCATCTTATGTCAGTGTTACAGTGTTGGACTCCGAGCGTGACGCAGTTTACACAAATGTAGTCTTGTCCAAAAATATAAAACCAATTAGAATTTTTGTTGTTGTTATAGAAATTGTATCGATTTTTTTGTATATATATGAGAGAGAGAGAGAGAGAGAGAGAGAGAGAGAGAGAGAGAGAGAGAGAGTCACTTACACAATCACAGACTCAGACTATAATAATAATAATAATAATAATAATAATAATAATAAATAACTTTCCTCAACACATAATTCAAAATATTATGGCCATCAAGACCCAGATATACACGGATGGCTAATGACGTCACACGAGGTATAAACATTACCTACACGATAACCAATGGTCTCTACCCCCCCCCCCCCCCTTCCCCCTTTAATGGCCAGCTGGTTTTAATGGCAGAGGTTTATAGTTTCATCTATATATAATTTGTTCACCAGAAAGTAACATTATATAACCAAAAACTATATAATAATTTCATATATCCAGTTTGTCGGGTGGTGTTCAATCTAAAAGCAATTGGCCAATAATGTAACACTTAAATAATGATTAAAAAAATGTCTTTGACGCAACTACTCGATATTAATGTAAACTGGACAAGGAAATAATATATGTCAGTAGTTTATTTTTACGGCGAGTGTTTGGCGAGTCGTGTTTGTGTGTTTGGTGAGTCGTGTTTGTGTGTTTGGTGAGTCGTGTTTGTGTGTTTGGTGTGTCGTGTTTGTGTGTTTGGCGAGTCGTGTTTGGTGTTGTGTCACGTTTAGTGTATTAATTGTTTGGTGTGTCATGTGTTTTGTGTCATGTGTTTTGTGTCATGTGTGTGTGTGTTGTGTCATATAAACAACGCCAGTGTGTCAAGGGGGTTGTCCACTATACCTACCCTTTGTGATTTACTGCCTTAGAACAATGTAAATTTTTGTATCACCTGAAGATTAGACACCCCAGGTTATTTCACCTGTTAATTAAAACACCCTAACGCTACCTCCCTGCCTGTCCTTACCTACCTACCTCCCCCCTCCCTCCCTACCTACCTACCTACCTCTCTCCCTACCAACCTCTCTCCCTGCCTATCTCTCTCCCTCCCTC
Organism: Homarus gammarus; assembly: GCA_958450375.1. Taxonomy (NCBI): domain Eukaryota; kingdom Metazoa; phylum Arthropoda; class Malacostraca; order Decapoda; family Nephropidae; genus Homarus; species Homarus gammarus. Next base: position 989,902 of record CAUDMG010000415.1, on the reverse strand, counting down.
CCTGTTTCCCTCCCTACCTATCTCCGTCTCCCTGCCCTCCCTCTCTCTCTTCATCTGGTCACACAGTACCCGGTCACGCCATCCATCCATTGACAGCCGACCATCCACACCTTCAAGCCTCCACCACAGCCAGGACCATCCACACCCTCACGTCTCCACCACAGCCAGGACCATCCATACCCTCACGTCTCCACCACAGCCAGGACCATCCACACCTTCAAGCCTCCACCACAGCCAGGACCATCCACACCCTCACGCCTCCACCACAGCCACGACCATCCACACCCTCACGTCTCCACCACAGCCAGGACCATCCACACCCTCACGTCTCCACCACAGCCAGGACCATCCACACCCTCACGCCTCCACCACAGCCAGGACCATCCACACCCTCACGTCTCCACCACAGCCAGGACCATCCACACCCTCACGCCTCCACCACAGCCAGGACCATCCACACCCTCAAGCCTCCACCACAGCCAGGACCATCCACACCCTCACGTCTCCACCACAGCCAGGACCATCCACACCCTCACGTCTCCACCACAGCCAGGACCATCCACACCCTCACGCCTCCACCACAGCCACGACCATCCACACCCTCAAGCCTCCACCACACCCTGACGCCTCCACCACACCCTCACGTCTCCACCACACCCTCACGTCTCCACCACACCCTCACGTCTCCACCACATCTCTACCACACCCTCACGTCTCCACCACAGAGAACAAACGTCAAGTTAGGTCCAAGAGCAGTAAAACACAACCAGGGTACAGTAAACCTTCATTTATTGTACAGCTTTAATTTAAGTAACAAGTTTAAAATTAAGTTCTTGTTTGGTACGACTGAGATTGTGTTGGTAGTGGTGGTAACAGTGTTGGAAGCCTGACACCATTATATAGTAGGACTGGGAGTGTGGTGGTAGAAGCACAACTCACCACCACAGACAAAACAATAGTGTATGGTATATACCTGAAACTGTTGAGTGTTGTCATGGTAACCTGATGGAGGGAGGGAGGGAAGGGAGGGAGGGAGGGAAGGGAGGGAGGGGATCGCATCGTTCACTCCACTTACATAAATATTGTACCATCTCATTGTACCGTCACACACTGTACCGTCACACACAGTGTCATCACACACTGTACCGCCACACACTGTACCGCAACACACTGTACCCCCACACTGTACCATCACATACTGTACCATCATACACTGTACCCCCACACTGTACCATCACAGACTGTACCATCACACACTTTACCGCCACACACTGTACCGCCACACACACACTGTACCATCACACATTGTACCATCACACACTGTACCCCCACACACTATACCGTCACACGCTGTACCGTCACACACTACCACCACACACTGTACCGCTACACACTACCACCACACACTGTACCATCACACACTACCACCACACGCTGTACCGTCACACACTACCACCACACACTGTACCGCTACACACTACCACCACACACTGTACCATCACACACTACCACCACACGCTGTACCGTCACACACTACCACCACACACTGTACCGCTACACACTACCACCACACACTGTACCGCCACACACTACCACCACACACTGTACCGCCACACACTACCACCACACACTGTACCGTCACACACTACCATCACACACTACCACCACACACTGTACCGCCACACACTACCACCACACGCTGTACCATCACACACTACCACCACACGCTGTACCGTCACACACTACCATCACACACTACCACCACACACTGTACCGTCACACCAGCTACACACAGACGTCATCAACCATGTTCCACTTTTAATACGCGTCCTGCCCGAGCGATGAATATTTATATCGAATGAGTAACTAACTAACTCACTGAGAAAACTTTTCTGTTAAGCGGCGACTCCTGGAATAAAGGCAACCGAACCGAACCGAACCGAACCTTTATTTGATTAATTTGGCCTAAAAGTTAAGACCCGCGCGTCTCTCTCTCTCTCTCTCTCTCTCTCTCTCTCTCTCTCTCTCTAATAATGGCGTGTAACTCATCACCCATTACACACACAAGCACCAGGATCACCACAGTCAAGTCACCAAGAGAAAGACGAGCCAGAGCTCAACGCCTCTGCTACCACCACACTGCCCCTGCCACACCAACACTACACTGCCCCTGCCACCACCGCACTGCCAACACCAGACTGCCCCCACCACACCAACACTACACTGCCCCTACCACCACCGCACTGCCAACACCACACTGCCCCCACCACACCAACACTACACCGCCACCACCACACTACCACCACCACCACCACGAAAATACAAATATATAGTCATCAATAAATACCGCACGTGGCCTTGGCTTAAATGTTGATAATGTGAGGACTTCCTGTGTGCCGAGTCTCTCCTTCAGCGTAAAATCGTCACTTGAATCCCAGTTTAGATTTAAGTGAGCTTGGATTACTTCCCCTAACCTAACCTAACATTTCTTATTAAATACGATGTGGTAGCTGCAAAAATCCCTCCCCCCCCCCCTCCATCCTTCTTAGTGTCTATAACCCACCTTAACCCCTGTACCTCGCCACCACCTTACACCCACCCCCGCCATCCCCCATCACTCGTCCACACATCATTAACAAAAAGAGAGAGAGAGGATTGGCATTGCTAACCGTACCAGGTAGATGTGTGGCCGACTGTACCACTGGCTACGACATGACGTGATTGGTGGAAAGGTTTGCTATGGGTCATATACAGTAGGTTGGTGTTTGGAGAGATAGGTTACCACAGGGGGCGGAGGAACACCTTTCTGCAACTGTACCACTGTAGTAATAAAACATTCACCACCTTGCCTTCCATGTTAATAGTCACCATCACAGTTTAGTGGTGTCATTACTCTGCTCACTGGGCTAGACAACACGACCAGACTCCCTAGTAATAAGATGCTTGCAGGCGGCCACATAGCACTGCTCAAGGCTCCTACTGTTCTGCTTATTCTCTACTACTTTCTTGTTCTTTCTTTTTTTCCTGTTATTCTTTCTTCTGATCTTTTATACCACTGTCACTACCAACATCAATTACCACTACCACCATCGTATACAACAACTACCAGCATCACCACCACTACCACCACAATACATGGCTGCTCATCTTCTAGTTCTCTTCAAGTGATCTAATTAACCAAATGAGAAGACTTTTTAATTACCTCCTGAGACAGTGTGCGTCCAGGTGAAGGGGAGGTGCTCACAACACCTGTAGGTGAAGGGGAGGTGTCCACACCACCTGTAGGTGAAGGGTAGGTGCTCACAACACCTGTAGGTGAAGGGGAGGTGCTCAACACCTGTAGGTGAAGGGGAGGTGCTCACAACGCCTGTAGGTGAAGGGGAGGTGCTCACAACACCTGTAGGTGAAGGGAGGTGCTCACAACACCTGTAGGTGAAGGGGAGGTGCTCAACACCTGTAGGTGAAGGGGAGGTGCTCAACACCTGTAGGTGAAGGGGAGGTGCTCACAACACCTGTAGGTGAAGGGGAGGTGCTCACAACACCTGTAGGTGAAGGGGAGGTGCTCAACACCTGTAGGTGAAGGGGAGGTGCTCACAACACCTGTAGGTGAAGGGGAGGTGCTCACAACACCTGTAGGTGAAGGGGAGGTGCTCACAACACCTGTAGGTGAAGGGGAGGTGTCCACACCACCTGTAGGTGAAGGGTAGGTGCTCACAACACCTGTAGGTGAAGGGTAGGTGCTCACAACACCTGTAGGTGAAGGGTAGGTGCTCACAACACCTGTAGGTGAAGGGGAGGTGTCCACACCACCTGTAGGTGAAGGGTAGGTGCTCACAACACCTGTAGGTGAAGGGTAGGTGTCCACACCACCTGTAGGTGAAGGGGAGGTGTCCACACCACCTGTAGATGAAGGAGCTTTATACCCGGGTGGTGGTGGCGGCAGACAACATAAGTGGCAGGTTATGAGGTACAGTCTGGTCCCCGCCGAGGTCTGGCAGACGCGGCCATAATTACTGAGTGTTTACCACGATGTTCACACCCTCTCCCTCCCCACCCTCCCCCCCTTGCTCACACCCCTCCCTACACCCCCTCCCCCATACTACCCCCCCCTTTGTTATCTCATGCTATTTTCTTTATAATCACAGTTATTAGGTAATGGTCAACATCATTAACATCATTCTAACTTGCAAACATGTGAAGATTAGTCCCAGCTTATATCACCTGATGAATAAACACCCTAACGCTTACCTAACCTAACCAAACCTACCCTAACCTAACCTAACCTACCCTAACCTAACCTACCCTAACCTAACCTAACAAAACACAGAAAAATCCACCTCATCCTCTAAAAATAACGTCAACATAAAGTGTCTAAGAAAACTTCGTCCTATTTCACACTGTTTAAAATATCGTTCAAGTTTAATTCGCTTTCCGTGTATTGACGTCACTTCCAGTAGGTTGATTTTTTTTTTTTTTTGTGAGTGGAACCAAGGAGTGTGTGGGTCATTGATTTACACACGTCTCAGGGGGAGGGGGGAGGAGTGGGGGAGAGGGGGTAGAGGGGGGCAGGAGGAGGAGGGGTAGGAGGAGGAGGGGTAGGAGGAGGAGGGGTAGGGGGACAGGAGGAGAAGGGGTAGGAGGAGGAGGGGTAGGGGGCAGGAGGAGGAGGGGTAGGAGGGTAGGAGGAGGAGGGGTAGGAGGGTAGGAGGAGGAGGTGTAGGGGGTAGGAGGAGGAGGTGTAGGGGGTAGGAGGAGGAGGGGAAGGAGGGTAGGAGGAGGAGGGGTAGGGGGGCAGGAGGAGGAGGGGTAGGAGGGTAGGAGGAGGAGGGGTAGGGGGACAGGAGGAGAAGGGGTAGGAGGAGGAGGGGTAGGGGGCAGGAGGAGGAGGGGTAGGAGGGTAGGAGAAGGAGGGGTAGGGGGTAAAGGATGGAGAGGGGGTCAGGAGGAGGAGTGGGGAGGGGTAGGGGGTAGGATGAAGGAGGAGTAGGGGCTGGAGTAGTAGTAGTAGTAGTAGTAGTAGTAGTAGTAGTAGAAGTCACTGAATGCCTCATGGATCTGCGGCTCAACTAATTTAACACAGATAGGATAGCTTCTTATGTATTAGGATATTTAATATTAAGGTAAATAAATGGTGGCGAAGGTGTGGCTATTGGGGGAGGCTGGAGGCCACGATAAAAAAAAAAAAAAAAAAAAAAAAAAAAAATAAAGTAGTAGTAGTAGTAGTTGTTTGTGTGTGTGTGTGTGATAAGAGTCCAAAGCACACTGTTTATAGAATAGCACAACATTTTATCTCTGATGGCAAGATAACTTATACAAGATATACTAAGGCTGTATCCACACTTCTACCAGCTAAGTCAACTTCCATGTACCGAACTAAACAAACAATGTACAAGAAATACTCTAACTCTCAACGCCACAGTATCCTGACCACTGGGCTCTGATAAATACCCTTGTGACCTCTGACCTGTAATCCTTTATGCGCTACCTCCCACAGGATGAGTATGAGGTGCACAATAAACTAGCTGCTGTCCGGTCTAAAAAAAAAATTCAGATTCATACATACATACACAGTTACACACCCAACTCACACACACACACACACACAACAAACACCCCGCCCACACACACACACACACACCCAAAAAACACCCCGCCCACACACACATATAAGTAAAGATGTTTTGAATGGATGTATTTTGGAGCAGACTTGTTTGCGTGGACTACAACAAACCGCGAGGAGGTCATTAGTAAAGCCCCGGGAGTCATATTTACAACCTGCCTTTAATAGTTCAACTCTGTGTGTGTGTGTGTGTGTGTGTTTACCGAGGGCCTGGAAATTAGTTTATGAAATATGGTGACGTCTGACCAGCCATCACTGTATTCCTGTACCGTAACACCTCACTGTACCATCATCACGGGTCCGTACCATAATGTAAAAAATCCAGAGTACAAAACTATTATGATATTACAGCAATTTTTTTTAGATAAGCTTTGACACACACACACACACGCACACACACACACGTCAATCCCCAAAATACTTGAGTTTACCCAATAATACTTTTTTTCATCGCTTTCTTTGACACAGCTGACTCGTCATGGTCCAGATCCCAAGAATTCGCTGAAAAAAATCACAACCTGACTAAGATATTCAGAAATCATTTAAGACTAAATATAATCATGAATATGTAAGATGACTAAACATATGTGTATGTGTGTGTGTGTGTGTGTGTGGTGTGTGTGTGGGTGGTGTGCGCGTGATGTAAATACGGCACATTCACCAAGAGGCACGACCCACCTGTACAGTTTGTGGTCAAAATTCCCTGGTCGTGTTTACCATCGGCGGCTGGAGTATCATGGCGTTTTAAGTGGGATTATAATTTAACATCTCTCTTCATATTTTTTATTTGTATGTTGTTGTTGTTGTAGTTGTTGCAGTTGTTGTTGTTGTTACAGTATATTGAATGAAAAGCATCGTTCATCACCCACACAAGCCAATCACACACACTCACTAGCAGGGTTTGGCAGTGGACTACTGCACCATCCTCGTCATCGCCACCTACTGCCACCTGCAGTCCCCCACCCACCTCGCGCAGTCCGCCACTACAACAAAACTCAGCCCATAAGAGCCCGCACTGATAGATATAAGAACAGCACCATCCCATCTATTGTTAAAATAATAAACAGCTCCTGATTTATGTACTGTACAGCCCTGTAAATGTATTGAACGTATATTATTATGTGCAAATCACATGTAAGTTTGCATATTTTCAGCCACCGGCAGCAACTCTATTAAAAAACCGTTTATTATTATTATCATTATTATTATTATTATTACACACAAGCGTACCTTATATCAGTGTGTGGAGGCCAAAGGGGGAGGGAGAGAAGAGGGGGAGGGAAGTAGGGGTAATGGAAGAGGAAGGAGGGGGTGAGGGAAGAGGAGGGAAGGGGAGGAAGGGGATGGGGGAAGGGGAGGAAGGGGATAAGGGAAGAGGAGGTAGGAATTATCTTCTGGCATCTCAAGAGGTTCCCAGGTTAAGTATTCCACCATAACAGCGTCTTATATCACAGCGACACACGAGGCCACAGCAGCGACACAAGAGGCCACTATTGCTCGCTCACTTCAACAGATTGCAAAGCCCGAGATGTAAAAAGGAGTTGAAATTACACCAAGACTACTGTGTGTGTGTGTATCTCAACCCCACACAAGTGTACATATACAACACTAATAATGCACGCTGTCAACAGCTTTGCAATCCAGCCACCCACCTCCAAGCCGCCGCCACCGCCACCACCCCCCCCCCCCCCCGCCATCCACCCAACACCAAGCCAACCCACCACCCATCCCGCCACCCACAACCCCGCCTAAGCCCCAGGGGCGGCCTAGTTCTCTACATGACCCTACAGTACATCATACACACACACACACCCTAACCCAACCTAATTTAACCTAACCCAACCTAACCTAATTTGGTTTAACTTAACATAACCTAACGTAACCTAATTGAATTTGCTGTAACTTAACTTAACCTAACCTAACCTAACCTACCCCACCCCACACACTAACCCAATTTAACCTAACGTCCAAAAGTTAACAAGTTATGTAGAACTCGCCATTACTATCATCCACAAGTTAACAACACAATTGCATGACATTATTACCTTACCTAAGTTGTTAAAGTAATTAAAACGTCAGTGTATAATCTATCACCTACACGTGTCTACCACTACTACACACCGGTCTACCACTATTACACATGTCTACCACCACTACACACCGGTCTACCACTATTACACATGTCTACCACCACTACACACCGGTCTACCACTATTACACATGTCTACCACCACTACACATGCCTATCACCACTACACACCTGTCTACCATTATTACACATCTGTCTATCACCACTACACCTGTCTACCACCATTACAAACCTGTCAACCAGCATTACACACCTGTTTACCACTATTACACACCTGTCTACCACCATTACACCTGTCTACCATCACGAGTGACAATTAGTTATGATAATTAATGTGATGATATGTGGTTATAATTAGTGATAATAATTAACATGGAAGGTGTACCTGTGTGCTCGTCCAGGTGTGAAGGGTTTAATTAATCAGCCAACAGAGGATCCACAGGTGGCAATTACTTGACGGCGTGACACTAGTGCCAGGTGCCATGGGAGGTGTGACACTGGTGTAACGTGCTTGTGGTAGTGGTTGTCAGGTGTCACAAGGTGTGGAACTAGTGTCAGGTGCCACAGGAGGTTGGTACAGTGTGTGTGTGTGAGGGAGGGGGGGGGGTGGCCAGGGGGTGTATCTGGTGGTCGGTCAGAGTCGTGTAGGAGACACGTGTAGCACCGTGGTCGGGCAAGCACTGGTGGGGAGGGCGAGGGCTACCGTGTTTTATAGCTGCCAGACGTGTGTGTACTACCATCACCACTACCACTATCATCACCACTACCACTACAACCACCATTACCACTACCATAACAGCCGCTACTACCCACTACCAGGTGACGTTAGTTTTGGTAAGCGTTAGGGTGTCTATTCTTCAGGTGATCCGACCATTAGAGACATACCCCAAGAACAGGTGGGGAAAAAACACTCAACTGTGTATAATTTATCATAAACAAATAGTCACATATTATACATAGATGTTTAGGTGACAGACAGACAGACAGACACAGACGCGCAAGTGAGAAGCGACAAACAGTGACGTGTCCTTCCCTACCAACCCTCCCTCCTTCACTCTCCCTCCCCTTCCCTTCCTTCCCTCCCTCCCTCCCTCCCTCCCACCTAGTAATCCTCTTACACTCTCATAGCTTTAGAAGGCAGCCGTGTGAGAAGGTCGGGTCAGTAGAACAACTGTGGGCGTGTTGGTGAGGCTGTGGGCGTGTTGGTGAGGCTGTGGGCGTGTTAGTGAGGCTGTGGGCGTGTTGGTGAGGCTGTGGGCGTGTTGGTGAGGCTGTGGGCGTGTTGGCGAGGCTGTGGGCGTGTTGATGATACCGTGGGCGTGGAGGGGCGGCCACTAGCTCTCTCTCAACATATTTTACATGTCCCAAAAATCTACACACAGGAATTCAAATTAATTTTCTGAAGAGCAAGATGTGTGTGTGTGTGTGTGTGTGCGTGTACGTACAGGATCTCACAAACAGTAAATTCTACCTAAACTGACGGACAAACAGACAGACAGACGGAACCACCACCACCACCAACAGAACCATTACCACCTACTGACACCCCATTACACATACGCACACCCCACTACACATACGCACACCCGCCCCACTACACACACACACAAACATTCAACATCCGTAACTTCAATTTCCCACCACAAAATACAACAACATTTTTACACCAAGATTCCTATCACGAGTGACTCTAAAAATGTTACCTTTATCACCAAACTCCGCCGCTCATACTAACTGTACATTAATTAAGGCAACACCTGCCATGTAGCGCACCTGAACACAACTGTCCTATGTTAAATAAACTCCCTTGAACACCTGTACGGAAATAAATGAACACACCTTAATAGACACCTGTACACCCCCGAGAACAAATAATAATAATAATAATAATAATAATAATAATAACAATAATAATGCCACTGATGTACCTGTGTAAAAATAACCTTGAATGTTGATAAGGAAATGAGAGAGAGAGAGAGAGAGAGAGAGAGAGAGAGAGAGAGAGAGAGAGAGAGAGAGAGAGGACTGGATATTATTACATTATTCTTCGTTACTTAGACACACATACACACACAAAAATTATTCTATCTTTCTATCTACCAATGTATGTATGTATGTATGTATGTATGTATGTAAGTATGTATGTATGTATGTATGTATGTATGTATGTGTGTGTATGTGTATCTATATATATATATATATCCGCATTCCGCTCGCCTCGCAAGCGAGCAGACCCGAGTTCGTTCCCCGGACAGGGTGAAACTATGGGCAAGTTTCTTGGCGCCATTTGCCTCTGTCTACCCAGCAGTAATTGGGAACCTGGATCTCAATCGATTTACGGATCGTGTTCCGGGGTAATGGTTAGCCAGTGCAGTTGGCGAGTTGTCCGGTCTTCACGGACTATTCCGTGACACTGGGTCATGCAGCTCGTTAACTCAGGGTGTGGTTGTTGTGATGGAGACAGCTTCTACACCTTAAACAAATTCACGCTTATGTGGCCCTTGGGCCGGCCATCCTCGTTACACGAGGAGCAACCATTATAATTTATTTTATTTGTGTATATATAGTATGTGTGTATATATGTATGTATATATTTATGTATGTACAGTATGTATATATATATTGGGCTAATGAAATATATATATATATATATATATATATATATATATATATATATATATATATATATATATATATATATATATATATATATATATGTATTTAAGCCAAATCAACAGAGCCTGGTACTTTCCACCCAAACACACCCCCCCCCCCCCCACGACAGGCGAACCCCCCACCCGCACTGACGAACGAACACACACACCTGACACTGAAATCGGGGCTCGAGTAACCCTAGATTTACACACGTGGGGCCACCTAGAACCACCTGAAGGTAAATGTTCACCTGCAGACATAACTCCCTGAACATCTGGAGGAGAACGGACTCAAAATTACCTTCATACCGCGACACACTACTGACGGCGACGGTGTAGGAGGAATCAGGTGTAAGAGCCACCCTAACTCACCTGAGACTGTGTTAAAGCATCTCACCTGTGCCTTCACCTACTTGGGGAGAGAGAGAGAGCGAGAGAGAGAGAGAGAGAGAGAGAGGTTAAGACGGGGGTATAACTATTTTGATATTACTCACTCACTCAATATCTCTTACTCAGTCATTATCTCACTCACTCACCAAGTACTTGAACGTAGGTTAGGTGGGGAGGATTAGGTGAGGGTGGAAGAGAAGCTGGGGTGAGGGTGAAGGGGCTGGGGTGAGGGTGGAGACGCTGGGGTGAGGGTGGAGAGAAGCTGGGGTGAGGGTGGAGAGAAGCTGGGGTGAGGGTGGAGACGCTGGGGTGAGGGTGGAGACGCTGGGGTGAGGGTGGAGAGAAGCTGGGGTGAGGGTGGAGAGAAGCTGGGGTGAGGGTGGAGAGAAGCTGGGGTGAGGGTGGAGACGCTGGGGTGAGGGTGGAGAGAAGCTGGGGTGAGGGTGGAAGAGAAGCTGGGGTGAGGGTGGAAGAGAAGCTGGGGTGAGGGTGGAGAGAAGCTGGGGTGAGGGTGGAAGAGAAGCTGGGGTGAGGGTGAAGGGGCTGGGGTGAGGATGAAAGAGAAGCTGGGGTAAGGGTGGAGACGCTGGGGTGAGGGTGGAGAAAAGCTGGGGTAAGGGTGAAGGGGCTGGGGTGAGGTGGAGTGAAGCTGGAATGAGGAGGGTGAAAAGGAGAGTTTTCCCAGACAGACACCCACACAAAACACCATGTCTCCTTGACGGTACAATACAGGAAAAAAACTCGTCCCTGACCCTAGGTGGTGTGTGTGTGTGTCACTTCCTCACCACCAACAAGCACACCATCAGGCTCGCTCTCTCTCTCGCTCTCTCTCTCTCTCTCTCTCTCTCTCTCTCTCTCTCTCCTTATAGCTGCAATAGGGACACGGATTCTGGCCACGAGAGTCAACACTTCACCTAGCGGCCGTAAGCTGGACGTGTTGAGAATTGTATAAAGGCGAGCAGGTGACCCCAGGTGGATGGGCAGGTGTGCCTTGTATACCTGGAGAGTTAGTGAAGCCCGCGGATGTAAATAAACACTTCACTCTTTTGTTAGTCAAATATTTGTGTGAATACTAATGAGGAAAATGAACGTGTGTGTGTGTGTGTGTGTGTGTGTGCTTCCCTTACCGTCTCGTCACATTTCTCCCTCACTACCTCTCACAGTCTCCCTCACTACCTCTCTCTCGTCTCCCTCACTACCTCCCTCAATGCCTCCCTATTTGTGGGCGGTATTTTAATGACTCGAGGTTCAACTTTTAGTGGACGACGCTTTTAACTCTTCAAGGACGACAATTTAACCCTTCAAGGACGACGATTTAACTCTTCAAGGACGACGATTTAATCCTTCAAGGACGACGATTTAACCCTTCAAGGACGACGATTTAACTCTTCAAGGACGACGAATTAACCCTTCAAGGACGACGATTTAACTCTTCAAGGACGACGAATTAACCCTTCAAGGACGACGATTTAACCCTTCAAGGACGACGATTTAACCCTTCAAGGACGACGATTTAACCCTTCAAGAACGATGATTTTAACCCTTTGAGTAAGAGTGCTCAAATTATTCGTCCTCAAAGGGTTACTGTGATTCTGGCGACTAGCTCTGAAGAAGGTAGTCACTGTAGGTTAGGTCAGGTCAGGTCAGGTCAGGTCAGGTCATGTGTGTTCCCCATCTCTCCTGTAACTTGCCATGGAGGTTTTCTGATCTAGTGAGAGTGACTTAAGAAGCATAGTTGAACTGATACGGGAGAACTTAAGGCAGGGAGGAAAATGAAGAAGGCAGGGAGGAAAATGAAAACAGGGAGGGACATAGAGGCAGGGCTGAAATGAAGAACACAGGGTGGAAAATGAAGGCAGGGGAGAGAATTTTATAAAGAAAACGAGGTGGACGATGGAACACTGAAGACATAATTCACAAAAAAAAAAAAACACGAAGGTAAATGAGGTGTAGACTTTAAAAACACACCAAGTCAGACAATGGGAAACCTTCATAGAAAACGGCAATGGCTAAGGGGAAACCTAAACAAAACAGATGAGAGAAGACTTTAAAAGAAAACGATATTAAACGAGCGGGAAACTAAAGGAGAATATGTGGGTATACAAAGAGAGATGAGGGGGGAGGGGGGGGACTACACAAAAAAGGTAAACAAGAGGAACACTTTAAAGAAAACGATAATAGTTGAAGGGGTAACTTAAATAATACTGGTAAATAATAATCATTGCCCGTATGTACTGTAGGACATAGACACGTATTTAACACACACACACACACACACACACACACACACACACACACAGGGGGAACATCTGGAAGGGAGCTAAAAAAAAAAAACACTGGCCTATTTAAAGCTACGGAGTTAGAAGCAAAAACTTAGAAGGAGGAAGACGCCGCTGGGGAGTGACAATACAGCCTGGCTTTTTCCTCCAGAATTACGACCCAAAATAATGGAAAAACTCTCTCTTAATTAATCGTACAAAGAGCGAGGGTTTGGTGGGCGGGGGGGGGGGGGGTGGACGGACGGACACACACACAAAGGTTGACGAAGAACACAAAACTAAAATTAAAATTGACACTGAGACTCTACCTTAACTACTGTAGACACGTTCACTTAACACCATTTGGGAGATGAAGTTAAGGTACCCAAACTTTTCCCCAAAGATTCTGTACCTCAATTAAGTTTTGTGTTAAGTGAGCGTATCTAGTTAAGGTAGAATCTCAAGAGTAATTTTACCGCCATTTTTGTGTACATTTTGTGAATTAGTTTTTAAAGTCAGTTATATTTCGACTTGGGAGAAATATAATCACCTTAGGAGGCGCTGAAGGCGAGAGGCCCCGGGGGGCACACAATACTATAGAGCCCCAGGTTTCCGCCCCGTAAGCCCCGCCCAGCTCCATCGGTCACCACCACAATAACGCTTTAATAAAATCCCCACCACCAAGAAAACAATATTGAAAAAAAAAAACTCTCTTTGACGGGGGCAACCATGCGGGTGACAAGAGGGCGTGTGTGAGGGTGGCGGGCGTGTGCAGGGTGACGACACACACACATACATTCTCCGCTGGCAGTGGCGCGCGGGTCATCAACCATTCCTTTCCAGCATCTAGTCATCCCTCTCTTTCCCTCTCACCTCTAACTGAACCCACTCCACTGATTCTCCCTCTCTCTGTCAGTTAATCTCTTCTTTTCCCTCTCCTCCCTCTCACCCTGGTGCTTCTGTTCATTCTTCACTCTTCATAATGTTAACTTCCCTCTCTTCTCCTCACTAGCCCCCTCCCCTCTCCACACCAACACCCACTCAACTCACTGCATAATTCAAGACTCAAATATATCTTACCCACTCAAGCATACCTCCCCCACTCAAGCACACCTCCCCCACTCAAGCACACCTCCCCCACTCACCTCTTAGCAGATAATCCCAGTTCAGCCCTAGTAACTATGGCTCTGTTGTTTACCTGTCCTGGTTAACCTTCGCGAACGCTGATTTGTGGAGAACTCTCAACACACACACACACACGCACACACACACACACACAGCACAAGGGGAGGCGGATGAATATGTACAGCTGAGCCTCGGCGTCTAATTGAATTTAAGCAACGAAGGAAAAACTGTGTGTGTGTGTGTGTGTGTGTGTGTATTGTGGCCCCCCTCAGTCTCGCACACACAAAATAAAACACGAAAAACCCACAAGCATACACTAAAACTCACACACACACACACACACACACACACACACACATACATACATACATACATACACACCGTCTGCTACCATGGACTTCATCTTCTGGCTCTCTGTAGTAAGCTGCCTGAGGGGGGGGGGGGGGGAGGGTTACATGTGGATCCCGACCCACCTCCCCCTCACCTCCTCCTCCTTCCCCTCACTCATTACCGCCTCACACCTCCAATACGTCATGTACACCTCCCTCCCTCCTCCAAACACCATACATCAGAACCCACGCGTATAGGGGCATGGTGACAGCTACACGTTACTCCAATATTATACCAAGGTAAGGTAAGGTTTAGTTAAGTTAGGGTTAGGTTAGGTTAGGTTAGATTAGGTTAGGCTATCGCTAAACAAGACACCAGATTAGTTCACTTAGCTGCCTCCCTCATACAAATTAAGTAAAGGTCAAGTGTGTCGTAGTAATAAGTGGTAAGTGAGCGTAAAGTGAGTGTGTAAAGTGCCGCTAACAATCCCTCCCTCTTAACACAACACAAAGGTCAACTCCGCTCATAAACCAGAATAAAACCAGATTATTTTTTGTTTTGTTAAGCCGTGTTAGTGTATGTCCATGTACACTGTATATCTGACCTCCATCCTACACTGTATACCTGCACCTCCTCCCTCCTACACAGTATACCTGCACCTCCTCCCTCCTACACTGTATACCTGCACCTCCTCCCTCCTATACAGTATACCTGCACCTCCTCCCTCCTACACTGTATACCTGCACCTCCTCCCTCCTATACAGTATACCTCCACCTCCTCCCTCCTACACTGTATACCTGCACCTCCTCCCTCCTATACAGTATACCTGCACCTCCTCCCTCCTATACAGTATACCTGCACCTCCTCCCTCCTATACAGTATACCTGCACCTCCTCCCTCCTATACAGTATACCTGCACCTCCTCCCTCCTATACAGTATACCTGCACCTCCTCCCTCCTATACAGTATGCCTGCACCTCCTCCCTCCTACACAGTATACCTGCACCTCCTCCCTCCTATACAGTATACCTGCACCTCCTCCCTCCTATACAGTATACCTGCACCTCCTCCCTCCTATACAGTATACCTGCACCTCCTCCCTCCTACACAGTATACCTGCACCTCCTCCCTCCTATACAGTATACCTGCACCTCCTCCCTCCTACACTGTATACCTGCACCTCCTCCCTCCTATACAGTATACCTGCACCTCCTCCCTCCTATACAGTATACCTGCACCTCCTCCCTCCTACACAGTATACCTGCACCTCCTCCCTCCTACACAGTATACCTGCACCTCCTCCCTCCTACACAGTATACCTGCACCTCCTCCCTCCTACACTGTAATCCTTCATGTAACACTCTACTGTATTGTCTGGACGTGTTCTGTATCCTGTACCTGGAACGAAACAGTGACGTCACAATAGGTAAAATAACTACATTACGCTGATTGGCTCATGAATGGTCTAGTTCACTGTGTTTGGTCGCTCTGATCACCTGAAGGACTAAGGACGACCATGGGTTAGGGGCGACCATGGGTTGGGGACGACCATGGGTTGGGGAAGACCATGGGGTAGGGGCGACCATGGGGTAGGGATGACCATGGGGTAGGGACGACCATGGGGTAGGGACGACCATGGGTTGGGGAAGACCATGGGCTGGGGACGCCACTTCAGAGTAATAATCCCACGACACAGTTAGCATACATTTTCTAGGCATGAATTTTACATGTAATACTGTACCAGCTGCCTCTACTGCCACTATCAGCTGCCTCTACTGCCACTATCAGCTGCCTCTACCACCTCTACCAGTCACACACACACACACACACACACACACTCAGTCAACGCCACACACACCCTTCACACTCAAAATTTGACACAAGTGAAAAATATAACAACACGACAACATATTATAGGCAAGACGAGGCGACGTGTCGTTAATACGCGTCCTGATAATACGTCTTGATATTATAGTGGAGATTAATATATAGGTCTCTCTCTCTCTCTCTCTCTCTCTCTCTCTCTCTCTCTCTCTCTCTCTCTCTCTCAAAACAGCAGCAGTTACGAGGCCAAAAATTGAGATTCTTGAAAGGATTGGAAGAAGATTGTGGTGGTGATGGTTGTGGTGATGATGGTAGCAGTGGTAATAGTGGTAGTAGCAATGGTAATAGTGGTAGTAGCAGTGGTAATAGTGGTAGTAGCAATGGTAATAGTGGTAGTAGAAGTGGTAATAGTGGCAAATCTCTCTCTCTCTCTCTCTCTCTCTCTCTCTCTCTCTCTCTCTCTCTCTCTCTCTCTCTCTCTCTCTCTCTCTCTCTCTCTCTCTCGCTCTCTCTCTCTCTCCACATAACACACCTGTCCACCCTCTCACCTGCTTACACACACACACACAATACCTCTGGTGAAATATGCCATGGAGGCTCCCCTGTGATGCTTATCCCCCTAGCTAGCCGGAGCTTGTGACACACCAACCACGTCTGCCACCACATGACACTATTCTCCCCAGTTCTGCCACCACATGACACTACCCCCCCCCCCCATTTCTCCCTTAATAAAGCACCCTAACGCCCCCACACCTGCACTCCCCCACACCTGCACAGAATGGAGTTACTGAGCCAGGTGTTGCACAGGTGTGGGGCCCAGGAGTACACACCTGTCGGCTTGATGCATGTTACAATCCCTTACTGTGATGAGGTGGTGGCCACACTTGATGAGGGGCGAGGGGGTGAGTGAGGGGGGTGAGTGAGGGGGGTGAGTGAGGGGGGTGAGTGAGGGGGTGAGTGAGGGGGGTGAGTGAGGGGGGAGGGAGTGAGGGGGATGGGAAGGCGGGTAGGAGGGAGGGGGGAAGTGAGGAGAGGGAGAGAGAGATATTGAGGGGGAGTGAGAGGTGGGAGTGAAGGGTGGGAGAGAGAGGGGGAGAATGAATGAAAGGGAAGAAGTAGTGAGAGCTGGGAGGGAGAAGGGGAGAGGTAATGATGGGTGGAGGTGAGGGAGGAGAGTGAGGGGTGAGAGGGGACTAGGGAAGAGAGGAGGGGAAGGGAGAAGAAGAGGGTACGGTACTATTTTTAAGTAGTCGAGACGGTGACCCCCCCCCTCTCTCTCTCTCTCTCTCTCTCTCTCTCTAATATCCCTCCCTTGGTATTATCCTCCCTGAGCCACTCAACCACACAGGGAGATGATGAACCTTTTCTTATTCTCCCTCACTCCCTCCCTCCATGACCTGTACCTCTTCCTCCTCCTCCTCCCCCATTCCTCCTTCTCTTCTCCCACTCTCCATCTCCCATTCCTACTCCTCTTCCACTACCTGTCGCCATATCCCTCACCCCGTGGAGGAAAGGAGGGAGGGGGAGAGAGGGAGGGAAGGAGGGAGCAGGAGGGAAGGAGGGAGGGGGAGAGAGGGAAGGAGAGAGAGGGGGAGGGAAGGAGGGAGGGGGAGGGAGAGGGGGGAAGGAGGGAGGGGGGGAGGAAGGAGGGAGGGGGGGAGGAAGGAGGGAAGGGGAGAGAGGGAGGGAGGGAGGGGGAGAGAGGGAGGGAGGGAGCAGGAAGGAAGGAGGGAGTGTGAGGCTATCTTGCTGTGTTCACAAGTGGATTAAATTTAGTGGGTGGTGGTCAGAGTCCCAACCACTGTAAAAATTATCAATAACTTGTAATCAACCTGTGTATTCACTCCCAGTCAATCCTACTTTTTGCACTGTCACTATGTTGAAATGCCCTGTAGTATGACCTTCTCCCCACCTAGTTATTATATATCATATTTGTATCACTTATGTTACTTGTACATTATTTGTCAATCAAGAGACCCATTCCCCAATTATGTAACTGTATATTTTCAACCTTCCGGCTGCCATGCTCTTTCAATAAACCGTTAATTATTATTATTATTATTATTATTACCCACAACACATCAATCCTAAACTTCCCTTTCACTACCTGCCAATTAATTTACCTGCCCTCAAATACTAGGTCTCCCACACGCCTTAATGAAACACTATGTATCTTTTCACCAGATTATCACCACCACAGATATAAAAAAAAAATCCCAATTACGTGAATCAGGTAGTCAATTAAGGTCTGACCAGGTGTGTTTATGAGAGGTCAGGTGAAGGTAATTAGTGGGTTTGTGTAATAAAGATTTAATTAATAAGGATGATGAAATACTACTATTACCATTATCATCACTACTATCACCACCATCACTATCACCACCACTATCTTCACTACTACCATCACTATCAAAACTACCACTACTACCACCATCTACCCCAGCTGACAACCTAAACAATTAAACAAATAACCCTCCCTCCCTCCCCTTCCTTCCTTCCTTCCTTCCTTCTCTTTTAAACTTAATGAAGCATCACCCCCCTCTCCCTTTCCCCCCCCTTTCTCCCTCCCTCTTCATTTCCTTCCCTTTCTCCCTCCTCCCTCTCTCCCTACCTACCTATAAAGTTTACTGATGCCTCCCTCCCTCCTTCCTTCCCTCCCTCCCTCCCTTCGTTCTCTAGGCAGTAAATTAATGGCGTTAGGACAGGTCTGACGGCCATCACCTCAACATAACACTCTCTCTCTCTCTCTCTCTCTCTCTCTCTCTCTCTCTCTCTCTAGGCCTACACCACCGCCACATAGGCCTCAGACACTCTCATTATCCCTCTCCCTTGTTTTACGGTCACCAGTTATCTTCAATCTCCCCCTCTCCCTCCCTCTCTCATCCTCACTTCATCCCCATTGTCTTTTTCTTAGCCCTCTCCCCCTGGCACTAGGTGAGGGGCTTCTGAGTGCCCCTCCTCCTCCCCCCCCTGGCACTAGGTGAGGGGCTTTTGAGTGCCCCTCCTCCCCTCTGGCACTGGGTGAGGACCTGAGTGCCACACTATACGCTCGGAAGGGCCTATTGTTTCTTCCAGCGATGACCTGATTGGCACAGTCCTGGCAAGTCAGCGTTCTAGTCTTCCACCCCCCACCCCCTCCTTCAGTCTCTCTCTCTCTCTCTCTCTCTCTCTCTCTCTCTCACCTTGGGTTGCTGTGAACTGGTCTCTCACACTGTAAAGAAAGAAAAAAAGGACAATTTTAAGTAATTTTCTAAGACAATCTGTAAGTTTTTTAATCACCTGAAGATTACACACCCCAGGGTTAGGTTAGGTTTTACTTGGTTAGGTTTGAGAAGGTTAGGTCAGGTCAGGTTAGGTCAGGTCAGGTTGGACAAGATCTCACCCATGTTTATTTTCTGGTTGTACTCATGTTCGTGTTGATCAAAGGAGGGAAGGAGGGAGGGAGGGTGTAAAGGAGGGAAGGTGTAAAGGAGGGAAGGTGTAAGGGAAGGAATGGTGGTTGTATGGGAGGGAAGGAGGGAGGGAACAATGGGGAAAGAGAGAGGAAGGGAGCGAGGAAGTGAATGGAGTGGAACAAGGGCGATAGAGGGAGGGAGGGTGCGGAGAGGGAAAAAGGGTGACGGATGAAGGGAGTGGTAGAAAACAAAAGGGAGGTAGAGAAGGGAGGAATAGAGGAGGGAACTAATCAACATTAACTGCCACCCATAATTAGACCATAAACCTTAAAATGCCTCCAAAACTAAAAAATGCCTCCAAAACGGACACAAAAAATGCCTCCAAAACGGACACAAAAAAATGCCTCCAAAACGGACACAAAAAAATGCCTCCAAAACGGACACACACAAGAGACTCGAGCACAACTAAACACCTTCCCTTTATCCTCCCTTAAGTTCATGACCTTGACGTTAGGTGGCGTATGTTGGACGTAATAAATACCGTCAGTAACAGAAAACGCAATACAGAGAAGAGGGGAGACTAAATGGAATAGTTTTACATGTACGCCCGGGGTGTATGTGGTGGTGGAGGGGGGTGGGAAGGGGGTGGCGGGGTGGTGGAGGGGGGTGGTGGAGGGGGTGGCGGGGGGGGGTGGATCGGGAAGGGGTGTCTACAGCTACATCAGGGTGTGTACAAAAGGTTCCAGCCGACCTTGTTGTCAGCTGGAAAGTCTGAGGCAGCCTCCCGCCCCTCCATCCACTGTCAGCCCTCGTCAGCGTTAAGTAGCCATTTTCAGACATCTATCAACCCTTGTTAGCCCCTTCAGCTTCCACCAGAGACCACCATCAGCCCCTACCAACCTCTAGGAACACACACACACACACACACACACACACACAGATGTATTATGTGCTACGCTAAACACTCAAACAGAGGAACCAGCTGCCGCAAGGTTGGCGTGCCACTAGCGGTATGAACTTTTGTAACATATTCCTCTGTGTGTGTGTGTGTGTGTGTAAGGAAGAGAGAGTGCTGTTTGACAGTCTTTTGGTGGCTCGGAGTACCTGGGAGTCAACTTCGTGTTCGTGGCGCCCTTGGTTCGAGCCTCCGTACGGCCTCACCTGGCGTCGACTCCAGGGGCCACCAAGCCGTCCCCTAAATGACCTTCTGATCACCTTAACTGTTCCTACCCCCCGTCACCTCCTAGTAACGTAACGTAACACTCTGCACCGTAACTCTTCCCAGGAACATTTTTTTTATGCATTGGTTTCCGTCTCTCGTTCTCTGGAGCCCGTGTAGTAACTGTGGGCGTGAGTTAGGTGGTGGGCGTGAGTTAGGTGGTGGGCGTGAGTTAGGTGGTGGGCGTGAGTTAGGTGGTGGGCGTGGGTCAGGGGGTGGGCGTGGGTCAGGGGGTGGGCGTAGTAGTGGGCGTGGGAGTAGGAGTAGTAGTAGTAGTAGTAGTAGTAGTGGGCGTGGTATGGATCAGATGGTGTGTCGGGAACCATTCAGAAGAATGCCGGGTTTAAAGAAGTCGACGTTTGCCGTCACCAATCCTACACGAGGCAGCCTTTGTTGTCATTCTTAATCATTGAGGTTTGTCAAGATGTGGCCAGGGGGCGAGATGACATCCCCCCTCCCTTCCCATCCTCATCCTCCCCCTCCGTCCTCCTCAGTTCTCTCTCCTGTTTACATCTGTTTACATCTCCAGCCCTTTAAAAAGTTATCTGTTTACATCCCTAGTTATGTAATTTACCAGTATTTATATCCAGTTATTTACAAGTTTACACGTCCAGCCATTAATGAGTTTACATCTGTTTATATTCAGTTATTTACAAGTTTACCCTGTTTACACCCCCAGCCATCTATCACCCGTAAACAAACATCAAACACACACACACACACACATAATGTACACACGACCGCGCGAGTTATTCACCACAAAAACACGACCTGGTAACTATGCTGTACACACACACACAGGCTCACCCAAGCTCGGACTTACAGAGGTAATTAGCGATAAAACTGAAAGGACTCTCTGTGTGATGCTGTGGGTCAGGTTTTATCATGTATAAAATGATTGTCGGAGCGTTTAACTACCTGGAGATTACGTGTGTGTGTGTGTGTGTGTGTGTGTGTCTGGGTTGTGTGGGAGTGTGTGTGTGTGTGTGTTTTGACAGGTCATTTGGCCAACGCCCACAAGAGACAAGAAACAGAGGACTGACGCTCGCTGGTGAAAAAGTTGTCTGTGTGTGTGTTTGTTTTTGTGTATGTTTATGTGTGTATGTGTAAATGTGTGTATGTGTAAATGTGTGTATGAGTGTGTGTTTATGTGTGGGTTTTTCTTTCAAGGTACAGCATTATCCACACACACACACACACACAATAAAACAAGTGAGGTACACAGTCCAAGATACACACCACCACCCACCTGGCTCTCTCACTCACTCTCACCTACAGCAGTGCCACCCACAGGCAGGTCCTTTCACCCCTCCGCCCTCAGGTACTGGTTCATATCACACGGTACGGGGGGTTTTCTGACTTGACCTGACCTGACCTAACCTACTTTAAAGGAACATGACCTAAGCCAACTTAACCACTCTCTCTCTCTCTCTCTCTCTCTGCCGGTCGCCCATACCTTTGACACACACACACACACACACACACACACACAGTAAGTGTTAAGAAGTACACATCAATAGTAACCTTTGATATGTATGTGTGTGTGTGTGTGTGTGTGTGTGTGTGTGTGTGTGTGTGTGTGTACGTCCCAAACATAAAGAGGAATGAGAGCTTTGATAACGAACACAACAATAAAGGCAAATATATAACAAAACATAGAATAAATTTTTTTTCCCAAATTCCTAAAATAACTTTGAATAAAAAAACTATGAAATTTATAGCTAAAAAAAATCTGCCGTTTTTAAATATAGAATAGTGATATTGGCTGGATAATGTAAGTTTACACCAATAGACTTACCTGAAGATTAAGCATCCTAGTGTATTTGACCTGATGATTAAACACCCTAACTCTACCTTGGGGGGGGGGGGGGTGTGAGGGGTTGGGTTAGGTTAGGTTAGATCAGGTCACAGATTCTAATACCCCATTCCACCCCTCTCCCCCCCGCCACCCCCCAGCTAAAAAACTTGTCGCATTCCCAGAAACTTAGGTAGGAAGTGTTGCCCCTGGGAGCTGTTGATACCGTGTTTACCACCAACTACCACCACTACCACCACCACTACTGCAACCACTATCACCACTACCATTGCGACTACTACTACCCACACTACCACTATCACCATCAAATAAAGGTGAACCAAACACACCAACTTCATTCCGTGTACAATTTCCGCGTCGTGTGAAAGTTACAGAGATACTTGGAGATTGGAGCCACCATTATCTCCCTTAAGGCAGCTAACACGCATAATCCACGCATATGAGGGTAAGATCTACGCTGATTGGTTCTCCCCCCCCCCCCCCCGTAACGTCAGCTAGTCTTCTTTCCGATAATTTAAGGTTAGGATTAGGTTAGGGTTTAGTTAAATTAGGGTTTTGTTAGGTTAGTGCTACGTTAGGTTAGGGTTACGTTAGGGTTTGGTTAGTGTTACGTTAGGGTTAGGTTAGTGTTACGATAGGGTTAGGTTAGGGTTAGGTTAGTGTTACGTTAGGGTTAGGTTAGGGTTCGGTTAAAGTTACGTTAGGTTACGGTTACGTTAGGGTTAAGTTAGTTTAAGGTAAGGTTAGATGGGAATAGATCACCAGTGAAGGTCTGTTCATCTAGCCCAACCCGAGGTCACAGCCGAACTACAGAGACTAGAGTCAGACCCACCAACCAGCAGCGACAACAACCCCTTCAGCGACTCCCACCAGACAACGACACCACCTTCAGGAGTCCATCACCACCTTCAGGAGTCCACACCACCCACGGTCTAGACGGCCAGGCGATAAGACAACCTTCCTAGACCAGCGTCACTAGTATGGTCTATGGAAGGAATAGGGCAGGTTGGGTTAGGTTAGGTTATTGCCGCCATAATAGAAACCCAGCCAGACAAATAGCTCTATAAAATCCCCCACAATAACTAGCTCAAGACTCAGCTTTAACACACTAATAGCTTAACTAGCCAGCAGCTGCCAGCCTCCTTCTACCTCCTCCTAAACTAAACTTCTTCAATTTGCAAACTATTAATCCCCTTCCTCCCCCCCCCTCCCTCCGCTAATCTTCTCTCACCCCCCCCTTCTTTCTCTACAAAACCCATCACCACTGCCCCCATCACCACCACCACCTCCTTCCACACCCCCATCACTGCCCCCTCCACACCCCTCTCCCAACCCCCCCACACCCCTCTCCCAACCCCCATCCCCCCACACCCCTCTCCCAACCCCCATCCCCCCCACACCCCTCTCCCAACCCCCATCCCCCTCCACACCCCTCCCAACCCCCACCCCCCAACACACACACATACCGGAAGGAGGTAAGTTCACTACTACACAAAAACTTTGGCATGTGGCGTTACGTGAACCACCACACGTCAGCCACACCGCCACACCTATACACGTCAACCACACTTGTTACACACCTGTACACTCAACCAATTAACAGGTTAACGACAGTAATTAAAGGGTTACTGTCATGAACATACCTTCATTCTATATTAAACTGTGTAGCTGGTGACACACACACACACACACACTGCTGGCCTGCATACACCCACCACACCCATAACTTCAACAAGACACACTACACCCTGCCCACACACGACACCCTGTTTTATGATAATACCTGGAGGTGTGGCGGTGAATATGATGGTCCCAGTGGAGGGGGTGGGGTGGAGAGGTGGGGGGAGGGGTGGAAAGGAGGGTGGGGGGGGGGGGTAGGTAAGGGAGGTGGGAGTCATGGGGTGGAGGGGTAACAAGCGATTGATAAAAGAGATAGAACAATATTTAGAAATGCTCTCTCTCTCTCTCTCTCTCTCTCTCTCTCTCTCTCTCTCTCTCTCTCGTACAGGACATAGGCCACGTACAGCTCTTCCATTGTATGAGACCGACCATTATTACACAATTACGTGAGAACTACCTCCCCCCCCCCCCCCACACACACACACCGTCAGAAACCATTACGTATTATCAGCTGACAGACTCAATGCAGTCGAGCGGCGTCCAAAACAACTTTCCTCCAATGTGACCAAACTCCGATACACCACCACACACCACCACTACCACACACCACCACCGCCGCCTTACACCACACCACCACCGCCTTACACCACACCGCCTTACACCACACTACCACCACCTTTTATACCTGACACCAACAGCACAGAAGTCTAATATTAATGATATACTTGTCTAGAAAAATCCCAAACGCGACAAAAACTTTCTCAAAAATTTAACTGTTAACCCTCGTATATTTAGCCGGGTAGCTGATGACGTCACACGAGGGATGGAAAGCAGAGCCCCCATTGGTTACTTTATCGTACTCATCTACGTTATAAAATATATATTATTACTCATAAATAAGGTAGAACTAATCATTTAATCAAAGGTATAGCTCAGTACAGTACTCACGTCTCACATGTAGCTACGTCCAACAGGTAAACAGCTTCCTCACTACACACCTGTAATTAAGACACACAGGTTAAGATACTACACCTGATTCAGTTATTGGCAGTAGATAATATACGCACGTTTGTGAAGTGGCGTAAACGGCTCTCTCTCTCTCTCTCTCTCTCTCTCTCTCTCTCTCTCTCTCTCTCTCATCATACTCAACAGGTTAAGTCATACTCAAGGGGTTAAAGTTATAATAAATTAAAGATAGTAAATTAAAGTGTAGGAACTTAATATGAATAAATAAATAAATTAAATAAGAGACACAGGTTCTTGCCCGAGAATGTCAGGGTCAGACACACACACACCTCACTGGATCATCGCTTTATGTAACCCTGAACCTGTTTCCGGGTCGTATAAACAACTGTGGTGGTGGAGAAGGAATGTCACCCTCACCCTCCCCCTCCCCTCTCCTTCCTCCCCCTTATCTTCCTACCCTTACCCCCCCCCCCCACCACTGCCACTGTAATCAATATCACCACCACCACTACCACCATCGCCACCAACAATACCACCACCATCAACAAACACCCACTATTACCACAACCACCATAACACCACTACCACCACCACTCCCATCATCATCACCAACAACCACCATCACCACTCCGATCATCACCACCAACAACAACCACCACCACCAGTCCCACACTCGGCTCCACTGAAACAGAATAACATGAATACAAACATTTAATTAGAAGCAAAAAAAAAAAAAAAAAAAAAAAAAAAAAAAAAAAAAACAACAATTCCAAACGAAAACAAAAAACACAGAAAACCATAATAGGTTATTTACCTAAAAAAAAAATATTACCAAAACTTTGAACATTTTTATTACTTTTCCATTACTTTGTTTTTTTTTTTATATAATTTGTTTCTTGTTGGCAATACTTCATGATGGCCAGGTAAAAACAATTAATTTTAACCCCATGAGTATGATGAATTAACCGTAGAGAAGAAAAAGAAAACGAAAAAGAAAAAGAAGAAGAAGATAAAGAAGAAAAAGAGGGAGGAGGAGGAAGAGGAGGAAAAGTAGGAGGAGGAGGAGGAGGAGGAGGAGGTCGCCGCCGGTACAGATAACGCCGGGGATTTTGCAGTGTGTTTATGAGCTTTACAGAGGCCCCCCCCCCCCCCCCCCACACACACCGTCAAGGAGGAGAGTGGGAAAAGAATGACGGCGAGGAAGAGGTGGGGGAGAGAGGGGTGGGGAGAGAAGGGATGGGGGGAGAGAAGGGAGAGGGGAGAGAAGGGAGAGGGGAGAGAAGGGATGGAGAGAGAAAGGAGGGGGGAGAGAAGGGAAGGGGGAGAGAAGGGCAGGGGGAGAGAAGGGCAGGGGGAGAGAAGGGAGAGGGGAGAGAAGGGAAGGGGGAGAAGGGAGGGAGAGAAGGGAAGGGGGAGAGAAGGGAAGGGGGAGAGAAGGGAGGGGGAGAGGGAGGTTTTGGGGAGTAAAAGGAAGGGACGTTATTAGTCGCAAGAGTTGAGGAGGGAATGATAACAGTTAACAATTTTAACGGCAAAGCTTGGGGTGAGAGGGGGGTGAGGAGGGTGAGAGGGGGGTGAGGGTGGGTGAGAGGGTGGGTGAGGAGGGTGATAGGGGGGAGAGGAGGGTGAGAAGAGGGTGGATGAGGGTGAGAGGGGTGGTGAGGAGGGTGAGAGGGGTGGTGAGGAGGGTGAGAGGGGGTGGATGAGGGTGTGAGAGGGGGTGAGGAGGGTGAGAGGGGGTGAGGAGGTGGGTGAGAGGGGGTGAGGAGGTGGGTGAGAGGGGGGTGAGGAGGGGGAGAGGAGGGTGAGAGGGAGAAGATAAGTGTGACAGACACCATCATTGTAGAGGGATTTGGAGTCCTCTTCTCAACCTCCCCTCCCCTCCCCTCTTCCCCCACCTCCCCACTCCTACCCTCCCCACTCCTACCCTCCCCTCTCTCCCCGGAATATAAGGGGAATAAATCTCATTAATTTATATATTTCTTCTAAAACCTAAACATTTAAACCTTTAATAAACTTTTAATGCATAACCCAAACATAAAACAGTGTGAGACGCCAGGAGGTTTAACGTTTAAGCCCTGGGAAAATATTAAACCAAGATTAAACGATAGATTAAAACTACGGCAAAGAGGTGGAATATTTGTCCAGGTAACTAATGACGTCACGTGAGAGAGAGAGAGAGAGAGAGAGAGAGAGAGAGAGAGAGAGAGAGAGAGAGAGAGAGAGAGAGCCCTGCCTATGGTAAATTATCTTGAAAATATTTCGTATTTTTGTGTTTACATTCCCAAGCTTCATTCATTATAAACAACAACAATAAGAATAACAACAATAACAAGAACAATAACGTAACCACCACTAATAATAATAATAATAATAATAATAATAATAATAATAATAATAATAACGTTGCCTTACATAACCACAGCTACAATACACTGAAGCCGACTGTATATTATCAGTCTCGTTAAGGTCTCATTTGACTTCTATTTCTGTACGCGATTACCTCCTGAGGCCCACGTTCATACCACACCACGCCACACCACACCACACCACGGCCACACTACACAACCCACACCACACTACATCAACACCACACCCCTCACCTCAAATGTGTCTAAACGTAAATTTCTTCCCTTTAAACTATAACTAACTTGTTATACCTGTACCTGGCAGAGACTCGAGTACCTGTACCTGGTAGACTCGAGTACCTGTACCTGGCAGAGACTCGAGTACCTGTACCTGGTAGACTCGAGTACCTGTACCTGGTAGACTCGAGTACCTGTACCTGGCAGAGACTCGAGTACCTGGTTGATTTAGGGAAAAACAAAACGTAATAAACTTGAAGAATCTCGTCTCGATTACCAGGTAGTAGGAGTTATACTTGAGGTGGCACTGAGTCATATCACGTCACAGTATGGCCACACCTGAGCCACACCCTGAGTAACAGTATGGCCACACCCTGAACCACACCTTGGCCATCGTCATCATCTTATCAAGGTAAATGATGGGACGAAGAGAAACAAAGAAGGACAGTATAATGATGAAGATGAGGAAGAGGAGGAAGGTGATGAGGAGGAAGAGAAAGAAGAGGAGGGTGATGACGAAGAAGAGGGGGAGGAGGAAGAGGAAAAGGAGGAGGACGAAAATGACAACGAGGCGGGGAGGAGGACGAAAAGGAGGGAGGAAGAGGGAGGAGGAGGGTGAGGAGGAGGAGGAGGAAGAGGGTGACGAGGAGGAGGAAGATGTACACCTCACCACTCGCCATTATTCACACCTTATCGAGGCATTTTTACCCAACTATAAATTCCCTCTCCTTGACGTCTACTAAATTATTAAACTACCATCTCTCTCCCTCCCTACTTCCTTCCTTCCTTCTCTCCATCCTTTCGCTTCTTCCCTCCCTCCCTCCCTCCCTCCCTCTCCTTCCTTCCTTCTCTTTTTCCCTCCCTCCCCTTCCTTCCTTCCCACCCCCTCTCCTTCCTTCCCTCCCTCTCCCATTCCTTTCCTCCCTACTTCATTCCTTCTCTCCCTCCCTCCCCCTCTCCTTCCCTCACCCCTCACCCCCTCTCCCTACCTCTGTGTATCTCACTCTACACCTATCATCCTATACCAGTGTATCTTGTGTAGGTATACTGACCATACACCTACACCCAGCATGAGAAGCACCACTTGACGATACGTTACACTCGATTTATTACACTCCACTAGGGAGGCTCGACCCCATGTAAACACCTTCTACTAGTCCTCCCGCATCTCCTCCCGCTCCGGCCCCTCCTCCTCCTCTTCCCGCTCCGGCCCCTCCTCCTCCTCCTCCTCCTCCTCCTCCCGCTCCGGCCCCTCCTCCTCCTCCTCCCGCTCCGGCCCCTCCTCCTCCTCCTCCCGCTCCGGCCCCTCCTCCTCCCGCTCCGGCTCCTTCTCCTCCCGTTCCGGCCCCTCCTCCTCCCGCCCCTACACGCTAATCTTAATGTCTCTCAGAGTAACGAGACTATCACATATCATTAACATTTACCACCACTATTACCACCACCACCACTATTACCACCACCACTATTACCACTACCACTATTACCACTACCACTATTACCACTACCACCACTACCACCATTTTTTTTAAACGTGGCCGCCATCCTCCCCCTATAGCCACACCTTCGCCGCCATCTTATTACCTTAAAATTAAATATCCTAACCACCATCACTATACTACAACACTACTATTGATAACACTACGACACACATTACTACTACAACCACCACTATGACTACCACTACTACCACAGCCTTAGTCCAGACCCAACACCTAGTATCGCACTCACCATAACACCTTAACCTAACCTAACCTACCTGCCACCACACAGTCACCACCCTGCCACCACACAGTCAACACACAATCACCACCCTGCCACCACACAGTCAGCACACAGTCACCACCCTGCCACCATACAGTCACCACCCTGCCACCACACAGTCAGCACACAGTCACCACCCTGCCACCACACAGTCACCACCCTGCCACCACACAGTCACCATCAAGCTACTACTCTGCCATCAGAGGTGGTGAGGGGGTAAGAGGGAGGTGGTGAGGGGGGGGGGGAAGAGGGAGGTGGTGAGGGGGGGGAAGAGGGAGGTGGTGAGAGAGAGAGAGAGAGAGAGAGAGGGGGGGGGGAGGCAGGAAAAAGATGGAATGTCACAGTAAATTAGTCAGGGCGAGGGAGGGGAGGGGTGGTGGGGGGGAGAAGGGGGTGACGAAGAAGGAGTGAGAGGAAAGGAAGTAGGCAGGAGGAAGAGGGAGGGAGGGAGGGAGGAAGGGGGAGGGAGGGAGAGAAAATAGATGGAAAGCTACACTAAACCAGTCAAGAGGGAGGGTGGGGAAGGATGCAGGGAGGGAGGGAGGGAAGAAATAGAGTGCCACACTAAAGCAGTCAGAAGGGAGGGTGGACAACCTGAACAAACATGTGGTGGTGGTTGTGGTGGTGGTGGTGGTGAAGTGACCACTAACAGGGACTACCACCACGACAGCACAACTACTCTCACCACATCCACCACTATTACCACTTCAAATAACCCATTGTTTGATTAGACACCTACAGTACATACAATGTCAACCACCATTATCACCATCACCACTATCACCAGCACCATTACCACCATCACAACAATCACTATCACCACCATCACAAGTACCATCACCATTATCATCACCACCACCATTAACACCATCACTATCACCACCATCACACGTACCATCAACATTATCATCGTCACAACTACCACCACCATCACAACAAGCACCACTACTCGCCATAACACCTTAAGCACCATTAAACACCATAACGCGACGTAAAGAGCCACAGGTTGATCTCAAAATGGTGTTTACCTGTCTAGTTTATTATGTGTCCAGCAACCAGGTGAGCCGTGGCACCCTCACCTTAGTGGCTCTCACACCTTAGTGGCACCCTCACCTTAGTGGCACTCTCACGTAGACACAAACATTCTATCAGTCTACACACACAAACACACACCTAAACAAAACACACTTGTTATATTCTAGTCACGCTGTCTGTCTCCTGAGTCAAACACTGTCGACATTATTTGATTTTATCTACGAGACCGAGAGCATCGCAGCCAGACGCCCACACAGACTCTATCCCGAGGCCACCTAGGTCACCCCCGCCCCGCCCCGCCCCACGTCAAATATTCAGACTAACTTTCATATTACAAAAATAAATAAATATATAAATAAATATAACGTTTAAATATTGCACAAGTCCATTTTATTTCCGTTTTATTGTGAGGTAACAACTGTATTATACATTAGATACTACAGCTGTATGATACATCTGAGTGTGATTGTATGGTTTTTGTACGGCACAGCACCATATCACCACACTACACCACATCACCACACTACCCCACCACCACCACTAAACTACCACCACACCACAATCTTAAGTTAAATTTACGGGTACATAAACAAGACTACAGTACCAACCACTCAACCTAACCTACAACACATTACAGACAAGAACAAAATGGCGACCAATTTGCACTGATACTTGACCATGAACGACATACGGAAGAATTAACGTAGATATTTTTAAGAGAGTTTGAGGGCGTCGTTATGTTACGCCAACCACGCACTCTAACATACTCCCTCTCATCTGGTCTATAAGTACGGGAACCACGCATTCAACACACACTCCCTGACCCAGACTACAACTACGGCAACCACGCACTGAACACTCAACCCTCAGTGGAATGGTCCTCTTAAACAGCCAATCATATCCCAGAATGACTACTAAAGACAAGCTCATTGGCTGGGCCGGTATATACTTATGAAGCTTTCCTGTCTGAGCACTACAACATCGTCCCAGCCAATCAGTGCATCTTTAATAGTCATCCATGGATTGTGATTGGCTTATCCTTAAGTACTAATAGTGTAGGAGGGTGACAAGTGAATGTGCGTCTCAGTTTAAGATGTTCGGTACAGACGGAGACGGTGTGGCCGGTACTGTACTCGACTGACTTCACTTAACCAACTGTAAAGTCAGCTTCAGGAGGTCTGGTTGACGCAGCTCACACGTCAGGGCCACAGGGGTGTGTACCTTTAGGAGTGACTCAACCAAAAAATATTGTTTCTCGCTGACGTACATTTTTTCTCTCAAAGGAATATATTAAATCCAGTCAGGATATTTGGTGAAATTGTTTATATGTACACCAGTGTGTATGTGTACACCAGTGTCTTGCGTGTATGTGTACACCAATGTGTATTATGTGTACATGTGCATTGTGCATACCAGTGTGTAATGTGTGTATACAGTATAGGAATGATACAACACCTTGTATTGTTCTACAGTTGTATAATACACCTTGTATTAAGGTTGTTTATTATGGTGACCATCACACAGTATCACCTCAGTTTACCACCAATAACTGAATACAAATATAATGAAAAATAAAATAAACTACAACAAAATATATATATATATATATATATATATATATATATATATATATATATATATATATATATATATATAAACTCTTCATTTTGAAGGAAGCAACAAAGTTTCAATGGTAAAGTTACAATCAGCTGAGCGAGGCATACAGCCACAGCTGTGACGGCCTCCATCCTCAGTACCACACACCCCCACCAACACTTCCTTCATCACCCCACACCCCCCAACACCACCTCCACCACCCTACACCCACCAACATCACCACACACACCGTCCCCTCCAAAACCCACCTCCACCCTGCCTCCAGAATCAAAGACACAGAGAGAGACTTGGGAGGGTCTGGAGAGTCGCTACTTAAGAAGACTTCATGGCTAATTACCGTCTTGGCAGGACGACCATCACACGGCGACTGGTGACGATGAGAGAGAGAGAGAGAGAGAGAGAGAGAGAGAGAGACTACTCGGTCCTGGCTGGCGTTCCACAGGGCAGGTTACTCAGGCCACGTCTCTATAATACCTATACTTTTCTCACCATCTCCTCCCCTTGGTCTCAGAGGCAGCGTCATACCCAGAGGCCCTCACTACCCACCTCAGCTATTCCACCCCACCAGGAACACTGCAGGAGATCTTCAACTTCGTATCCCAGTCCCTCGGTCATATATCCAGCAGAAGGGATCAACGAGAAGGGGGTGAAGGAAGCGGACATTCCTAGGGGGTAAATTTTGACTTTAAACTTGAGAGTACCATTATAGAAGCACAGGGAAGATAGGCGCTTCATGTAAGGCTGCACCACTACGCCACACCCTGTACCTCCACACACACACACACATAACAGTCAGCACTAACGACACCAAACGACCAATTAAACAGGTTCACGACGCGTCCTACGATTGGTCCAGGAACCAAGATGGTAATTCACATCAAGAATCCTCAGAGTCGTAAATTAAAAACCCAAATTCCACCTTAACTACAGGCGTAAGAAGGCTTTTAACTAACTCCCATCAGCCACAACACTAAGATGGCAGACCAAGATGGCGTCGAAATTACACTGAAACTTGACCCCAGTTCATTACGACGATCTAAACCCCGAGATAAAAATAATAAATGACTTGTGAATGTTTGGGAATCCCTGAGGTGACCGCTTTACCTACACCCTCCTTAAGAGTAATTACCTGTAGTTGCCTTACTCACGCTTGGCTTTATAACACAGTAATTACCTGTGTGTGTGTGTGTGTGTGTGTGTGTGGTAGTTAACTTGGAGAGTGTTTATATCTGCTCTCAACACACTAACACACAGGCCCGTTTACTATCACACACCTACACTATCAGACACCCTACACTATCACACACCCACACTATCACACACCCACACCACCACACACCCACACCACCACACAACCACACCACCACACTATCACACACCCACACTATCACACACCCACACCACCACACACCCACACCACCACACAATCACACACCCACACTATCACACACCCACACTATCACACACCCACACCACCACTATCACACACCTACACCAACACACACCCACACTATCACACACCCACACTATCACACACCCACACCACCACACACCACCACACACCTACACCACCACACACCCACACCACCACACACCTACACCAACACACACCCACACTATCACACACCCACACTATCACACACCCACACCACCACACACCCACACACCTACACCAACACACACCCACACTATCACACACCCACACTATCACACACCCACACCATCACACACCCACACCACCACTATCACACACCTACACCACCACACACCCACACTATCACACACCCACACCACCACACACCCACACCAACACACACCCACACCAACACACACCCACACTATCACACACCCACACCACCACACACCCACACCAACACACACCCACACTATCACACACCCACACCACCACACACCCACACCACCACACACCCACACTATCACACACCCACACTATCGCACCTCATGTGTGTTTGCACTGTCTACCTGTCCTAATTAACACAACAATGTTTTATGATAAATATTTGCACATTTAGTTGACAGTGTAGAGCAAAATGTTTCAAGAGTTGATGTGAAAGAGTGACTCTCTCTCTCTCTCTCTCTCTCTCTCTCTCTCCTAAGGGTTCATCTCACTGCCTGCCACTTTATGAGCAACGGTATTTTGAGAGAGAGAGAGAGAGAGAGAGAGAGAGAGAGAGAGAGAGAGAGAGAGAGAGAGAGAGAGAGATTAAAGAAAGAAAGAAAGACACTCACCTGACTCCAGGACGGGGAGGCACAACACACACAGACGGTACAGACTAAGTGACTCTGAAAAAGACAAACATACAAAATTCAGTCAAGGTTTACACAGACTTTTGCTATGTTAGAATATTGTCAAGTCCTGGAAAAACCTGGAAAATTTAGGGTTTTACTGGCACTCCTTGAAAATTTTGAGGTTTTACTGGAACTCCCTAAAAAAAAAAACTGGAAAATTTAGGGTTTTTAATGTAAGTCCTGGAAAGTTTAAGGTTTTAGTGTAAGTCCTGGAAAAACCTGGAAAATTTAGGGGTGCTACCGGAAATCCTGAAAAAACCTGGAATTGCCAAGAAAAAAAAATAGGAATCATCTGTATTTTGGTATTGCATCAAGAGAAACACCTACAGATATACCGTATACATATATCAAGGCAGGCAGGATCACAGGGACTATATACCGCTATAATACCTGTGAGATATAGGTTTAATTAAACAAACACAGGTATACAACTACACATTAACTTTACATCGAGTTAAAACCTTTCATGATACTACTAATACCCCCACCCATCCCACCCCATTGTAGGTACAGTGTGGGGGGGGTGG
Source organism: Homarus gammarus (assembly GCA_958450375.1). Classification (NCBI taxonomy): domain Eukaryota; kingdom Metazoa; phylum Arthropoda; class Malacostraca; order Decapoda; family Nephropidae; genus Homarus; species Homarus gammarus. Next base: position 954,760 of record CAUDMG010000415.1, on the reverse strand, counting down.
GGGAGGGTGGGGGTGGAGTTGGTGGGGGAGAGGGGGTGGTGGGGGTGATGGGGTAGTGAGGGGGATCACCTGGGTATTTACAACACTTTCAACTGCAACAACAACAACATTAGGTCGCTGTTTAATATGCAAATTACCTCCCGACAAACAGAGACTGACGCTGGATGTATTCAATTATCACGTAATAATTACTAAACATACGCACAAAAATATTTAACCTGACAATTATGTAAATAACTTTTACCTGATATTTGCACCCGAATAATTTTGGGGAGATGGGCGGCCACTGTGCCAGTATTTAGCTTGTATGTAAATGAGGGTCCACCTGCCTGCCTGCCTGTCTGCCACTCAGTCTGCCGCTCAGCCCACCCAGGCCACCCCCACCCAACCCAAAGTACTGCCCACTCGAGGCTCCCTTCATTGTCTATCATGATGAAAAGTATCAAGTAAATCATGTATATTAAACAAGATGTTGTAACCGCTAGACTAAGGTTAGGCTATAAGTACAGTCCCCTTCACTAGTGCGTTCACAGGGGCTCGTCAGTTTTTGTGCAGTGTGACAGAGCTGTTTGTTTACATTCGACAGAAGGAAACTCGCAATAGTAAACATACTATGGAATGAAATTAACACTATTAAAATAAACATCTCAAAGATAATGATTTGTGGAATGTTTATATGACGAGCCCCTGTAAACGCACAAGTGAAGGGGAGTGTACCTCTGGCAGTACATCCCTTAGGCAGATGTGAACAAAGCAAAATGTAAAGTATGGGGCCAGACACAAGGCCCCACACTCCAACACAAAGGCAAGATAGCGGACATATTAAGAATGTATCCACTTTTTTGCACCTAGTAGCTTAGTTAATTCCCATGTATATAACTAAACACACAATGTACTTCGATGCTCCCAAATTAGATGTGAATAACAAAGTGTGTGTGGCCTGATATATGATCTCACACTGCAGTACGCCCCTCACGCAGGTATGAATAAATCAACTCTTTATGTATTGAACTGAACCATCAACGTACTGAGAATACTCTAACACTCACCGCTACTGCTATCAGGACGTGTATGGGGTGCACAATAAACTAGCTGCTGTCTGCGTCCAAAAAAAAAAAAGGGTCATTTCTCCTCACACCCACTCCAGCCCACACTGACCTCCCGCCCACACCACCCAGTCAGGGACCCACCCACGGCCGCCCACCATAAGATAACATAACTTGCTCAACTGACCAATTAAACTCCCTCTCGCTACTGCCCGTCTGTTTGTTTGTCTGGACGCAAGCTAGTTCCCTCCCACACACACCTGTCATGTTGCCTCTCTCCCACACACACCTGCCACACAAACCCTCCCTCACACCTGTCACATACGGCCTCCCTCCTACAAACTCGTCACACACACACACCTGTCACTCACACACAACTCCGGCCACCTACACACACCTGTTAGGTTAGGTACTACAAGTGGTCAAATTTGATACCAATATATTAACATCTGTAAGAGTTTTATGTTGAAAACTCTCAAACACACAGACAGACTGACGGACGTGTTAACACTTCACTGTCTGGGACTAACACACATCTCACTACACTGTCTGTGGCCATTATGTAAGCCCCCCCCCCCCCCCCACACATACCCCAATAATATCTCTCTCTCTCTCTCTCAACACATTATGCGCCACATCAGTTACCATTAATCTACAGTTATAGTATAATAACCCCAACCACATACCCAGACCACATACACCCGACCACATACCAACAACCACATACCCCCAACACATATCACCGACCACATATCTCCACTTCATACCCCCACCACATACAGTATCCCGACCTCTTAACAAATTCTCCTCGCCTCCATAAAGTTCAAGACGTCATTAAATGCTTCACTAACTCGCTAAAAAACTATTCTCAAATACCTTGTAACTACTGAGACACATTTAAATTCATTCACCTCTAAAGCCACGAGAGACATTTACCCTCACACTAATATCTCACTAACTCTACATATCTCTTAGTTAAGCTTCATTTAGTCCTGAGAGACATATTTACCGTCACTAAACTCTCACTAACTCTACATATCTCTTAGTTAAGCTTCATTTAACCATGAGAGATATACACCGTCACACTCTAAAACAAACTCGTAACTCTACTGAGATATAAAAAGACAAGACATACATATATACACACACACCTTTTAGTATGTTTAAAAGGCAGGAGACATTTAAATTAGGTCCAATGAGTTGTTGAGGTGCAGGCGGGCAAGACACAGTGAGTTGGTTAGGTGACATATTAAACGTGACGATTTATTTTAGGTTCGTAATTTTCCTGCCACGGTCAGAGGTATGGTGGCATATTACCCTGTGTGTGTGTGTGTGTGTGTAGATGACGACACACACACACACACACACACCACATATCACTACGTTTCATGTTTAACAAGTGGTTTTGGCACTCAGGCAGGTGCCAGGTCCCATGTGGCACTCTGACACTAACTGGCGGTGATTTACAACCCGTGTTCACCAGCCCAGCACCACGACCTACACTGTGACGCAATGCTGCAAGAGGGGGGAAGGGGGGATATGGTGCCACCCTCCAGTACATGATCAAGAGTGGTACTGTTTACATATACTTCCACTTACAGCTAATTAAGGCACTACCTGTACGATACTGTCACCTGATACTTACACCTGTATCCTGTACTTTATGTATTACTTCACTATTCAAGGTACTACAGTATACATAGTGTAGACTGTAGAATCCAGGGTACAAACCAAGCACTGTTCAACTCGGGGTAATTTTCAACGCCAGGCACCGCTCAACGCTCGTGCCGGCGGTATTTATATTAGGAATCTGGTCTTGGGCTTTACTGGTATGTGTACTGTAAGGCCTTCATTATTAATCCCCCAGTCACTCCCTCAACCTCGCTGCCTCCCTCACTCTCTCACTAACTTTCTTCCTCTTTCACCCTCCCTCACCCTCCCCCTCTCTCACTATCTCCCTCCCTCCCTCTCTCACTAACTTTCTTCCTCTTTCACCCTCCCTCTCTCCCCCTCTCTCACTCTCTCCCTCCCTCCCTCTCTCACTAACTTTCTTCCTCTTCCACCCTCCCTCTCTCCCCCTCTCTCACTCTCTCCCTCCCTCCCTCTCTCACTAACTTTCTTCCTCTTCCACCCTCCCTCTCTCCCCCTCTCTCCCTCCCTCCCTCTCTCACTAACTTTCTTCCTCTTTCACCCTCCCTCTCTCCCCCTCTCTCACTATCTCCCTCCCTCTTTCACCCTCCCTCTCTCCCCCTCTCTCTACCGACGCACGGTATGCCATCCCGTACACCAACACGCTTAATATAAACACATTCGGTACCGGTCAGTGTACCTGCCAACTTGTACCTCCATCCAGACGGCACCAAGCAACTGTGTCTGTCTATGGATGCCCCACGCTACACCTGCTCTACGGTACTAACTATAACCCCTGTAGTTACTGATACTGTCTGTGTGCTGTCTACCTGCCCTCAACCCACACCCCCAGCCCATGCAGGTACTACACTGTCACACTCATACACACCGTCACCATACACTCACTCTCGTCACCATTATCATCATCCCCATCATCATAAATACACTATCATCATCATCACACACCCACACACCAGGCCAAGGCTTCATCATCTTCAAGACGCTGCAGTACACGTTGAAGGCATTTTACCCTGGGTGTGTATTAATGTAGTGTTGGGAGGGAGGGAGGGAGGGAGTGGAGGGAGGGAGTGGAAGGAGGGAGTGGAGGGATGTGAGAGGTCAGGTTGTGCTAAGACAGGTCAGGTCAGGTCAGGTTGCTACACTATTTATTTTTCTCCAAGATGAAAATTTCTGCTTAAGAAAAAAAATATCTCAACCGGGGTCCTCGAAGTATATTCTGGAGGACAACATTTCCGAGTCACACACACACACACACACACACACACACACGGGGGAGGGGGGGGGGGTAATTCTCGAGGAAAAACACTGGTAAAATACAGGAGAGAAGAGGCTGAATATGAGAATGTTTACAGGAAAAACATTTTGTGTGGAGCAGCGAGCGGGTGAGGACCAGAGTCACACGGCCAACTTATCGTCGACGGGGTTAATGGATAGTCCTGGGGGCCCTGTGTGTGTGTGTGTGTGTGTGTGTGTGTGTGTGTGTGTGCCAGTTTTGTTCATTTATTACCAACTCTTCTATCAGCCCTACCAACAGTGCAGTTCTCGGTCCAGTGTATGTGTAGTGTTTTTTTTTTCTCTCTCTCTCTCTCTCTCTCTTATTGTCTGTCACTCCCGACCAGGTACCGATGTTGTATGATAGTTGGGTCAAATATCTCCCAGTGTGTGTTAGTCCTTTAGTTAGGGGATCTTAAAGCACGACTGATGGCCTTGGTTCATGGGATTCGATATGAATTCGACTCTTTATTGTGCAATCGAAACCTAAGTGGTATATAAGTGTTGCAGCCCATTCCTTCTCCAACAATCAACCGAACAAATGGAAGAGACAGACAGACAGACAGACAGACAGACAGACAGACAGGACACCTAAATGAAACATCTAAGGAGACCCACTAAAGGATTCATATCTCTAACATAAGGAAGTATCTGGCAGACCAACACACCATTACCTCATCCCGTGTTCCTCAAGATAAAATACAGCAACGGTCCCGATACTTTTTTGTGTGTGTGTACAATCAAAGACAAAAGTCGTGTCGCGGTTTTGTCCGAAGATTAAATACAACTCGTGAAACATTATGAGCCCCCTACCACAAGGCAGAGCGGACCACAAGTTTTAGCCCTTCAGCAAATGTTTTCACCAAATTTCACGACACGATTTTTGTCTTTCATTGTACATATAAACAAAACCGGACGGACAGACTAAACGACGCACACACGACATGTTTAACGCTATTGTGGTTTAGACTCAGATAGCTCCTGGACCACTATCTGAGGCATGTTTTGTTTTTCTTATAGCATCCGATAAATTAGGTTAGGTTAGGTTAGGTTAGGTATCTTGTAGTGAAGGACAGTAAGATGTGCATCACGGGACGCTAATCAGCACACACACTCACACATATATCCTGGTCACCTGTGGCTGCCCCATCAGGATGTGTTGAGAGGAATCTGATGCCGCCAAGAACACTCAGATGATGCGAGTACCTGGATCCTGCTCTCTCTCACACCTGACCTAAGTCACTCCTCCTCTCACCTTCATCTCTCACACGGCTTAAATCATCTCACCCCTCACACAGCTCTCCCCTCAAGTCGCCCTACTTCTCACCCTTCACAAAGCTTCAAGATAAGCTCAAGACATAAGTGTATACAGGTGTTACATTTCACCTGTCGCTATCAACCGTAATGACTCACACACCTGGATCAGTTGCCAGGGTAATAATACACAATAAGTAGGAACCTTAAACAGAGTCAACAATGTGTGACCTGACTTTGATTATGCTGTTCGGTTTTGGTCACTGTGCTACACAATAGAAACGAGAGTCCCTAGAAGGCATTCAGAGGAGGGTGACAAGACTAATCCCGGCATTAGGATCCTTGAGTACAGACAAATTAATAAATACGAATTTGCACTCCCTCGAGGGACGTAGAGTGAGGGGCGATATGATAGAGGTGTATAAATGGAGGTCAAGGTTAAATAAAGGTGATATAACAAAGGTACTCAAAACTATCCAACCAGGAGCGAACTCGAAATAACAATTTTAAATTAGACAAATTTAAATTTGGGCGCCAGATAAGTTACCAACCTCATCATTAACTTGAACACGCTGAGTAGCTTCAAATATAGCTTAGACGGAAAGATGAACGATAGGGGTTAGGTGTAAACGGGGCTACCTAGTATGGGCCAATAGACCCGCAAGGGTGTGGAGGGAGAGAGGTAGGGTGTGGGAGGAGGAAGGTAGGGGTGGAGGAAGGTAGGGGGTGGAGGAAGGTAGGGGGTGGAGGGAGGGATAATGTGTGAGGGGGTGCGGAGGAAGGAGGGAGGATGTGGAGGGAGGGCGGGAGCGTGTGGAGGGAAGGTAGGAGGGTGTGGAGGGAAGGCGGGAGGGTGTGGAGGGAAGGAGGGAGGGTGTCAGGTTTCATACACTAGGGATGAGCCGTCAAGTACAATGTTATGACCAGAGTGTCTCTACTGGAGTGCCACCAATGACCACCCAACTTTGCCACCCACGACCACCCAACCGTGCCACCCATGACCACCAAACTTTGCCACCCATAACCACCCGACCGTGCCACCCATAACCACCCGACCGTGCCACCCATAACCACCTGTCTGTGCCACCCACGACCACCCAACTGTGCCCCATAGACAACCTAAGTGCCACCCACGACCACCCAAGTGTGCCAACCCACGAGAGGCCGGCTACACAGACCGTCACAAGTGGATCAGAGGCGGCGGGATAGGTTGAGATGGGGGGAGGGAGGGGTGGAAGGTTGGGTCGAGAAGGAGGGAAGAGGGGGAGGTTGGGTCGAGAAAAAGGGAAGGTGGGAGGGGGGTAAGTGATTATGTAAGAGGAGGGAGGAGGGGAGGGATTATGTAGGGGGGAGAGGTAGGTAGAGAAAGCTTAAAAAGAAGAAAAAAGGAAAAAAGATAAAAGAAAAAAGAGAGAGAGAGAGAGAGAGAGAGAGAGAGAGAGAGAGAGAGAGAGAGAGAGAGAGAGAGAGAGAGAGGTAACAATATACCTCCACACTCAGGTACGTCAAGGGTTGAGAGGTCAAAGGAGAAGGTATTTACGTATGTGTGGTGGAAGTGGTGGTATCCGGGAGGCCGCTTCCACAATACACTACTACCACACTTCTACCACCATACACATAAGCAAATCACCGTCACTCTCTCCTCTCCACACACACACACACACACACACCGTAAACACCAAGAAAAGTGCAAAAGAGGACATGCAAGATTATTCTCTCTCCTTCCTACTCCACATATCAATAAGCGCTCAACACGCTGACCCTCTCGGCTCTCTCTGACCATCACCACGACCTCATCTGCAAGTTTGGGGAGAAGCTTCTGCACCATCCTCGACACCGTCCCCTACTACCACCTGAGATCCCTCGTCCGCGTATTGCTGTTAGACACCACAACCGCATCCAGCCCATACGAGCACGAACAGCCCAGTCCCAACCATTGTAAAAATTATCAACAACTCGTAGACAACCAGTGTGTTTACTCCCGACCAATATTACTTTTGAACTGCTATTATGTTGAAATGCCCTGTAGTATGACCTTCTCCCCACCTAGTTATTATAGATCATATTTGTATCACTTATGTCTCTTGTATATTATTAGTCAATCAAGTGATCCGTTCCCTTATTATGTAACCTTAATTACCTCTGTTGGCTGTATAGTTTTATCCTTTTGTCTGCCATGTTCCTTCAAAAAGCCATAAATTATTATTATTATTATTACTCACACTCTCTCTCCTCCACTCACTCGCTCTATCTCTCTCATTCTTTCAGCCACTCTCTCCCGTCTCACTCCTTCACACTCTCGCTCGCTCACTCACTCAATCACTCTCTCGCTCGCTCGCCCCACTCTCTCGCCCTCGTCCATTGGGAACTGTCCACCTTTTTTTCCCCAACGAGACAATTACTGAAATCGACAGACGTTTGACGGGGACAAAGATATATAACGGAGGCGTATGTGTTCATATAGAGGGAGAGGGAGAGTGAGGGAGAGGGTGAGGGAGAAGGGTGAAGAGAGGGAGAGGGTGAGAGAGAGGGTGAGAGAAGGGGAGGGAGAGGGTGAGGGAAGGGTAAGAAAGGAGGAGGAGGAGAGAGAGAGAGAGAGAGAGAGAGAGAGAGAGAGAGAGAGAGAGAGAGAGAGAGAGAGACCCCGCAGTCATCATCATCATAATAATAATGGCCATGAATACAATTATACTCGTACACACACACACATATATATATATATATATATATATATATATATCATGTAAATCCACAATGAAAACGTGGATAGGATAAATCTTGATAAAATCACACGGGAGAATGGAAACAACGGAGTACCTTAGCTTTCGTCTTTATTCAAGATGTCTTGAATAAAGACGAAAGCTAAGGTACTCCGTTGTTTCCATTCTCCCGTGTGATTTTATCAAGATATATATATATATATATATATATATATATATATATATATATATATATATATATATATATATATATATATATTTACCACAACTAATTGGGCCAACAGTTTACCTGCCGTCCCTGACTTTGAACACACCTTCCTGTACCTACCTTTACTAAACTATTATTCCAAACCTATTTATACTGTAGCTCCCATCTGGCTACATCGATGCAGCTTTCATTTTTTTTTTGTATTTTCTGTAATGTTTATGTTTTGAATTTGGTGTAGGTTTTATCTCGGTTTCTTTGCAAGTGTTGGAGGGGGAGGGGGAGGGAGGGGGAGGGGGAGGGGGGAGGAGGGGGGAGGGGGAGGGGGAGGGGGGAGGGAGGGGGGAGGGGGAGGGGGGAGGGAGGGGGGAGGAGGGGGGAGGGGGAGGGGGAGGGAGGGGAGGGGGGAGGAGGGGGGAGGGGGAGGGGGAGGGGGGAGGGAGGGGGGAGGAGAGGGGAGGGGGAGGGGGGAGGAGGGGGGACACAGCTAAGGTTGAGATGAGGGACAGTCGACATGTGTCCAATTAGGAGGCTGTCTCCAGGTACACCGCACCCTCCTCCCTCCTGCCACGCCTCTGTGCTGACAATTGTTGTATACAGTGTATGTATGAATGAGAGCGAGAGACTGACAATTGTTGTATGTGTGTGTGTGTATATGTACCCCGGTATACTGTATAAGAACGAGATATATACAATTGTTACATACAAACTGAACGAGAGAGAGAGAGAGAGAGAGAGAGAGAGAGAGAGAGAGAGAGAGCTAGCGGTGTGAGGATGTTAATCGATAGACACATGGTGGTGTAGAGCAATGGTTAGCCAGTGCAGTTGTGAAGTTGTCCGGTTTTCTTGGACAATTCCTCGTACATGTATATATAAGGGGCAACCAATATCATTATACTACCAATCACAAACAAGGATAGTGGAGATAACAGTGAGGTGAAGATAACGAGGACGTGAAGCTGAAACACCATCACCACCCCTCGTGTCCCAATCTTCGCTCTCGTCAGCTTCCCGGTGAACAAAATCCCCAAAGATTCACCAGATTTACAACTTCTCTCCATCTTTTACTAATCCCTAAAGGACGCCTAATACCCGCCGCCATCAATATCTGGTGGCGGAGGTGTCAGTAGGGGGGGGGGGGGGGGGTAAACGACCAACGACACCGAAACCGTAGTCGTAGGCAGCGAACGGGACACAATTTAGAAATAATTCACTGGCCTGCTGATTGGTCCTTTGCCAGTGACGTCAGCTGGTGTCTATCCAATCAGCTAGATTAAATATAGGTTAGCTCAAGTTGACGTGAATTATAAATCAGGTTAGATTAGATTAGGTTAGGTTAGGTTAGCTTAGGTTAGGGTTTTTAAGCGACACTCACAGGTTAAAAAATAAAACAAATCATAAAAAAACCCACCACCATATTTTAAAATTAATTGAAAATATCAAACTGCCACAACCAGCGCCTACACTCCCTGGTGATGATGACGTCACAGGAGGGAGGGGTGATGTCAATCTCATATTAAATTAAAAATAACACCTACTGTACTTTCAAGCCCCATTCATTATACACAGTCAGAATAATAAAGATGATTTTGAATAATATAAATGAACCATAGAAACGTATTCATTACTTATCATATGTCTTGCAGGAATAGATCTGCCAACACTATGACTACACTGGGAGGGGCTGAGTGTCTGTCTTACTCTCACAGGAGGAATCTACAGTACCTGACGTGGATTCTGTATTGATTTCCAAGGTTATTCCTCTCTAGGTTGTAATATATTTATACCTACAGGAGATTATTTTGTATAAAGCTGTAACGATTTTGGTTTTTACCTGTAACTGTATGGAAATAGTCTATACTAACCCATCATTTCCTCGTTGTAACTGTTCCTGATTACCTCGAGTGACGTCACGCCCGAGACCCAGTTCGGGGAGTCTTTTTGCCGAGTTTTTATATGGTCTTTACTCGAGAACTCTCCCACGGGAAAAAAAAAACGTTTCCAAGTTTTTAAACATTTTTTGAATAGCGGCCACAACACTGATGCTCACAGCCGGGCGTCACTCACTAGTGGCACCTGGTGGCACCTGGCGGCACTGTAATCAAGGTGGATGGCAGGAGGAGTGGCACCTGAGTCTACCTGGTTACTTACCCCCACCATCAGTGTTACACCACCACCAGTGCCACACCACCAGTGCCACACCAATACCAGTGTCACACCACACCACCAGTGTCACATCATCACCAATGCCACAGTTCCACGAATACCACATGGCCACCAGTGTCACACCACCAGTGTCACACCACCACCAACGTCACAGTTCCACAAATACCACATGACCACCAGTGTCACACCACCAACAATGTCACACCTCTACCAGAGCCACACTTCCAACAGAAACACACCATCAATAGCCTTTATCGTCAGCATCACACCATCAGTGTTACACCAACAGTGCCACACCACCGGCAGTGCCACACTATCAGTATCACTTTATCGTCAGCATCACACCATCAGTGTCACACCTCCATACCTCCATCATTGCTACACCACTAGTGCCACACCACCAGTGTCACACCATCAGTGTCACACCTCCATACCTCCATCCCTCCATCATTGCTACACCACTAGTGCCACACCACCAGTGTCACACCACCAGTGCTACACCACCAGTGCCGTAAGTCCACCAGTGTCACACCCCCACAAGTGCCACATCTACACCAGTGTCACACCTCCACCAGTGCCACACCACCAGTGCCACACCTCCACCAGTGCCACACCGCCTCCCCCACTGCCACAGTTTTGCGGGAGTGTCATCAGAGCGTGGCGGTGATAAGGCCGCCACTGATAGTCACATTTCACGGTGACACAAAATCAGGGATTCAATTAGCGAGGCACCACCGTCACCACCACCGTCATCACCCCCGTCATCCCCACCACACCGTCACAACTATCCCCCAGCCAAGGTGGTGACGAGATGGCTAAGACGGCTAGATCACAGACCTATCATTCACCCCTCACACACACCTTCACCCACCTCACATTCCCACACATGCCTCCTCACACACCCTCACACTCCCACACATGCCTCCTCACACTTCACATTCCCACACATGCCTCCACACACCTCACACACCCACACACACACCTCACATTCCCACACACACCTCACATTCCCACACGTGACTCCTCACACCTCACACACCCACACACACCTCACATTCCCACACATGCCTCCTCACACCTCACATTCCCACACATGCCTCCTCACACCTCACACACCCACACACACCTCACATTCCCACACATGCCTCCTCACACACCCTGGGAAGCTCACCTTATAAAAAATTCATCTCATTCACATTTCTTCACAAAAGTTTATTTTTTATACATTTCAAGAAAACCTACTGTACATGAGCTGAGAGAGCATTACTAAGGGCTGAGAGTTGCTGGGAGGTGCTGATAAGTTCTGAAAGTTGTTGAGCAGCTTTGAGAGGTAGACAGGGGGTGCTGGGATGTGCCAAGAGGAACAAAAAAGCCTCTAGGAGGAAACAAGGGGCCCTGGGAGTTGCTGGGAACTACAGGGATGCTTTGGGAGGAGTTGAAAGAAACTGAACTGCGCTGAGAGACATTACAACATTTTGGGAGGTACTATAGAGGTGCTGAGGGTGAGGTGAGGCTGGGAGGTGCTGAGGGGAGGGAGGGAGAACTAGGTGAGGCTGAGAGGTGCTGAGAGGATCATGTCAGCTGATTTACGACACTTTCAATGGTACTCTTCCTCTACGATACGTCGTTTGTCGTACGTCTGATACAACCAATCTGGCCTTATACTGCCTGCGACCCCGCCCACCACCCTCACACCACGCCCACCACCCTCACACCACGCCCACCACCGTCACACCACGCCCACCACCTTCAAGTCTACCTACCCTTGCTCCAACACCTCATCCAACCCACACCACACCCACGCTACGCCCACGCCACGCCTATGCCCCGACAAAGCTGGGAAACGGTGGCCATAAAATATTTATAGGAGTCGCCCAGGGGAGGAGGGGGAGAAGGGAGGGAGGGGAGGAGGGGGGAAGGGGGGAGGAGGGGGGAAAGGAGGGGGGGGGATCAGTGAAAAGTGTCAAAGTTTGTCAGATATTAGCAAACTCCGCACGGGACGGCACTTATATTTCTTGACGGGGCGGCCAGGGTGTGTACCGGGGGAGGGGCATGGTGTACCGGGGGAGGGGCATGGTGTACCGGGGGAGGGGCATGGTGTACAGGGGGAGGGGCATGGAGTACAGGGGGCATGGCGTACCGGGTGGCACGGTGTACCGGGGAAGGAGCATGGTGTACCGGGGGGGAGGGCAACATGGTGTACGGGGGGGGGGGGGCACATGGTGTACCGGGGGGCATGGTGTACCGGGCGGCATGGTGTACCGAGGGGGGGGGGCGGCATGGCGTACCGGGGCGCATGATGTACCGGGGGGAGCATGGTGTACCGGGGAGGCGAAAGGGAGAGGTGGGGTTATGGTCTGTCTTGTAGAGGAGTGGACAATCAAGGACGTTCCAGGACTCTTACTTATATTAAAGGACAGTCCAGCACATTTACTTAAATTCAAGGAAAGTCCAGCACACTCATCTATGACAAAAATACACATGTAAATAACTACACATAGTATACATAACACATGAACCATAACAACACATTCAGACACATTACAACATTATTATTTCACATCCATAATAAGAGATCTTGAATGTGTAGGAAAAGTCACCAAAAAAGTCCTTGATCTTAACGGGGAAAAGTCCAGTAAAGTCCCTTGGTCTTAACGGGGAAAAGTCCGGTAAAGTCCCTTAATTTTGACAGGGAAAGGTCCAGTCTGATGTCCAATGGAGGAAGACCACAGGAGTACCACGAGACCAGGTGTTAGTATGTACAATATTAATGGACCAACAGGTGTTAGTATGTACACTATTAATGGACCAACAGGTGTTAGTATGTACACTATTAATGGACCAGCAGGTGTTAGTATGCACACTATTAATGGACCAACAGGTGTTAGTATGTACACTATTAATGGACCAACAGGTGTTAGTATGTACACTATTAATGGACCAACAGGTGTTAGTATGTACAGTATTAATGGACCAACAGGTGTTAGTATGTACACTATTAATGGACCAACAGGTGTTAGTATGCACACTATTAATGGACCAACAGGTGTTAGTATGTACACTATTAATGGACCAACAGGTGTTAGTATGTACAGTATTAATGGACCAACAGGTGTTAGTATGTACACTATTAATGGACCAACAGGTGTTAGTATGTACACTATTAATGGACCAACAGGTGTTAGTATGTACACTATTAATGGACCAACAGGTGTTAGTATGTACACTATTAATGGACCAACAGGTGTTAGTATGCACACTATTAATGGACCAACAGGTGTTAGTATGTACACTATTAATGGACCAACAGGTGTTAGTATGTACACCATTAAGGGACCAACAGGTGTTAGTATGTACACCATTAAGGGACCAACAGGTGTTAGTATGCACACTATTAATGGACCAACAGGTGTTAGTATGTACACCATTAAGGGACCAACAGGTGTTAGTATGTACACCATTAAGGGACCAACAGGTGTTAGTATGTACACTATTAATGGACCAACAGGTGTTAGTATGTACACTATTAATGGACCAACAGGTGTTAGTATGTACACTATTAATGGACCAACAGGTGTTAGTATGTACACTATTAATGGACCAACAGGTGTTAGTATGTACACTATTAATGGACCAACAGGTGTTAGTATGTACACTATTAACGGACCAACAGGTGTTAGTATGTACACTATTAATGGACCAACAGGTGTTAGTATGTACACTATTAATGAACCAACAGGTGTTAGTATGCACACTATTAATGGACCAACAGGTGTTAGTATGTACACTATTAATGGACCAACAGGTGTTAGTATGTACACCATTAAGGGACCAACAGGTGTTAGTATGTACACCATTAAGGGACCAACAGGTGTTAGTATGCACACTATTAATGGACCAACAGGTGTTAGTATGTACACCATTAAGGGACCAACAGGTGTTAGTATGTACACCATTAAGGGACCAACAGGTGTTAGTATGTACACTATTAATGGACCAACAGGTGTTAGTATGTACACTATTAATGGACCAACAGGTGTTAGTATGTACACTATTAATGGACCAACAGGTGTTAGTATGTACACTATTAATGGACCAACAGGTGTTAGTATGTACACCATTAAGGGACCAACAGGTGTTAGTATGTACACCATTAAGGGACCAACAGGTGTTAGTATGCACACTATTAATGGACCAACAGGTGTTAGTATGTACACCATTAAGGGACCAACAGGTGTTAGTATGTACACCATTAAGGGACCAACAGGTGTTAGTATGTACACTATTAATGGACCAACAGGTGTTAGTATGTACACTATTAATGGACCAACAGGTGTTAGTATGTACACTATTAATGGACCAACAGGTGTTAGTATGTACACTATTAATGGACCAACAGGTGTTAGTATGTACACTATTAATGGACCAACAGGTGTTAGTATGTACACTATTAATGGACCAACAGGTGTTAGTATGTACACTATTCCTGCTCTGTCAAAATAGTTATTTACTGGATACAAACTATTTTAATGCGTCTATTATTTTGTTGGGAGAGAGGGAGGGAGTGGGGAGAGAGGGAGGGAGGGGGACACGCTTCAATAATCACCCTCCAGTTTCCCTCCCTCAACCATCCACAGTTCGCCAGTACCGTTTCTCTCCCTCCCTCCTACCTCCTCCCCGCCCACACTTTATCCTCCCCGCCCACACTCTAACCTCCCCGCCCACACTTTAGCCTCCCCGCCCACACTCTAACCTCCCCGCCCACACTCTATCCTCCCCGCCCACACTCTAGCCTCCCCGGCCACACTTTATCCTCCCCGCCCACACTCTAACCTCCCCGCCCACACTCTAACCTCCAGCTCACACTCTAACCTCCAGCTCACACTCAATTCTCCCCGCCCACAATCCAGCCAGTTCACCCACACTCTAGCCTCCCCGCCCACATTCTATCCTCCCCGCCCACACTCTATCCTCCCCGCCCACAATCCGGCCAGTCCACCCATTAAAAATCTGGGGGCAGCGACTACAAAGAATAATCACATTGGAGAGGGGAGGAGAGGGGAGGGGAGAAAAGAGAGGGGAGGGGAGAGGAGAAAAGGGGAGGGGAGGGAGGGAGAATGAAAGGGTTGGCTGATGGACAGGAGAGTGGACGAAAGTGAGGGAGGGGGGGGGGGGGGAGTGTAGGCGGTAAGGGGGAGGGAGGGAGGGAGGGAGGGGGGAGGGGGGAGAGAAGAGAGATAATCCCTGCAGCTGGACCAAAACATCACCTGACCGACCTCTGTGTGACGTCATCCTTTCGCCTTGACCTCTGACCTCTCAAATCGACGACTTAACCCCATTGAACGCAAGGGGTTAAGTCATCGTACCCGGATAACCATAATTATACCCCCATTAAACACTCATTACCACACCACCCATTACAGCAGCACCCATTACAGCAGCACCCATTACAACACCCACCCATTACAACACCCGCCCATTACAACACCCACCCGTTACAACAAACAAACTACCAATTAAAAGGGTCACTTCCCCACCCCATTACTTCAAGCTATTTCTCCCTGCCCCATTTAAAGCAGCCCATTGTATTTCTACCCCATTAGCATACTTCCCTCTCTCCCTCCTCCTCCTCCTCCCCCATTAGCGGCTGCCATAATTCTACCATCACCATAGGTTACTCTTACTCCCCTCTCCCACGACCACACACACTCACTATCACCACACACTCACAGTCACCACACACTCACCGTCACCACACATTCACCGTCGCCA
The DNA here is from genome assembly GCA_958450375.1 of Homarus gammarus. Classification (NCBI taxonomy): domain Eukaryota; kingdom Metazoa; phylum Arthropoda; class Malacostraca; order Decapoda; family Nephropidae; genus Homarus; species Homarus gammarus. The sequence goes on along the minus strand of CAUDMG010000415.1, from coordinate 938,675 downwards.
CACTCTCACCGTCACCACACACAATCACTACACACTCCCCACCATAATACATTCACTATCACCACACACTATCACTACACACTCACTATCACCACACTCACCGTCACCACACTCACCGTCACCACACACTATCACCACACACTCACTATCAACACACTCACCGTCACCACACACTCACCGTCACCATACACGATCACCACACACTCACCGTCACCATACACGATCACCACACACTCACTATCAACACACTCACCGTCACCATACACTATCACCACACACTCACTATCACTACACTCACCATCACCACACACTCACTATCAACACACACCGTCACCACACACTAACCGTCACCATACACTATCACCACACACTCACCATCACCACACACGTATAGTCTGACCCAAAAAGCAATGTTGTAACTACCAAAGCCGCGTGGGAGTGCGTCAACGCCGAGTGGGAGTGCGTCAACGCCGAGTGGGGTGACGTAGGTAAAGGATGGCGCCACATATTAAGCTCCCTGATACATATCGTCCCGGCCAAGACTGTCTTAACTGGGATGCTTCTATTTATTAGCCAGTGAGGGGGAGAGGGGTGGGGTGGGGAGAGGGGTGGGGAGGGGAGAGGGGTGGGGAGAGGGGTGGGGAGGGGAGAGGGGGGAGAGGGGTGGGGAGAGGGGTGGGGAGGGGAGGAAGAGGGTAAGAGGAAGGAAGAAGAGAGAGTAGGAAGGATGAGAGGTGGAAGGATGAGGGGAGGGAGAGGAGGCAAAATGAGGGAAGAGAAGAAATGAAGAAGATAGCAAGATGGAAGAGAAAGGAAGCGATGAGAGGAAGAAGAGTGGACGTAAGAAAAATGAGTAGAGAAGAGAGAGAAAAGGCAAAGGGGGGGGGGGAGAGGATGGGGAGGAAAGCAGAGAGAAATGGAGAGAGGAGATGGGAGAGAGAAGAGGAGAGGAAATTAGGATTATTGATTAGAATCCATTATGGCACTGTTGATGGCACCATTCTTTAGTGACACTGTTGATGGCACCCTTCTTCTGTGGCACTGTTGATGGCACCATTCTACTGTGACACTGTTGATGGCACCCTTCTTCTGTGGCACTGTTGATGGCACCATTCTACTGTGACACTGTTGATGGCACCCTTCTTCTGTGGCACTATTGATGGCACCTTTCTTTAGTGGCACTGTTCTCTCTCTCTCTCTCTCTCTCTCTCTCTCTCTCTCCCCCTCCGTACCCACTACCCTCCTCCCTCTCTTATTCAATCCATCAACCACCAATTCATTTTCTGACGCGACCATCTCCCCTTCCCCTCCCCCCTCCCTCCGTCACACCCTACACACATCACCCCCCCCTCTCTCTCTCTCTCCCTCTCTCTCTATTTTACCAAACTCTTTATTAATTTCTCCTCGTCTCTCTCGTCTTTCTCCCTTCTCCTTTGTTTTTATCTGTTTTTTACTTTTGATTCGTTTGTGTTTTTCTGTATTGTTAACTTTCTTGTTTTACATACTCTGAGGAACTTATTGTTGTGTGGAATTTTGGGGGAGAGGGGATGTGTGTGTGTGTGTGTGTGTGTGTGGGTGTGTGTGTGTGTGTGTGGGTGTGTATGTGTGTGTGTGTGTGTGTGGATGTGTGTGTGTCTCTCTTTCTCTCTCTCACCAGCCGCAGTTCTTACCTGTGGAGGGAGAGAGAGAGAGAGAGAGAGAGAGAGAGAGAGAGAGAGAGAGAGAGAGAGAGAGAGAGAGAGAGAGGCCAGTATAATCTCCTCTAATACAATTCATCTCTTGACCCGCTGCTTCTTTTATCTTCCATTATGTCATGTGCACCATTTATCACGTTATATCATGCCCACCGTTTGTCATGGTATGTCACGTCTTAATTTATATGACTATCATGTCCATTAGCCCCTCAGCGCCACTCATAACGCCACTATCACCACTACAACTTAAAAGCGTCACCAGACCTCTCACAACGCCACTACCAGCATCACCACTACCGTTTAAAGGCGTCACCAGACCTCTCACAACGCCACTAACACCACCATCACCACTACCATTGAAAGGCGTCACCAGACCTCTCACAACGCCACTAATACCACCAGCATCACCACTACCGTTTAAAGGCGTCACCAGACCTCTCACAACGCCACTAACACCACCATCATCACCACTACCATTGAAAGGCGTCACCAGACCTCTCACAACGCCACTAATACCACCAGCATCACCACTACCGTTTAAAGGCGTCACCAGACCTCTCACAACGCCACTAACACCACCAGCATCACCACTACCGTTTAAAGGCGTCACCAGACCTCTCACAACGCCACTAATACCACCAGCATCACCACTACCGTTTAAAGGCGTCACCAGACCTCTCACAACGCCACTAATACCACCAGCATCACCACTACCGTTTAAAGGCGTCACCAGACCTCTCACAACGCCACTAATACCACCAGCATCACCACTACCGTTTAAAGGCGTCACCAGACCTCTCACAACGCCACTAATACCACCAGCATCACCACTACCGTTTAAAGGCGTCACCAGACCTCTCACAACGCCACTAACACCACCAGCATCACCACTACCGTTTAAAGGCGTCACCAGACCTCTCACAACGCCACTAATACCACCAGCATCACCACTACCGTTTAAAGGCACTCCCTGGTCTCGTTAAACACCAACAGGCGTCGTTTCCTCCTCATAATGGCGTCTTTATCTCGTGTTGAGGATCTGTGTACCGGTGAGGGCCAATGATAGAGGCGTTTATTTGTCCCGAAGTACATTTGTTTACTTAATACACCAATTAGTACATCTGTGTTAGTACATCAATTAGTGTACACATCTGTTTCGTTAGTACACCTGTCTGCATACCTGTTATTAACTCACCTTACACCATACAATGTAACAACTGTTAATATTATCGCCCGTGACGTTGCGCTTTACTCCACCACCTGAGAGCCAATGAGGAGGAAGTGACGTTATGCTTTAGTCCAGCACCTGAGAGCCAATGAGGAGGAAGTGACGTTATGCTTTAGTCCAGCACCTGAGAGCCAATGAGGAGGAAGTGACGTCATGCCTTAGTCCAGTACCTGAGACCCAATGAGGAGGATGTGACGTCGTGCCTTAGTCCAATACCTGAGACCCAATGAGGAGGGATAGTGACTAGGCTAGAGTACGTGCCTTAGTCCAGCACCTGAGAGCCAATGAGGAGGAAGTGACGTTATGCTTTAGTCCAGCACCTGAGAGCCAATGAGGAGGAAGTGACGTTATGCTTTAGTCCAGCACCTGAGAGCCAATGAGGAGGAAGTGACGTTATGCCTTAGTCCAGCACCTGAGAGCCAATGAGGAGGAAGTGACGTTATGCCTTAGTCCAGCACCTGAGAGCCAATGAGGAGGAAGTGACGTCGTGCCTTAGTCCAGCACCTGAGAGCCAATGAGGAGGAAGTGACGTTATGCCTTAGTCCAGCACCTGAGAGCCAATGAGGAGGAAGTGACGTTATGCCTTAGTCCAGCACCTGAGAGCCAATGAGGAGGAAGTGACGTTATGCCTTAGTCCAGCACCTGAGAGCCAATGAGGAGGAAGTGACGTTATGCCTTAGTCCAGCACCTGAGAGCCAATGAGGAGGAAGTGACGTTATGCCTTAGTCCAGCACCTGAGAGCCAATGAGGAGGAAGTGACGTTATGCCTTAGTCCAGCACCTGAGAGCCAATGAGGAGGAAGATTTCTATGCTAATCATCAGGTGGGGATTTGTCCAGGTGAGGGTTTCATCTTCCCGCCCTTCCGCCTCTTCTTCTTCCTCCTCCACTTCCTTTTCCTCCCCTACTAAGCTTCTCCTTCCACTACCATCTCTTCCTTCACTTTCTCCCATTCCTTTTTTCCTTCTCTTACTCTTCCTTTCCCTTCTCCTCCTCTCCCGTTCTCTCCTTCCACACTTACTTCTCCTACTTCCTTTCCTCTTTTGTCCTCTTCCCTTTCCCCTCCCTCGCTTCCTACTCCTTCACCACCATCATCGTTCCTTCCCTCCCCCCCTCCCCGTCCTCCTCCTCTCTTCCTCCACCCCCTTCCTACCCTACCACCATCATCTTTCTTCCCCCCCCCCCCCCGCCACCATCCTTGTACACATTCAGGAATAACAAACTCGTGCAGTATTGACGTGGGTGCATGGGTGAGTGAGTTACTGTGGGAGGGAGAGCTGCGTGGGTGTAGTGGGTACAGTAAGAGGAGGACGCCCGCACGCCCATTCTTCTGTTCTCGCTGACAGCCCAGACAATTGTATTACAGAAGGCAGCCCGTTCACTCCCTCTGTTGGGACTTGAACATTTCATTTCTTGGACCCAATAATTTTGCTGGGGTCGCACGCACGCACGCGCACGCACACACACACACACACACACATATTCTCTGTCTGTCCGTCGCATCTAACTACTCTATGCATACCTGAGCGCTGACCTCCCACACCCCTAACAGTAGTCAAGTCTCACGGCCTCTTAGTTTGGGTCACGTATCACCAACTGGGAATGGCTGCCAAACAACACAACAGTAATAATAATAATAATAATAATAATAATAATAACAATAATAATAATAATAATAATAACGGTGGTGGTGGGGAGGAGTGGAGTGGTGGGGAGGGGAACAGTGGTGGGGAGGAGGGTGGCAGCAGGCGGAGTAATCTGCCAGGTAGATGAGCGCCTCACTTAATCAGTCCTGGTGACACTTCCCTCCATCAGTCAGACTCCTGCTACCGTCTCAAGACCTGGCCACACTGATCTGGCCACACCGATCTGGCCACACTGACCTTGACACACTGACCTGGCCACACTAACCTTGACACACTGATCTGGCCACACTGACCTGGCCACACTGATCTGGCCACACCGACCTTGACACACTGACCTGGCCACACTAACCTTGACACACTGACCTGGCCACACTGATCTGGCCACACTGATCTGGCCACACTGACCTGACTACACTGAAGGACGACCACAGCAGCCAGCCACAGCAGAAAACACACACACACACACACTAGCACAGCGGACAACCACTTTGGACAGTCACACGTCACACTTCCCTTGCAAACAGCCACAGCACCACAACACCCAACCACAGCACCACACCACCAACCACAGCACCACACCACTCAACCACAGCAGCCAGCCACAGCATCACAGCGTCAGACAGGTATACGAGGCAACATACAAACTTGGGTCAACATGTTGTCTCACAAATTTCACTCCGCAACACAAACCTCTGACACAACACAATGGGCGTGAGGAAGAGGTGTGAGCGTGAGGAAGAGGTGTGAGCGTGAGGAAGAGGTGTGGGCGTGAGGAAGAGGTATAGGCGTGTGGAAGAGGTGGCGTGCGATAGTTTATGGGTGTGGAAGAGGTGGCGTGCGATAGTTCATGGGCGTGGGCGTGTGAAAGACGTGTGGAAGACGTGTGGGTGTGTGGAAGACGCATGGGCGTGTGCATCATGGGCGTGGGCAAGAAGTGTGGGTGTGAGTCAGGTGTATGTGTAAAGGAAGGCGTGGGTATGAAGGACAGATGGGAGGAAGGCGTGGGTGTCAAGGAGTGAGGGAGGAGGGCAGGTGGCAGAGATGGCACGCCCCTCATACACAAGACAGGCAGAGCTTCATTAAGTGCACCGTAACGTCAATACCCCCCACTTCCTCTCCCTCCATCGTACTTCCCTTCATTCATCTTCCCTCCATTACTCTCCCCTGTATCCACCTTTCAATTACTCTCCCCTTCCCCCATCCACCATTCCTCAACTCCTCTACCCCCTTTCCCTCCACTCCCCTCCCCATCCACCTTCCCTACCTATCCTCACCTTCAGTGTTACCAATGACGCTAATTAACCCTCGCCGCCAAGAACCCATTAACGACTTCCCTTTGTCTATCTGTATGCTAATGTAAGTGTCACACAATTCTTCTTTTTACACCAGAACGCAAACACCGATCTTGATGAAACTTGGCAGGTGGCTTGGTGGCCAAATGACAACAACCTCAGTCGATTTTGGCTAGAGTAGGTCAAAGGTCGAGGTCACACGTGGAGATCAAACACCACCGTCTAGATAGGGTCGATAGGGTGAAATTTTGCCCCCAAAGACAATTTTCTACAGAATCTCGAGAATGGCTGAACCGATTACAACAAAACTTGGTAGGTTGGGTATCTGATGGTCAATGAAGATGTGGTTTAATTATGGGGAGAGCAGGTTAAAGTTCAAGATCACAACTCAAGGTCAAAGTTCAACACCAGAGGAAGTTTGTGTTATGGTGCGAATTTGGACTGGTAGGAAGATAAGAGAATCGAACTACACCACGACTACAACCATTACGACATCGAATTCTCATAAACCCTCAAGTTAATTCCAGCCCCCGCACCCCCCCCCCCACCACCTGCCCTCTGTAGTTCGTGGTGTGAGAACGTGTCCGACTGGCTCACTTAAGCGATGGAATATGCAGGGCGAGCAACATGGCACCAAATTTACACCGTGACTCTATGGTAAGGGAAAACGCTCTTTCACGCCAGTTACGAGGAGGGGAGGGGAAGAGGGGGAGATAGGGAGGGGAGGGAAGAGGAGGAGACGGGGGAGGGAAGAGGAAGAGACGGGGGAGGGAAGAGGAAGGGAAGAGGATAGGGAGGGAAGAGGAGGGGAAGAGGGTGGGGAGGAAAGAGAAAGGGATGGAGAGGGAAGAGGAGGGGATGGGAAGAAGGAAAGGGAGGGATGGGAAGGGAAGAGAGGGAAGAAAAGAGGAGGGAAGGAAGGGGATGGAAGAGGAGGGAAGAGAGAAGATGGTGGTAAAGGCAGTACGGTTTTAAGAGGGTCTTTATACTCAACTCTTTAATAAACGCCATTACACCCTCTACACATACCACAACCTAAACAGTGACACCTGCAACACACCCCTACCACATCTGCAACACACCCCTACCAGGTCTGCAACACACCCCTACCACACGTGCAACACACCCCTACCACACCTACAACACACCCCTACCACATCTGCAACACACCCCTACCACACCTGCAACACACCCCTACCACATCTGCAACACATCCCCACCACATCTGCAACACACCCCTACCACACCTACAACACACCCCTACCACATCTACAACACACCCCTACCACATCTGCAACACACCCCTACCACATCTGCAACACACCCCTACCACACCTACAACACACCCCTACCACACCTACAACACACCCCTACCACACCTGCAACACACCCCTACCACACCTGCAACACACCCCTACCACATCTGTAACACCAACAAAACCTACTGTACAACACTCCACAACACACAATCATCAAACGGAGGCCAGGCAGGAGGAGGAGGAGGAGGAGGAGGAGGAGCGGGGGGGAGGAGGAGCGGGGGGGGGGGAGGAGGAGGGGGAGGAGGAGGGGGGAGGAGGAGGTGGTAGACTATATCATGGGCCGGAACGATCATGACGACACTCACTTGTGGCTACACCTACACTCCTCCCCTCCTACACCTGCTGTCCCTCCTCCTCCTCCTACTCGTGGTGGGGCCTCTTTCTATTCCATCTACCCTTCCTTCTTTTCCTCCTCCTCTTCCTTCTGGTGGTGGTCCTCTTTCTGTTCCTGTGTCTGCTGCCCGTCCTGCCCCCTTCCTTCTCCTCTTCCCTTCCTTCTCCTCTTCTTTCTCGTGGTGGTCTTCCTCTTTCTATTGCTACTCTTCCTTCTACCCTTCCTTCTTTTCCCTCCTCCTCTTTCTACTGGTGACTCTCCTTTTCCTGACTCTTCCTCCTCCACCTCTTACTGATCCTCTTCCTCTTCCTCCTCCACCTGACCCCCCCCCCTCCAGGTATTACTGCCACTGTCAACTACTTACCCGGGGCTGCGAGTACAAGCGACGAGTAGGAGTGTATTTAGAGGTGAGGAGGGGAGGGGTGTTGGAGGGGCAGGAGTGGCGTTGGAGGGGCAGGAGTGGTGTTGGTGGGGGCAGGAGTGGCGTTGGAGAGGCAGGAGTGGTGTTGGAGGGGAAGGAGTGGTGTTGGAGGGGAAGGAGTGGTGTTGGTGGGGCAGGGGTGGTGGTGTTGGAGGGGCAGGGGTGGTGTTGGAGGGGCAGGGGTGGTGTTGGAGGGGCAGGGGTGGTGTTGGAGGGGCAGGAGTGGTGTTGGAGGGGCAGGAGTGGTGTTGGAGGGGCAGGAGTGGTGTTGGAGGGGCAGGAGTGGCGTTGGAGGGGCAGGAGTGGTGTTGGTGGGGGCAGGAGTGGCGTTGGAGAGGCAGGAGTGGTGTTGGAGGGGAAGGAGTGGTGTTGGAGGGGAAGGAGTGGTGTTGGTGGGGCAGGGGTGGTGTTGGAGGGGCAGGGGTGGTGTTGGAGGGGCAGGGGTGGTGTTGGAGGGGCAGGGGTGGTGTTGGAGGGGCAGGAGTGGTGTTGGAGGGGCAGGAGTGGTGTTGGAGGGGCAGGAGTGGTGTTGGAGGGGCAGTAGGGGTGTCAGAGGGGCAGGAGTGGTGTTGGAAGGGCAGTAGGGGTGTCAGAGGGGCAGGAGTGGTGTTAGAGGGGCAGTAGGGTGTGTTTGCCAGGCATCAGACAGCCATGGGGGAGGGGAGGGGAGGGGAGGGAGGGGGGAGGGGAGGGGGAAAGGAAGGAAAGAGAGTGAAGGAAGGAGAGAGGAAGAAGGTCAATGGGTCTCCTTCCTTGTCAACATTCCGGGAAGTGTGAGAGAGCGTGAGGTGATGGTGTGCAGTGCAAGTGATGGCTACCAAGGCCGCCACCACCACAGTGCCAACACGTGCCACATTGATGCACCCACTGGCCACGCTACTTAACGCGCACACGCACACACATTCTCTCTCTCTCTCTCTCTCTCTCTCTCTCTCTCTCTCTCTCTCTCTCTCTCTGAATTACCCCCTCCCCCCTCTCATCTTGTGCCGTTACAATACTAAAATCAAATCAAGTTTAATCAAGTTGGTAGCCAAGTCCCCCCCCCCCCCCCCGTGATTGAAAATGAACGTGATTGGTTGACGGTGGATGGAGTGGCCGGGAAGGTTAAGAGTCATATTGGTCACCAGTTCCAGATGAAACTCCGTAGCGGAAACATCTCCTCCACACACAACTGAATGACGAGCAATTTCCGAAGGTTTAATGGTCGAGCTTAATACTGGAATTGTGTAGTTTATATTTGAGGGCAATTTAAATGTGAGTACTTGTATATTACGTGAATTAGACCGGTTGGTGTGGTCGAAAGCTGGGTTGGGTTAGGTTAGGTTAGGTTGGGTTGGGTTGGGTTGGGAGTCATGGTGGTGACACAAAACACCATACGTCTTATATCACTTCACAACACTATATTTTCCTTGAAGGTGATGGTGGTGGTGGTGAGGATGATGATGGTGGTGGTGAGGATGATGGTGACGATGGTGATAGTGGTGATGAAGGTGGTGAAGGAGGTGAAGATCCTGAAGATAAAAGATGACAGAGAGTATTTCGTGGTGGCTCAGCTGACTGTATAATGTGTGTGTGTGTGTGTGTGTGTACCACTTGAATAATGGAGACGGTGAGGATATTGTCTATATGACCCACTCACTTCTGCCTGCCTGTGTGTCTGTCTACCGGGTATCTGTCTGTCTGTCTGTCTGTCTGCCTTTCTGTTTCCGTCTGTCTGCCTATCCGTCTTCATGTCTGCCTCTGCCTACTTGTCATCACCATCATCACCCCTACCATTACCACCATAGCCCCCACCATTACTCCCACCATCACCCCCACCATTACCACCACCATCACCCCCACCATTACCACCACCACTACCACCCTCCCTCCCTCGCCCAATCACCAACGCCACATTAGTATCGGAAACAGAACGAACACGGCTAAAACCAATCAGGATCAAGTAGTCTTCACCTGAATGGCCAATCTACCTTCTAAACGACCAATAGAGACGCCGAAAACCCAACCCTCGGCAGCCAATTAGCGAACAGGACAAGGTGACCAATAAGAACGGCTCCGACACGGGATTACCTTAACTACTTTACCTGTGCCCAAATAACGAGTGCTGGCCCGCTTGTTATTGTGAACTGTTATTGATGTTAATGTGAAGTGTTATTGTTGTTATTTGTAGTGTTATTGATGTTATTGTGAAGTGTTATTGATGTTATTGAAGTGTTATTGATGTTATTGTGAAATGTATACTGAAACAGACAGACAGGACAGGTAGGCCAGGACTGACAGACAGACAGCACAGGTAGACCAAAACGGACAGACAGACAGACAGACAGCACAGGTAAGCCAAAACAGACAGAGAGCTTCTTCCCGTTAATCAAGACAGGTGACATGACATATAACAGTTGAAGATGAAACTCATTTAATCTTTATCGAAATTCAATTAAACTCTGAAACTTAGGGTAAAAAATGTCCAGCCCAGGCGACCATACAGCTAATGTCACCCCCGAGCGATCGAGAAGGACGTAATGTTTTAGAGGTACAACTCGAGGTAATATTCGTCGAGGTACAACTTGAGGTAATAGTCATCGAGGTACAACTTGAGGTAATATTTATCGAGATACAACTTGAGGTAATAGTCATCGAGGTACAACTTGAGGTAATAGTCATCGAGGTACAACTTGAGGTAATAGTCATCGAGGTACAACTTGAGGTAATAGTCATCGAGGTACAACTTGAGGTATTATTCATCGAGATACAACTTGAGGTAATAGTCATCGAGGTACAACTTGAGGTAATAGTCATCGAGGTACAACTTGAGGTAATAGTCATCGAGGTACAACTTGAGGTAATAGTCATCGAGGTACAACTTGAGGTAATATTTATCGAGGTACAACTTGAGGTATTATTCATCGAGATACAACTTGAGGTAATATTTATCGAGGTACAACTTGAGGTAATATTCATCGAGGTACAACTTGAGGTAATAGTCATCGAGGTACAACTTGAGGTAATATTTATCGAGGTACAACTTGAGGTAATATTTATCGAGGTACAACTTGAGGTGGACAACACATAAGGACTTCAAACTTTAATCATCGCTCTTCACACAATTAGAACTAATCAAAAGACTACTTGGCATCTTGGTGGTGACTCAGCTGGCGTCTTAACACAGAATGGTACATTTTATGGTCATTTAGGTGAGTCCGTCCTTCCTTCCTTCCTCCCTCCCTTCCTTCCTTTTTCCCTCCCTTGATCCCTCCATACAAACTCACTCCCTCCCTTCCTTCCTTCCTTGATCCCTCCATACAAACTCCTTCCCTCCCTCCTTGATCCCTCCATACAAACTCCTTCCCTCCCTCCTTCATTTCCCTCCCACAACCAATAACAATACATTACCCCTACCTTCTTTCGTCGTTCCTTCGCCATCTCCCTTTCCCTCCTTCAATTCCTCCACCCAGCATTCCTTCCCTCCTTTCATCTATCCCTCAATCCCATCCCATCCATCCTTCCTTATCTCCATCCCACCTTTCCCCCCTCACTTACACACCCTCCCACCCACCCACCCCGCCCACTCTTATATTTTTGCAGGCCGCCCTTCATAACCTGCACACTGACCTTCTCACCCCCGCAAGTAAAACCTGAATAGAATTATTAATGATCCACTTAAACACGTATTATTAAAGAGAGAGAGAGAGAGAGAGAGAGAGAGAGAAGGGGGGGGGGGCTATACTGTGTGTGTGTGTGTGTGAGTATAACATCATTGTCAGTATCGAAGGAGTGGGAGGTGACATCGACGTGTGTACTCCCCCTCAAGTTGTCGATAACACTGAGTGAGTGATGGAGGACGCTGCCTACTTAAGGAAGAACATATCGTACTGGACAATGCCGAGAAATTAACATTATTATCATTATTTCCCCTCTGGTTAAAATTACACATATGAAGTTTAATAATAGGATAGAATTTAACATTGATGATGGGTTTGATTTTATAACCACAATTGGATATATTTAGGTTAATGTTAAAATAAATCATACAGCTGGCAGTGATGTATACCTAATCTAGCTTAACCTACCCAAATTTAATCTACCCTAAACTAACCTAACCAAACTCAACCCACCTCAACCATCACTAACCCGACTTAACCAAACCCTACCCACCCCAACCTAACCTAACCAAACTATACTCAACCAAAATAATAAAAGTACCATCACCACAACTTAACCACATATATTAAAAAAAATAACCTAACCTAACCTAACATTCAATCCCGAACATCAACAAAATTAAAATTCATTTACTGTCCAACCTGGGGAATGTTCTCTGCTGTTGGCGTTTAGTTTATTCTTAATTAAGTTATGGTGTAATTATAGACTCAGAGGAGGGGGGTGGGGGCGGGTGGGTAGGGGGAGGAGGGGGCGGGTGGGTAGGGGGAGAGGTGTGGAGGATGAGGGAGAAGTTGGTGGGGGAGAGGTGGACAGGTGGACAAGTGGGTGGGGGGGGCTAAGTGGGTGGGGGAGGGGGCTAAGTGGGTGGGGGAGGGGCTAAGTGGGTGGGGGAGGGGGCTAAGTGGGTGGGGGAGGGGGCTAAGTGGGTGGGGGAGGGGGCTAAGTGGGTGGGGGAGGGGGCTAAGTGGGTGGGGGAGGGGGCTAAGTGGGTGGGGGAGGGGGCTAAGTGGGTGGGGGAGGGGGCTAAGTGGGTGGGGGAGGGGGCTAAGTGGGTGGGGGAGGGGGCTAAGTGGGTGGGGGAGGGGGCTAAGTGGGTGGGGGAGGGGGCTAAGTGGGTGGGGGGGGGCTAAGTGGGTGGGGGGGGCTAAGTGAGTGGTGGGCAGGTGGGGTGGTGGGCAGGTGGGGTAGTGGGCAGGTAGGAGGAGGAGGGAGCAGCTACTAATTAATCTAAATTAGCACCTGCCTCTGTCCACCTCATTAGCATAAACCAAAACAACTATGTCAAATAGTCAAGATGTTATATTATTTATTCGAATTTTTTTTATATAAGATTAACCTCTCCTAAACATAATGATTCTGATAACTATTATAGAATTATTAACAAGACACATTAACTGGTTAGGTTAGGTTAGGTTTCGACAGAGTTCTTTGTCCTTAACACCTCCAGCAAGAGGGAAGGTGAAGGCATACCTGTGGACGAGCACCACTTACCACACCCACACAGATCACTCTATCTACACTTACACGTGAACGTCTTTTGCACACACACACACACACACACACACACCCCCTATCACCTGGGGACTGAGAGAAACGATTACCGTCACGGTGTCCAATCCACTAATGACTACAGGTACTTAGTCTCGACCAGGTAGGTAAGGAGACGGACAGGTGGGAGGAGACGGTAAGGAAACGGTAATGAAACACAGGTGGGAAGAGACGGTAATGAAACAGACAGGTAAGAGGAGACGGTAATGAAACAAACAGGTGAAAGAAAGACAGGAGACTACTTTATTAGCCTAAGTGACAGGAGGTAAGCAAGCTACATCACTATCCATCTTCCGTACGAGACAGAACGGGAGTGGATATCTGTCTAATTTTCACAGGGTCGTTGTGACTGTCTAGGTCGACTTGATGACAGAGGAAGACCCGTGTCCTTGAGGGAGACAGACAGACAGACAGACACCACAAACAGGTAGACAAAAATACAAAGAGACTAATACTCAACCAGACAAAGACAGACATAAACAGACAGAGCATCAGACAGAAACAGACAGACCATCAGACAGACAGAGAAGTAAATGTGTAACAAATCTGAAAGTCTAAGTGAGTGGGCAGGGACACACACACACACACACCTGTTTATTCACTCAACCATAATCAACCATTTCTCTTGACTCAACCAAGGAGATGATTAGCTCTGACTGTCGCTCTCTTACGCTCTGTGTTTACATCTAGTGAGAGAGAACCTTTGATCAGTTTAGACAAGTAACCGATCTATTGGTGGCCCCGCCCACTTTTAACTAATGGACCAATGAGAGATATCTATCCCGTGTGCCTTCTAACCAATAGACCAATGAGATTTATCCATCAATGAACCTTGTTTCTTTTTACGTTTAGGTAAGGTAAAGGTACAGTTAGGTTAGGTTAGGGTGGGGGGTTAATCTTCAGGTGATCCCAAAATAAAAATAGGAATGCATCTTCTCACGTGTCTGAATGTTAAGCAAGAATGTCAGAATTTTGCAACATCTCTGCCAATACCTGCACGATTTTACTACGTTGCAAATTTACATATTGGGCAACAACCCTTAGCATATAGGGTCGGGTGAGGCAAGAACACGACTCTATATATCTATCACGACGCGCGCGCTCACACACACACACACACACATACTACCCGCATCAACGTGGTATTTGCCTCACGACTGTACAGTAAATAAACTATAAAAAGGTAAAAAAAAATTGGCTTTGTCGTTTTTTTTGGCCATATTATAACGTGTTTTAAAATTTCAAGCCTTGCCTCATCCTCAGTGTAGGTACAGTATATAAACAGTGTATAGACAGTGTAGGCATATAAACAGTGGACAACGAGCAACAAAAATATCCTCTCAGTTTTGTCTAATGGAACATAAACAAAGATTCACGTAAGACTACACATAATACAGCTGGTGTGGTGAGCCTGAGAGACGAGAAGCCCGGAGCCTCAAAGCGGAACACGAAGCCTACCACGGTTCGACACCTCCCAAAGTGGTTAATGCGGTAAACGTCATATTTCACAGAAGATTATTATTACATTTCTCAGTATAATTAAACCGTGTACCTGGAAACAACTCGGCATCAAACCTGTCCAAAAGTTCCCCCCAGATAGCGTGTGAGGCAAGCCCGAGTATGCCAACGAGAGATGCATCCCAAACTGGCAAGATAGTTTTGTCGCTTACCGCACAGTACCTAGACAGTGTAGGTATGTAAACAATGTACCTAGACAGTGTAGGTATGTAAACAATGTAACAGTCACTCAAAAAAGCTATCTCTATTTTGAGGAGGAGGGGGGGAGCGAGGGGATGGGGGGGGATAATGAATTTAAATATGAACACTGTGACTCCTGTTGTGTCATATTTTCTCAACACAATTTGGTATAGATAGTTGTTTTAGTATATAATGCAGGTTATGAACAATGTATATTAGACAGTGTAAGTGTAAAAACCGTACGGTACCTCACTTTACCAAGGACTTACACTTACACTGTCTATATACATTGTTTATACACCTGCACACTGTCTATATACATTGTTTATACACCTGCACACTGTCTATATACATTGTTTATACACCTGCACACTGTCTATATACATTGTTTATACACCTGCACACTGTCTATATACATTGTTTATACACCTACACACTGTCTATATACATTGTTTATACACCTACACACTGTCTATATACATTGTTTATACACCTGCGCTCTGTCTATATACATTGTTTATACACCTGCACACTGTCTATATACATTGTTTATACACCTGCGCTCTGTCTATATACATTGTTTATACACCTGCACACTGTCTATATACATTGTTTATACACTTACACTCTGTCTATATACATTGTTTATACACCTGCACACTGCCTATATACATTGTTTATACACCTACACACTGTCTATATACATTGTTTATACACCTGCACTCTGTCTATATACATTGTTTATACACCTGCACACTGTCTATATACATTGTTTATACACCTGCACTCTGTCTATATACATTGTTTATACACCTGCACTCTGTCTATATACATTGTTTATACACTTACACTGTCTATATAAATTGTTTATACACCTGCACACTGCCTATATACATTGTTTATACACCTGCACACTGTCTATATACATTGTTTATACACCTGCACTCTGTCTATATACATTGTTTATACACCTGCACACTGTCTATATACATTGTTTATACACCTGCACACTGTCTATATACATTGTTTATACACCTGCACTCTGTCTATATACATTGTTTATACACCTACACACTGTCTATATACATTGTTTATACACCTACACACTGTCTATATACATTGTTTATACACCTACACTCTGTCTATATACATTGTTTATACACCTGCACACTGTCTATATACATTGTTTATACACCTGCACACTGTCTATATAAATTGTTTATACACCTACACACTGTCTATATACATTGTTTATACACCTACACACTGTCTATATACATTGTTTATACACCTACACACTGTCTATATACATTGTTTATACACTTATACTGTCTATATACATTGTTTATACACTTACACACTGTCTATATACATTGTTTATACACCTACACACTGTCTATATACATTGTTTATACACCTACACACTGTCTATATACATTGTTTATACACCTACACACTGTCTATATACATTGTTTATACACCTACACACTGTCTATATACATTGTTTATACACCTACACACTGTCTATATACATTGTTTATACACCTACACACTGTCTATATACATTGTTTATACACCTACACACTGTCTATATACATTGTTTATACACCTACACACTGTCTATATACATTGTTTATACACCTACACACTGTCTATATACATTGCTCATAACCTGCATTATAGACTAAAGGAGTGATGTGTTTACCCAAGCTGAACCACCACATCGTGTTAGGTCACCTGTCCCAGTATTAAAGACCATGCTGGTTGCCAACACCTATGTCGTGATTCCCCCGCAACGGCAAACGAGGTCAATTTTGGAGGTCACAGGTCAAGCGGGTTACAATTCTAGTGGACCTTAACCTAACCTAACTTTAACCTAACACCTTCTACCAGCAGCAATACTACTACCACAACTATTACAAAACCATTTACCCAGGAAACTTTCTATCGTAACCACCACCAACCCTGAAATCCCTTACCCCCAATTAACACTCTCCCCTACCACCAATACCAGCTTACTACCACTACTAAGCCACCATCCATCAAATTCCCTACTACCACACTGACCAACCACCACCACTTTCACTGTTCAAGTCACTTCCTCACAGCCACCGCCGCCCCGTGAAAGGATTAGGTTCTGTGTCGTCACCTGGGTAAACATTAGTTCCAGCACACACACACACACACACACACGGTGGGGGGGGGTGAGGGGGGGGGGGACTCATCATTACGACAATCTCACTGTGGTTTACATAAGGTCGTTGCATAATAACCCACATGTACAGTCACGGACATAAGTTTCTATACACTCCAGGTTGACACTATGACAAATTCAAATGAGCAGTTTAGATTCGTTCCAGCATTTTAAAGATTCGTTCGAACAATTCAGACTCGTTCCAGCAGTTTAGAGACTCATTCCAGCAGTTTAGAGACTCATTCCAGCAGTTTAGACTCATTCCAGCAGTTTAGAGACTCATTCCAGCAGTTCAGACTCATTCCAGCGGTTTAGAGACGACTCGTTCCAGCAGATCAGACTCATTCCAGCGGTTTAGAGACTCGTTCCAGCAGTTCAAACTCATTCCAGCGGTTCAGACTCATTCCAGCAGTGCAGACTCATCCCAGCAGTTCAGACACTCGTTCCAGCAGTTCGAAGCTTCCACCACACAAAAGAACATTGACTCCTAACTGTACACTACATTAATATAGAATCCACGACCCAGTGACGTTTCATCGTCGACTTATCCAGAGACGTGAACCGAAGGTGAAAAATAACACAACCTGATGATAATTAGACACTTCAACTTATTTCACCTGATGATTAAACACCCCAATGATACCTGGGGAGGGGGGGGGTTAGGTTAGGTTAGGTTAGGTTAAGGTAAGGGTTAGGTTCCGTTGGCAAGGTTGCATTAGATTAAGATAAGGTAAGGTTAAGTTAGATTAAAGTAAGGTTAGGTAAGGTAAGGTAAGGTTAGGTTAAGGTTAAGGTAAGGTAAGGTAAGGTAAGGTTAAAGTAAGGTTAAGTAGGTGTTAGAATGTTTATCATGTGAAATAAACTGGGGTGTCTAATCCTCACGTGATCCTGACAAACCTAAATATCTCACACAACTAAGACAGACGGAGGTGTAGTGGGCGGGCCGAGTGCAGTAACACCTCGAGCACTGGAACACCTTCAGGTAAGACACACAGAAGGAATCAGGGGTAGTTAGGACAGTTCCGCTTAATTGGGTCGTTAGATGAGAGAATAATGACAGGACGCCGCAACCAATCAGAAGCCAGTAAAACCATAATAATCATCACACCAAGACACTGTTAGTAACGAGGTAAATAAACAACAGTAAAAAAAAATATAAACAAATTATCTTTATCATCAACAATAACCTTTAAATTGGACTTACCTGATAATTTAATAAACACCTTTCTTCGTGAGGACAAACAGACACACGGGAGGACAAACGGGAGGACAAACGAGAGGACAAACGGACGCACGGGAGGACAAACGAGAGGACAAACGGACGCACGGGAGGACAAACGAGAGGACAAACGGACGCACGGGAGGACAAACGAGAGGACAAACGGACGCACGAGAGGACACAATGCACAGCACGTACACACAGCAGAGGCGACGAGACCAAAATGATGTACAGTGACCATGGCTGTGTACTCCCCCCCCCCCCCCCCCGTCCCATCTCTGGCATAATCACCATAATCATCCTTTCTCTTCCCTGTCTGTCTGTCTGGTCGAGTTAGTTCCTTTTGAAGCTCTCGGTACACACACCCGACACCCACTACAACCACTACTACAACCATCACCACTACTACTACTATAACAACAATTACCACCACTACTACTACTACAACTACAACCATCACCACTACTACAACCATCACCACTACTACTACTATAACAACAATTACCACCACCACTACAACCATCACCACTACTACAACCATCACCACTACTACAACCATCACCACTACTACTACTATAACAACAATTACCACCACCACTACTACTACTACTACAACCATCACCACTACTACTACTACTACAATCATTACTACTCCTACTACTACCACCACTAATACCGGTACCGCTAACTACCACTACTACCACAATCACTACTACTACTACCACCACAACCAAGGTTAATCTAAAGAGGATCCGAGGAGAAGACGAAGAGGAGGGAAAAGAAAGAACGGAAGAGGAACAGCAAGGACAAAAATAAAGAAGAAAAAGAAAGAAAGAAAGAAAGAACCACCCCACTCCACCCCACCCCCCACTCCACTCCACCCCCCAACGCCACTCCACCCAACTCCACTCCCCCCCACCCCACTCCACGCCACTCCACCCTACTCTACTCCACTCCACCCCACCCCCCCCACGCCACTCCACCCCACTCCACCCCCTCCCTGTTACAACACCAACCTACGACACCAGTCACGCTCGCTACATACACCAGCAGGCCGGGAGCTTCAACACAGCCAGTCAGTGAGGCAATGTGTATGGTAACTCTCCCACACACACCACGTGAAGAAACAGGCTATGTAATGTTTTATATTCACGCTAATGATTTTTGGGGTCACTTAGTGTGTATGTGTAATGGAGTTAATGATGACAGAGAGGTTATGTAATAGTAATGATAAATAGTAATAAGAATAGTGACGATAAAAGTGATAATAGCAAGAACGGTAATGGTAATAATAATAATAATAATAATAATACCCGATATATTTCTGAGGGGGCCAAAAGGCTTCACTATAGACAGGTTACATAATATTAAGAGAGAGAGAGAGAGAGAGAGAGAGAGAGAGAGAGAGAGAGAGAGAGAGAGAGAGAGAGAGAGATTACATATGACTAAAACAACACGCCCCCCCCCCCCTGCCGAGCAAATTACATTTTTACCCCGGTTAAGTATTCATTATCTGGATAATTACCAATATAACCCCTTCTAGCTGTACTAATAATAGAAGGTAATTATAGATGGTAATTATGGAAAGTAATTAGAGAAATCTCATTAAGGTTGGCTAGACGGAGTTAAGAGACCTGTTGTGACCATCTTGATCAACTGTGACCTGCCCCTGCTGACGGTGTGGCCTGCTGCTGCTGACGGTGTGGCCTGCTGTTACTGACGGTGTGGCCTGCTGCTGCTGCTGACGGTGTGGCCTGCTGCTACTGCTGGTGTGGCCTGCTGACGGTGTGGCCTGCTGCTGCTGCTGCTGACGGTGTGGCCTGCAGCTGCTGACAATATCACACCTGACTGATACCTGGTAATGACTGGTAATCCATCATCAGGTATACTGACACTGTTACAACCAGGTGATCAAGTTGTCAGCTCGAGACGGCAGAACACACAACACTGACCGCCGCGCCCTACCAGAGTCGGAGCACCAGTAGCCGAGCCCTGGCAAGACAGACATGGTTGGGGTCTGACGTGTCGTGCTATATCAACACAAAAGGCCACGTCCACCTTACAAAGTGTCGTGTCGTGTCCTACCTTGCCGTTCTGTATCGTATCATGTCCTGCTGTATTGTATCGCATCGTGTCAAGCTGTATCGTATAGGATCGCGTGGTGCCGTACTATGCCGCGAGGAGGCCCTACAATAGTGCAGGTGGTGGTGAGGGCGCCAGCGGATGACAGGGGCCCTGGGGAAACAATTATCAGAGGGTGTCAGCAGCAGAAGGCGGCAGCGGGGGTCACACTGACAGCTCCTCAACACTTTTTACCCTCACCCTTCAATTATCATTCGTGGAGCAGCCTGGCGGAGGGGAGAAGATGGTGGGGGAAGCGAGGGCGAGGAGGGGGAAGGCGGAGGAGGGGGATGGTGAAGGAAGAGGGCAGGGCTGGGGAGAGGCCAAGGTTGGAGAGTGGGGGGAAGGCGGATGAAGAGGGGTTGAGGAGAAGGGGAACAAGACAGGGGAAGAGGGGGTGAGGAGGAGGGGGAACAAGGCAGGGGAAGAGGGACTGGGGAGGGGAGAAGACGGGGAAGGGCGGGTGAAAAAGGAGGTGGTAAGGCAGTGGGAAGAGGGGATGGGGATAAGGGGCAAGGCGGGGGAGGTAGGGCTGGTGAAGGAGAAAGGCAGGGGGGAGGAGAGTAAAAAGGAGTGAGGAGGAAGGGGCAAGGCGGAGGAAGAGGGGCTTGGTAGGAAGCCAGGCGGGGGAGGGGTTAGGGTAAGAGGGGAAGGGGAGGAGACGGAAAGTAGCAGTAAGAGGAGAGGAAAGTGTCGAGAGGGCGGAAAGTAGCGAGGCACGAAGTGGAGCACAACACGAGGACGTTGCCAAAAAATCCTGACATACACAACAAGCACAAACAAACAAACAAACACAAACAGACAAACACGACCATTACAAAAGGAAACAAAAATCACCAAACTATGTACAAGAAAAGAGGAATCGATTTGGTTTATATTTACAACAGGTAGATAGTGAAATTAAACCACCCAGGTGCTCTGAACACACACACACACAGAGGCGCCAAAAAAAAAAACGAAGAAAAACACGCCATTCCTATGTTTGGTTGTTGCGACTTTTCACAAGGGTAACCTAAGATAAAGAAGTGATTCATTTCCTGTGTTATTTTCCTTGTCTGTATACGTGCAGTGTGTATGTATATTCCTTGTATACCTTCACTGTATACCGTATGCATACTAAACCACCGTGAGTTTATATGACAAGGCTTACTGAATACCTATCAAATGTCTGTCTGTCTACTGATGTGGGAGACCCCGTCAGTCACCACCAACACCATCACCACTTACACCACCATCACCACACCTGATAGGGGATACCCGCACGAGCATGTGTGGGAGCGCTGGTTTGTCCTGCTCACCACCACGATCTTACCACAATCCAACCACAACGTTACCACTATCACCACAACGTTCATTACCTTCTTCACAATCCAACCACAACGCTACCACCATCACCACAACGTTCATTACCCTCTCCATAATGCTACCACAACCACCACAATGGTATGACCATCACCACCACAACCACCACAATGCTATGACCATCACCACCACAATACTACGACCACAACCATTATCATCTGCTGCTGTCTTATACTTTCATTCTTCCCCTGTAACCACACACACATACACAACCACACACGCACATACACAACCACACACGCACATACACAGCCACACGCACATACACAACCACACACACACACATACACAACCACACCCGCACATACACAACCACACACGCACATACACAACCACACACGCACATACACAACTACACGCACATACACAACCACACACGCACATACACAACCACACACGCACATACACAACCACACACAACCATGAAACTCACAGCATTAAACAACCAATTAAATTAGTCTTCTAACCGAACCCAACCCAACCCCACCCAACCCAACCCAACTCTAACCTAACCTAACCTAACCTTACTTTACTCTTCAGGCTGTTGCTGTCGTCTCCTTAATTTTTCTTACCTGCAAAAAGAGAACCAAATTAATTAGCTATTAACTCTGAATATATTGACAACACCTGAGAGTTATATTACAGGTACAATGATGTCTTAAAGGTACAGGGAGAGAGAGAGATCAACAGCAGCCACAATCACAGCAGTATATAACAGCAGGAATGAGAACACACTGCGTGGCGGTGAGAAGTGAGACCACCCTCAGTGTCAAGACCTGACTGAATTACTCCGAATAGGCAAACTGTACTACAATCTTTGTCAATAAATTTGTTAAACTAAAAAAGCTCTTATTTACGGCCGACTGCTCTCGCTCTCTCTCTCTCTTTCTTTCTTTTAATATCTTGTATGGTAGAATTATGGCAGTACCCTTTCCTCCTCCTCTTCCAATTATGACTCTCTTCTCTTCCTCCTCCAGTCATGACACTCTTTTCCTCCTCCGATAATCAGGACAAAACCATCACCACCATCAAACACCATCCCATCCCATCACCTCAAACCACCCACACACCCCACCACCACACACCCCACCACACCTCACCCCCCCACCACCACACACCACCACCCCCCCACACCTCACCCCCCCCCACCACCACACCCCACCACACACACACATGTTGACAGTCATTTTACCCAGCCATCACCCAGTTTACCCACCACTAGTGCTCACACACGACCCAACATGATGTGCACCACTCAGCATGTTTGGGGGAGTCATATTTGTACATCTGAGGGAGGGAGGGAGAGTGAGGGAGAGGTGAGGGGGTGAGGGAGATTTGTGGGGGTGAGGGAGATTTGTGGGGGTGAGGGAGAGTTGTGGGGGTGAGGGAGAGTTGTGGGGGTGAGGGAGAGTTGTGGGGGTGAGGGAGAGTTGTGGGGGTGAGGGAGAGTTGTGGGGGTGAGGGAGAGTTGTGGGGGTGAGGGAGAGTTGTGGGGGTGAGGGAGAGTTGTGGGGGTGAGGGAGAGTTGTGGGGGTGAGGGAGAGTTGTGAGTGAGGGAGAGTTGTGAGAGGTGATGTAGTACGGGTTTGTGTCATTAATCCAAGTCGACCACTACAATAGTTCCATTACCAATACCTGGCCTCTCTCTCTCTTTCTCTCTCTCTCTCTCTCTCTGGCCTCTCTCCCTCCCTCCCTGACCCCTCTCTCTTTCTCTCTCCATCCCTGGCTCTCTCTCTCTCTCTCTCTCTCTCTCTCTCTCTGGCCTGTCTGGTCCCGTAACCTCTTCGTCGTCTCTCCCTGCCCCCTCTCTACCACCCCTGCACTGCCTGACTATCCATCTCCCAAACTCTCCCTCACCACCCCACTTAATCTCCCTTGCCTTCCTTACACTCCCTGACTCTCCCTCACCCATCCCTACCCCCTATCTCACCTCTCAGGGCGCCTTTACACCGGGAATGTTACTAGGCGCCAGTGCTCACGTGATAGCTACTAGCGCCTTACACGCGTCGTGTCAACAGCTCCACTAGTCGCGAGTAACTCGCCCCTAACGCGAGTAAACTAGTGGATTCTCACTCACCTGGAAGTTGGTGGTGACTCAACTCTACAGTGTGGCAGTGAGCGGCTGCTGGACTCATAAGTGTTCAGGGCAGTTTAACATGTATTAAGTTTACAGGTTCACATTAATGTTTAGTAATTATTACTCAAGATATTACCGTACAGTACACGGCGGGATCATCAACCGATAGTTCATTTAGAAGAGTTTTGAGGACCGAGTTCTCCTCTCGCTTCACTCCTCTTTTTATCCTCACATTCCTTATTCTTTTCTTTTTTCTAAACAAAACAAAAATCCATAAAAACTCAGGTGGAGGCAGCGAGGAGTTGCCTGGAGAGCAGCTTGGCGCCAACTTATCTGTGACTCGCACAGTGGCGCCGCTCCTACAGATTTATCTGCAGGTTTACCGATTTATCACCTCCATTCTAAAGCATTTTCTCAATGGTGATAAATATAATGGCTATAAGGACCCAAGCTTACTTGCGGGTGAGATTTTATTGGGAGAAATAGATATCTAAAATTTTTTTGTCAAAACTGACGGCACGGCTGCCGGTGCTAGTAAGCGTCAACAATCAACAGCCACTAGTATGCTCACGCCAGCCTCCTGAGCTAGCATACTAGTAACATGCCTCGTGTAAACGCGCCCTTACCCTCTCCCTGACCCTCCTCCTATCCCCGACCACCACACTACTTCACAACACCACCACCACCAGTGGAACCTTATCCCTTCCTGAGTCCTCCCACCTCACGTAGCCCTCAGCGCACACACACACACACAATAATACTACTTTGCTGTCACTCGGAATCGAGTATGACGATCATCCAGCTATGATACAATGATACGAGTTATTAAGGATGTCACCTTCATTGGTGAGCTCTGGGGTGACTAAAGAGGCCGATACAGGATCAGCAGGGTCGATCACAGAAGTTGCATATGTGGAAGGTTACAACTAGTGCGGGAGGGGCGGTGGCAGCGTCTTTCCGGCGTTGGCGTTTGCCTGCCTCGTTACGCAGTCGGGCAAACTCGAAATTATTGACACCTTTTTGTGTGTTGATCCTCCCAGCGTTACGGTGTGGAGTAATCGTCTCCCAGGTGAGGGGGTCGATTTGGCACTTTTTCAGGTTTGTCTTAAGACTATCCTTATACCTCTTCAGTTGCCCGCCAGCGTTACGTTTACTATTCGTTAGGTGACTGTAAAGTAGCTGCTTCGGCATTCTACTGTCGTCCATGCAGGTAACATGGCCAGTCCAGCGTAATTGTTCATGGATAATGGTAGCCTCGATGCTCCAACAGTTGGTGTCAGCAAGAATACTGGCATTTGTTCTCTTGTCTTCCCAGCGAACTCAGAGGATGGAACGTAGACTACGTTGGTGAAAGTTTTCTAGTGCCTTGAGGTGCCTCCTGTATGTGACCCATGTCTCGCTGCCATTTCGGGCGAGGCGTCAGGCAGAAAACTTGTGGCGGAGGAAAGATCACGACTCCTTCCTTGTGTACGTGTGTGTGTGTGTGTGTGTGTTTACTTTTGTGACTTCATCACACACACACACACACACACGGGCAGCAGATCGGTGGCAGGTAAGGACCCGTGTTGCTCCCAGCACAAAGACTTCAAAACACTAACACACAAAAAACATATTTAGCGCCACAAGGAAATGTTTTGACGCAAAGTTTCCTGTATATAAATGACCAGGGTGGTGGTGGTGTGTGTGTGTGTGTGTGTGTGTTGAAGTCACAAAAGTACACACACACACGTACACAAGAAAGGAGTCGTGATCTTTCCTCCGCCACAAGTTTTCTGCCTGACGCCTCGCCCGAAATTTTATAGAAAGGGAGGGAGGGAGGGAGGGAGGGGATGGTGGAGGGAGGGAGAGGAGTGGCTGGTGGAAGGATAAAGTGGGCAGTGGAGCGAAGGATGGAGGAAAGGAGGGGTACTGGAGGGAAGGAGGGATAGTGGAGGGAAGGAGGGGTAGTGGAGGGAAGGAGGGGTAGTGGAGGGAAGGAGGGGCAGTGGAAGGAAGGAGGGAGGGGTAGTGGAGGGAAGGAGGGAGGGTCTAGAGGTGCCACTCATTGTTGCCCCAAAAGTCGAGCTGAAGGAAAGTTTGTGTGGCAGTGTGACCCTGTATTGTGACTCACTGTTGGCACTCACAGCACGCTCACAGCATCACTCACAGCACGCCCACAGCACCACTCACAGCACGCTCACAGCACGCTCACAGCATCACTCACAGCATCACCCACAGCACGCCCACAGCACCACTCACAGCACGCTCACAGCACGTTAACAGCATCACTCACAGCACGCCAACAGCATCACTCACAGCACGCCCACAGCATCACTCACAGCACGCCCACAGCATCACTCACAACACCACCCACAGCACGCTCACAGCATCACTCACAGCACCACCCGCAGCACGCTCACAGCATCACTCACAGCACCACCCACAGCATCACTCACAGCACCACCCACAGCACCACCCACAGCACGTCCACAGCACCACCCACAGCACCACCCACAGCACGCCCACAGCACCAGTACGCCCACAGCAATCAACAACCACATGTCCTATTCTGGCACCATTGTTATCTACACTGGCACTATAAGGGGTCACCAATACTGGCACTATAAGGGGTCACCAACACGCCCACTGGGACAATCACGCTGAGAAGATTATCTTAAGCACGGCTGACGGGCATTATGAGGGAGGGGGGGAGGTGGGGGAGGTCGGGGAGGAGGGGGAGAGGTGGTGGGAGGGGAGGAGGAAGGGAAGGAGAAACTGAGGAAAGGAGGAAGAGAGGTGGGAGGGGAGGGGGAATGAGGGAAGGAGGTAAGGTGGCCTACACACCCTAGCTCACCCTCACAAGCCCTAAACCTCCTAGTCACCCTCCTCACAAGGGTGGCACTCTCACTCCTCACAAGGGTGGCACCAGCTCCGGGAGGCGGCATGAGCGACACATAAGGTCAGTGACATCCTCAACAGAAGCTTTGTGAGCCACTTGTCCAGCACAAAAGGAGTGCCAACTCCTCTGACTCAATGGCACCGGCAGGCACCCAGACAGTCATCGTGTTGCCTTGGCGCACTGACACGAGTCTAAGATGAAATTTCACACTCGTCTCTTCACACACACTCTCACCTGCCCTCGAGTGTAAGTTAACAAGGTAGTACAAACAGCCCTATTGTATGTTAAGTGAGTGACAAGTGCATTAGTCTTGAGCACATGTGACAGTCAACACTCTCTCTCTCTCTCTCTCTCTCTCTCTCTCTCTCTCTCTCTCTCTCTCTCGGCAACAGTAAACATAGATTCTTATAAACACTGGCCATTAAACTCATTGAAACTGTTGAGGACTTTAAAGCAGCCAGTCACCCCAATATAACTATCCAGGGGGGGGGGGGGATGAGGGTGCCAAGTGCCTCAGTGCCTGGTGCCGGGTCTATCACTGAGGAATAGAGGGATATCTACAAGGGCTTGAAGGTGCGTGAGTGCTTCTCGGGTGGGCTCGCACGCACGCACGCACTCTACAGACACTAACGCAGCTCTAACACAACGTTCACACCACTAACTTACACAGCTCGTCTTGTTAGGTAAGGTAAAGTACACTATATACATACATACATACATACATACATACATGGGTCAACAGGGACGTCCCCCCCCCCCCCCCCCCACACACACACACATATATATATGATCAAATTCAAATATTATAATCCGTCAAATTCAATTTCGATCAAAATGCAAATTACACCGAGCATGATGAATACATGACCTAAATACCATATACATAAACTCCACTTTTTAATACATAGTAGACATAAATATTACAGCCAATACTAAACCAAATAATTCCAACCAATTTGCATAATACCTGAACAGAAATACCTATTTACTGTAGCCCATTACGGTATTATCCCCCCTCCCCACCACACCCCCGTCAACCTGCCTGTCTTGCCAACATCAACATCTATATCAAGTAACAAAACCATTATCCTCAGCAAGTAACAGTAACATCATCATTATCAGCAGCAACAAGTAACACCCGACCCCCTGCAAGGAGCACCGACACATTGCAACGCTGGTAATTGTAACACGAAGGAAGAGAGAGAGATATAATGACCAATTCAACACCGTATAGTAACAAGTGTCAATGCCTTCAAGCCACCCCCCCAATTGACACCCCCATGCCCACTCACTCCCATGGCAACTACCCCCTGTGTGTGTGTGTGTCAGTAATCACATCTGACTCCTACACAGTATAAATAAATAACAATTATACATTACTCTTATAATTCAACTCGTGTATGGACCATTATTGAGTAATTTATCGTGAAGGGACAATTATTAACTTACGTTCATCAAAGCTTCAATAATGGCTGTGAACGTATCAACGCAATATATATATATATCTTTCTTTTTTTTTGTCACTCGTATGCAAATTAGCTTCCTGCCCACCTGTTGGATACCATTTAAAGATTATTAATTTTTCACACTCTTTGTTTACATGTACAGTTGTGGCCAGAAAATTCCCTAGTCACTTGGTAAACAGGCGTACGTGTTTGACTTGACACATCTCATCGTGGTAAACAATGGATTGCTTATTCCCTGTATTGTATTTGTTTACTTCCTTCAAAATCAACAACTTCTTCCTGATTACTTTTTTTTTAGGATCCTATTTACACTGTAGACCCCTCCTCCACCCCAACACCTGCCTGTAGGAGGGCTGAAGGGGGTGTAACAGAGCCTGGCCCTGATAAAAGAAGCGAGGCAGCCACACAATCTCCTCGCCTTACTGTACAAATTCACGTCGTGATACTGTACCCGTGGCGCTGAGTAACGTTTGTGCACTGTAATGGTTTTGTAATCCCTGTATCTGTACCTGAATACCTGAATTTGGTTCTGTCATTACTGATTTATTGTACAGAATAGCTGGGCCAATCCTATCTAGTATATATCCCCTCCCTTCCCTTTCCTTCCCTTCCTTTCCCCTACCCCTTCTTTCCCTTCACCCACCCTCTACCCTCAAACCTCTTTCCCCTTCCCTTCCTCTACCTTCTATCCATCCTCCCCCTACCCTCCCCTTCCCTTCCCTCCCTCCAGCCTCCCCACCCTCAACTTCCCTTCATCCCCCTCCCTCTCCACTCCCTCCCCTTCCCCCCCCCCCCTCCCACACAACCCAGGGTCCAGATGACTCAAATTCAAATTAAAACAGTTTATTTAGCCATCAAATTACAGACACATATTGTACAGCATTAATAATGTTGACACGGGGAGGGAGGGGGGGCGGCGGGCGTCATAACAGCTGATCATGTACAGTGTTTGATGAACGGGTCTACATCACATACATGTATACAAAAATACATACATGCTTATACAGAGAGAGAGAGAGAGAGAGAGAGAGAGAGAGAGAGAGAGAGAGAGAGAGAGAGAGAGAGAGAGAGAGAGTGTGATATGTAAAGTTGGTTTTTCTCAAATGTGCAAATAAATTAAAATAAATAAGATCACCTGAAGATTAACCACCCTAACACTAACCTAACCTAACCTCCCAAGATAGCGTTAATAAATCTTATCATCAGGTGAAATAAACTGGGGGTGCCTAATCTTCATCTCACCTCATCTAAATAATGAAGATGTGTACCAAGCAAACAAATCACTTTTTTTCTACTTATCAAAGATATTTTTATAAGTGTAGTGTAGTGGCTTTATCACTTTAAGTAGAAAAAAACGTAAGATAGGGCGCTCAAACAACTCCCTAAGAACGTAAGATAGGGCGCTCAAACAACTCCCTAAGAACGTAAGATAGGGCGCTCAAACACCTTCCTAAGAACGTAAGATAGGGCGCTCAAACACCTCCCTAATAACGTAAGATAGGGCGCTCAAACACCCCCCTAAGAACGTAAGATAGGGCGCTCAAACACCTTCCTAAGAACGTAAGATAGGGCGCTCAAACACCTCCCTAAAAACGCAAGATAGGGCGCTCAAACACCTCCCTAATAACGTAAGATAGGGCGCTCAAACACCTCCCTAATAACGTAAGATAGGGCGCTCAAACGCCCCCCCTAAAAACTTAAGATAGGGCGCTCAAACACCTCCCTAAAAACTTAAGATAGGGCGCTCAAACACCTCCCTAAGAACGTAAGATAAGGCGCTCAAACACCTCCCTACCTCACCCCTACACGATGATCAATTCCCCTACGTCTAATTTTCTCCCTGAATGATGATGTCACCCACTTGAGTTATGACACAAAGATGGCGGACAAAATGGCATCAATAGTGCGCCGAGACTTTACCGTAACGAGAGAGAGAGAGAGAGAGAGAGAGAGAGAGAGAGAGAGAGAGAGAGAGAGAGAGAGAGAGAGAGACCCAACCACGTAAAAAGAGAGAAGGTAAAGAGGGGGGGTAGAGAGGGGGGGGTAGGGAGGGAGGGAGGGAGGGAGAATGGAGGGAGGGAAGTATGGGAGCAGACAGCCCCACCCACTCACGGCTGCTTCTTTGTCTGGAGAATCTGCTCACACACACACACACACACACTATTGTGGGCTATCTTTTCTGTGCTGTAAGGATGTAATGCAAGGCCGGCCACGGAGGCTGCTTAGTGCCCCTGTAAACAACCCACGTTGAATGATAAGGGCCCGATGGCTGGTGAGGAGACCATGGCCGAGTGGTGAGGGACCATGGTCGAGTGGTGAGGGGCCATGGTCGAGTGGTGAGGGGCCATGGCCGAGTGGTGAGGGGCCATGGCCGAGTGGTGAAGGGCCATGGTCGAGTGGTGAGGGGCCATAATTGAGTGCTGAAGGGCCATGGTCGAGTGGTGAGGGGCCATGATTAACTAGTAAGGGCCATAGTTATATACCTCGTTATACCGACACTTATCCACTACCAACATACACACTGACCATTGTGAATTATTTACTGTTAGCGGCACAAGATAAACAACGGAATATATTGTTGATTACCGGATTGTACCGTGTAGACCAGGTGCACACACACTTTACGATCACACACACTTTACGATCACCCGTGTGTGTGTGTGTGTGTGTGTGTTCGAGTGTGTGTGTGTGTTCGTGCGTGTGTGTGTGTGTGTGTGTTTCAACCCACCTACCTTATGGGACGAGGGTAATGGTGGTTGAAAAGGCGGACTGTGGTGGGGGAGAGGATTGTGGTAGGGGAGAGGATTGTGGTAAGGGAGAGGACTGTGGTGGGGGAGAGGATTGTGGTGGGGGAGAGGAGTGTGGTGGGGGATTGTGGTTGTACAGATTCAATTTGTGTTTGGATTGTGGTTGTGTTCAGATTATGGTTGTATTCAGAAGTGTGGTTGCGGAAAAGGACCGTGACTCGTAAAATGAAACAAGCCAGTGGAATGTAAATAAAAAAAAAAAAAAATAAGCAACAGAAAACGGTAAATGGGTACCTAGAAATTCCATTCACAGAAAACGGAGTACAGGGGCCGCGTGGTGTGCATTGACGGGGTGAGTTATGGCAGCGTGACAGTCAGGGGGAGATCTGAGAGAGACAGATAGAATGAAAGAGACAGGCAACATGAGAGACCGAGAGAGTTATGGCGACGTGACGGGCAGGAGAAGATCTGAGAGAGAGAGAGAGAGAGAGAGAGAGAGAGAGAGAGAGAGAAGTCGACTTGTGAAAGAGACTTAGGGGTACTTGTAAGCCCGGACCTACGGCCTAGAAAACAGTGCGTTAATGTTCGAAATAGGCAAACAGAGTATTGGGTTTTATATCTAGAAGTGTAAGTAATAAGAGTGCAGAGGTCTTATTGCAACTATATCTTGCGCTAGACAGGCCGCACCTCGATTATGCGGTTCAGTTCTGGTGCCCCTATTATAGAATGGATATAAATTGACTAGAGTCGGTGCAGCGAAGAATGACGAAAATGATTCCGGGACTTAGAAACCTTCCATATCAGGATAGGTTAAAGAGAAACTAAACTTGCATTCCCTAGAAAGACGAAGAGTGCGGGGAGATATGATGGAAGTATTTAAATGGGTGAAAGGAATCAATAAAGGAGATATAGGTAAAGTTCTTATAGTATCCGAGCAGGATAGGACTCGGAGCAACGGATTTAAGTTGGATAAGTTTAGGTTTAGGAGGGAGATAGGAAGAAACTGGTTAACAAATCGGGTGGTGGACGAGTGGAACAAGCTTAGCAACTTTGTAGTAAGTGCGGGAACTCTGGAAAGTTTTAAAAGGAGGCTAGATAGATTCATGGATGATAGAGAGTGGTAGTAACTCTCGACAGGAGCTGCCATGCACTGGCCAACCGGCCTATTGCAGAGAGAGAGAGAGAGAGAGAGAGAGAGAGAGAGAGGTCCCAATGGGTTTTCCCTACCACACTCACTACCGGACACACACTGGTCACATACTCTCATACTATCAGAAATATATATATAGACCACAGCCACGTGCGCCACCCAACCACGTGCGCCACCCAACCACGTGCGTCACCCAGCCACGTGCGCCACCCAGCCACGTGCGCCACCCAGCCACGTGCGCCACCCAACCACGTGCGCCACCCAACCACGTGCGCCACCCAACCACGTGCGCCACCCAACCATCTTCTGACACCCCCTCACCCCACTCACCCTCACTACCCCTAATACCTCAACCCTCTCACAGTACCTCCGTTTCCCCCCCCCCCCTCACACCCCTTCCGTTTCCCACTACCCTAACACCCCCTACCCATCACGCCACATCCCTTCCCCCTCCCCTCTCTCACACCCCTTCCGTTCCCCCCCACCGTCTCCTCCCCCTCAGCCAAGGTTTACAATAACATCTTCACTCCATTAAATCTCTCACAAAAACCCAGGGATGAGGGAGTGAAAAACGGCACAATTAAGTGATGGCGGAGTTACCTCTTAATCCCCGAGCCTCTACACCCACCTACACCCACTACACACCCACTACACACTCACCTACATCCACTTAAACCCGTCTTACCTACACCCACTTACACACCCATCTCCATCCATTACTCTTATCTACACCCATTATACACTCACCGACTCCCACTGCACCCACACACACACCTACACCCACTTTCCATCCACCTACACCCAAGTATAAAATGGAGAGAGAGAGAGAGAGAGAGAGAGAGAGAGAGAGAGAGAGAGAGAGAGAGAGAGAGAGACGTCCCCTCACCAGAGAATGAAGCAGGATAACGTTAACTGATGAAGGCAATAATACAGTGTGTGTGAAACAGTGTGTGTGTGTGAGGGGGCAAGGAGTTCCACATAGTGTTAGCTGGGTATAGTATGGTAGGTAGATGGTGAGTATGGTGAGATCTGGTGGTGAGGGTGGTAGTGGTGAGTATGGGGAGGGTGGTAGTTGTGGTGAGGGTGGTGGTGAGTCATCAAGTCATCGTACTCAAGGGGTTAAAGTCATAGTACTCAAGGGATTAAAATCATCGTACTCAAGGGATTAAACCATCATAATCAAGGGGTCAAATCATCGCACTCAGGGGGTTAAAATCATCGTACTCAAGAGGTTTAATCATCGTACTCAAGGGGTTAAATCCCATCCAGGTGTTGCAAAAACTATACATAGAACTACAGACAATAATTAGCATCAGGTGTAGTCAGTGTTTGTGTAATTAAGACAATTTGTACAAGGATTAAACTGTGTGTGTGTGCGTGTGTGTGTGTGTGTGCGTGTGTGCGTGTGTGTGTGTGTGTGTGTGTGTGTGTGTGTTTTACTGGCATCTGGTTCTCATCATGCTTTGTCTGGCTTCTCTCTCTCTCTCTCTCTCTCTCCATCATGGTAAGTGTACACAACTCCCTCGACTTGTTGTATCTCGCCCATAAGAACAGAGAAAACAAATGACTGTCGCTGTGTCAGTCATTGGCCTTTTAAAATGATTCACTGAGGGTGCATTCTTCTTCTTCTTCTTCTTCATTCTCTCCTCCTTTTCCCTTTTCCTTCCTCGTTTTCCTGTTTTTCCCTCTCCCTCTTCTTTTCCCTGCCCCTCCTCCTCTTCCTCATCGTTTTCCTTCCCCTTCCTCTTCCCCTATTCTTCCATCCTTCTTCCTCCTCCTGTTTCACACACACACACACACACACACACACACACACACACACACAAGAACAGCACCATCCCATCTATTGTTAAAATAATAAACAACTCCTGATTTATGTACTGTACAGCCCTGTAAATGTATTCAATGCATATTATATCATTATGTCTAAATCAAATGTAAGTCTGTATATTTTCAGCCACCGGCTGCAACTCTATTAATAAACCGTTTATTATTATTATTATTATATTATTATTATTATTATTATTAAACACACACACACACACACACAGCGAAAAAATAAAACACGAATAAAAAAAATGCATAAAACAAATAAATGGGAAGTGAGAAAAGTGAAAAAAAAACGGAAATGGAAAAACATTAGTTCGTGAAATAAATAAAAATAATAACTTAAATTAGTAGTTACTCATTTGCATATTGCGGGAGCCATCTGAGGCACTCCCGCCACCCACCTACCCACCCACCCAGCAGGCACTCGCCACCCATCCACCCAGCAGGCACTCCAGCCACCCACCCAGCAAGCACCCCCGACACCCATCAGCTATTCACCACCACCCACCCAGCAGACACCCCCGCCACCCATCCACCCAGCAGGCACTCGCCACCCATCCACCCAGCAGGCACTCCCGCCACCCATCCACCCAGCAGGCACTCCCGCCACCCATCCACCCAGCAGGCACCCCCGCCACCCATCCACCCAGCAGGCACCCCCGCCACCCATCCACCCAGCAGGCACTCCCGCCACCCATCCACCCAGCAAGCACTCCCGCCACCCATCCACCCAGCAGGGACTCCCGCCACCCACCCGACAGGCACTCCCGCCACCCACCCGACAGGCACTCACCACCACCCACCCAGCAGGAACCCCCGCCACCATGTCTTAAGCCGTCTGGCACTGACGTCTCGTGGTGAGTGCCACGTGTATTGACGGTCAACGGCTATTGTTGTTATTAGTGCTATTATTACTATTGTTATTGTTGTTATTACTGTTATTTATTTATTATTATTACACACCTGTAATCTACCTGAGCTCCAGTCCAGGTGAACTCCCCGTGCCCTTGAGCCCTGCTGATACTCTCTCTCTCTCTCTCTCTCTCTCTCTCTCTCTCTCTCGGGGTGTAGTTTGTGTTATAATTTACTATAAATATCAAAACAAGGACAAGTGCAGGCGGCGCCGTACACTAAGGGCGAGTCTACCCGAGGCGTGTTACTAGGCGCTAGTGTTGGGGGTCATGGCAACTAGCGCCTTACTTCACTACTAGCTGCTTATATTACTCTCTCTCTCTCTCTCTCTCTCTCTCTCCTTTACTAATTCCCTCCCTTCTCTCGCTTAGTCCCGGCGCCCCACCACCAGTCCCTCCATCACGCCCTCCAATACCATTCCCTGACCTATTCTCCCCCCCCCCACTACCCCCTGGTCTCCTCTCCCCACCTCATCCACCCCCTTGCCTCCTCTCCCCACCATAAAAACAAGATCCATCATGGGAAATCTCGTGAGCTAATTGGGGTGGCTGTCTGGCTACCTCCTTCCCCTCCCCATCCCACCCTCCCTCCCCTCCCCATCAACTCTCATCTCTTCTCCTCCCCATCACCTCCTCTCCCCTCTCCCCTATGGCCAAAGTCATCATGAGTGCCAGTTAGGGTGGCACTGTGATTACCCCTCACCCTCTTCTCCCCTCACCACTGCCCCTCTCATCTCCCCTCCACTCATCATCTCCCCACGTTCCCTCTCCACCCGTTGCCTGCCCTCCCCACCATAAAACACCTTCCCCAGGTTCTGATGGGCGGCAGTTGGGGTGGCAGGGTGGCTAACGAGCTATAACTACCACCGCCCAACGAATGAAAGGGCGGCTGAAACACTCATTAAGAGCCACCCACTACCACCCACATACCACCCACTCCCTCACATAATTAACGCCCCCCCCCCTCAGCTATAATTACCTTACAATTGGCCACCCACTGCCACCCACTTACTTCTACCACAACCCACCCCATTCATTGACCCCCCACAGGGACGTAAATCCACACAGAAATATGGGGGGGGAGGGGGAGTCGAGTTGGGGGAGGGGGAGTCGAGTTGGGGGAAGGGGGAGTCGAGTTGGGGGAGGGGGAGTCGAGTTGGGGAGGGGGAGTCGTGTTGGGGGAAGGGGGAGTCGAGTTGGGGGAAGGGGAAGTCGAGGTGGGGGAAGGGGGAGTCGAGTTGGGGGGATGGGGGAGTCGAGTTGGGGGATGGGGGAGTCGAGTTGGGGGAAGGGGGAGTCGAGTTGGGGGAAGGGGGAGTCGAGTTGGGGGAGGGGGGAGTCGAGTTGGGGGAGGGGGGAGTCGAGTTGGGGGAGGGGGGAGTCGAGTTGGGGGAGGGGGGAGTCGAGTTGGGGGAGGGGGGAGTCGAGTTGGGGGAGGGGGAGTCGAGTTGGGGGAGGGGGAGTCGAGTTGGGGGAGGGGGAGTCGAGTTGGGGGAGGGGGAGTCGAGTTGGGGGAGGGGGAGTCGAGTTGGGGGTGGGGGAGTCGAGTTGGGGAGGGGGAGTCGAGTTGGGGGAGGGGGAGTCGAGTTGGGGGAGGGGGAGTCGAGTTGGGGGAGGGGGGGAGTCGAGTTGGGGGAGGGGGAGTCGAGTTGGGGGGAGGGGGGAGTCGAGTTGGGGGGAGGGGGAGTCGAGTTGGGGGAGGGGGAGTCGAGTTGGGGGAGGGGGAGTCGAGTTGGGGGAGGGGGAGTCGAGTTGGGGGGAGGGGGAGTCGAGTTGGGGGGAGGGGGAGTCGAGTTGGAGGGGAGGGGTCGAGTTTAATTGTCATTTTTCTGTTAATTTCACCACAAAAAGAGAACTCCCCAAATGACCTTTACCTGACCTCCTTACACCCCTAGCTAATTACCCCTCACCTGTTAACACCACACCCCCCCCCCCCACTCAACCTACCTCACCTTTACACCACTACACTAATTAACACTTCATTAACCTCTAAATACCAGTCTAATGACCCTCGATCACCCCAACCATCATTAACAACCTCATTAACCTGGTACTGGCTCCTAATTACTCTGACCTTATAAACCTCAATTAATACCTGACACCTGAACCCTCATTACTATTAATTACCTTTAATGACCTTTGACATCTTTGACATCTTAATTACCTTAAACAGTGCACTTAATTACCCAAACTAGTCATTAACAACCTAACCATATCGTTAATATTTTTACAGTTACCTGAATCATTCACTAATTACTTCATTAAATGACCCTAACTACCATGACACAAATCACCCGCTAACACCAGGTGATTGTTAATTACATCATTAACTGCCCTAATTACCATGACGTCACTAATCACCCGTTAATGACCCCTGGCATCTGTTACTTCCCGGGTGTATCACTGTGAGCGTTGGCAACACTGATCGGGATGTCTCTGTGTACATACAGTATTTCGATAACAGTAAGTAAGGCTAGAATTGGCAACACTGTCCAACAGCTGATGGTGAAATTAACTAATTGACCCCACCCCCCCCTCCCCCCCTTCCTTCCCCTCTCCCTCGCTCCCACTCATCCCTCTCATTCCTCTCTCCCCTCATTCGTTCTTTCTCTCTCCCCTATCTCTCTCTCTCTCTCTCCTTAACTCCTACCTATTCCCCTCCCCTCTCACTGCTCACGTAGAGAGAGAGAGAGAGAGAGAGAGAGAGAGAGAGAGAGAGAGAGAGAGAGAGAGAGAGAGAGAGAGATTGTTTACGTAAACAAACCCATTCAAAACCTCGCGGAACAGGAACACAGTACCACACCTCACGGAACAGCAACACCTCACGGAACAGCAACACCTCACGGAACAGCAACACCTCACGGAACAGTAGCACCTCACGGAACAGTAACGGTGCAGAAGGAACGATAATGTGTCGATAGAAAGATTGTTCCATTAAAAATAACAGATACACTTTTACGGTCGCCTGGAGGCCATTATACCGCCTAGTGCTGTGAGGCAGGAGGAGGCCAAGAGGAGGCGGAAGAGAGGAAGGAGGAGGAGCCAGGAGGAGGAGGGGGGTAGGAGGAGGGGGAGGAGGAGGAGGGGGAGGAGGAGGAGGGGGAGGAGGAGGGGGAGGAGGAGCCAGGAGGAGGAGGGGCCAGGGGGAGGATGGGCCAGGAGGAGGAGGGGCCAGGAGGAGGAGGAGGAGCCAGGAGGAGGGGGGAAGGAGGAGGGGGGAAGGAGGAGGGGGAAGGAGGAGGGGGAAGGAGGAGGGGGTAAGGAGGAGGGGGAGGAGGAGGAGGGGGAGGAGGAGGGGGAGGAGGAGGAGGGGGAGGAGGAGGGGGAGGGAGAAGACAGGAAGAAGAAAAGAAGAGAAGAATACAGAATTGAATGAAGAGAAGACTTGAGAGAGTCGAATGAAGAGGAAAGAAGAAATAAAGAATAAACAGGAAGAGGAAGAAGGAAGACAAGGAAGACAAGGAAGTAAGATGAGGAAGAAAGAAGATGAAGAAGACGAGGAAGACGATAAATCAGACACCCGGGCTACTCTTAGTCCACCCAGTTGCGAGATGGTACCGAATGTTGCAGTTGAGGAAGTGAAGGGGATCGAGTGTAGTGCCTCACTCTCTCATCATTCTTCCTTTAATATTTCTCTTCTTATCTCCCTTGTTCTCTCTTCTCCACCTCCTCCTCCCACATCATAATCTCTTCCTCTCACATTTACTCTCCCTCTTCTTCTTCTTCTTCCACCTCCTCTTCCTTCAACCACACCCCCCCCTTCCCCTACCACACCCCCCCCTTCCCTAACGAATACCTGCATGTGTTAATCTCTCCCTACTCCTTCTCCCTCCCTCCCTTCCCACCCCCTCCCAGCGAGAGAGAGAGAGAGAGAGAGAGAGAGAGAGAGAGAGAGAGAGAGAGAGAGAGAGAGAGAGAGAGATGACAATGACTGCATCATAATACACACTACTTGGGGCTCCTTTGTCCTAAATTACACCACCCTGATGATCCAACCAGCTGCTTCCCACCTCCTTCCTTTCCTTTTCATTCATTCATTCTTTCTTTCCATTTCTCATCCTTTTTCCTTCCTTCTCCTTCCTTTTCATTCATTCATTCTTTCTTTCCATTTCTCATCCTTTTTCCTTACTTTCTTTCCCTCGTCTTTTTCCTTCATTCATTCATTCTCTTTCTTCACTTACTTCCTTCATCTTCCTCCTTTTTCCATCTTTTCCTTCCTTAACTTCCTTCCCCCTCCTACCCCCCCTCTCTCCCCCTCTCACACACCCTCCTCCCCCTCTCACACACCCTTCTCCCCCCTCCCTCTCACCCTCACACACTCCTTCTTCTACATTCACCCATCTCGTTATTCGTACCCCTCTCCATCCCACCCCATCACCCACTCCCTCCGTCCCACCCCATCACTCACTCCCTCCGTCCCACCCCATCACTCACTCCCTCCGTCCCACCCCATCACTCACTCCCTCTCCATCCCACTCCATCGCACTGGAGAGGGACAAGACGTGGGTACAGTTTGACTTCAGTTTTCTAATTACACGAATCTTCAGAATAAATCACTTCCCTTCGTTACAGGTTACAGAATACAGGTTAATTAACAGGTCCAGGTACATTTACAGGTACAAGTACAGTTATTGGTGCAGGTACAGGTAGTTAGTTACATAAACATTAGGGATTGTACAGTACATTGTTATGCTGTATTATTCTGTGAAAGGGAAATTTTGTATCTTTGAGTGTGATGAAATGTTCCTCTGCTTTCCCCATCACCACTAGTCTCCCCACCACTCCCTCTCCCCACCACCACTACCCTCCCCACCACTCCCTCTCCCCACCACCACTACTCTCCCCACCACTCCCTCTCCCCACCACCACTATTCTCCCCACCACTGCCTCTCCCCACCACTCCCCCTCACCCCACCACCACTCCTCTCCCCAGGTCAGGTTCGCTATACTCCCAGTGAACCTTGGCACTTCAGGCTGTGTCAATATAACTATTAGAACAAAGACTGTTCCCCTTCCTTCCCTTCCTTCCTTTCCTTTACTCCCCTCCTTCTCACTTCCTCCCCTCTCCTTCCCGTCCTTTCTCTTTTCCCACACCCCCTCTGGTTAAGGTGAGTGGGTGAGTGAAGAGGAGGGGAGGAGTGAAGAGGAGGGGAGGAGTGAAGAGGAGGGGAGGAGTGAAGAGGAGAGAGGGGACGAGTGAAGAGGAGGGAGGGGACGAGTGAAGAGGAGGGAGGGGACGAGTGAAGAGGAGGGAGGGGAACGAGTGAAGAGGAGGGAGGGGACGAGTGAAGAGGAGGGAGGGGACGAGTGAAGAGGAGGGAGGGGACGAGTGAAGAGGAGGGAGGGGAACGAGTGAAGAGGAGGGGAGAATGAAGATGATGGAGAGAAGAAGAGAGGAGAGGCGGTAAGGGAGGAGAGGGGTGCCAGTAATAAAGGCGGTGGGTCAGGGCCAGTGGAGCATGACCAACCATTATTAAGGGATAATGATCTGTGTCACCCCGCCCCTCTCTGTGTCACCCCGCCCTCCTCTGTTACACCCCCGCCCCCCCTCTGTGTCTATGGGGGAGTGGGCGGGGCTATGGGGGAGTGGGAAGGGCTATGGGGAGTGGGCGGGGCTATGGGGGAGTGGGCGGGGCTATGGGGGAGTGGGCGGGGCTATGGGGGAGTGGGCGAGGCTATGAGGGAGTGGGTGGGGCTATGAGGGAATGGGCGGGGCTATGGGGGAGTGGGCGGGGTTGGGACGGCCTCCAACGCTCTACCGTAAATCCAACCCAACATAAGAGCTAATTATTAACCTTAACTTGGGGAATTTTTGTCCAGTCCGGTATATTAGGGAAGGGATTTTTGTCCAAGCGTTCACCAAAACATGTCGTTACTCACACTCCAACATCCCTCTCCCCTTCCTCCCCATAGATCTAAGCGCCCCCCTCCCTCTCCCCCAGAACTATACACCCCCTCCCTCTCCCCCAAAACTATACACCCCCTCCCTCTCCCCCAAAACTATACACCCCCTCCCTCTCCCCCAAAACTATACACCCCCTCTCCTCCCCAAGGATTAATCACCCCCTCCCCTGGTTTATGCCCCCCCCCCCTTCCCCCAGTTCGTACAATACAAGCTGACAATTGGCAATATCAAACACAGCTTTTAGGTCCACACACAGTTAGGAATGTGGTGAGGCACTTATGTACACTGACCCGCGTCCAATGTTGATCACGAGATGCCGTCACCGCTAGATTAATGTTCGGATACAAGTACCTCTGGCAGTAAGTCCCTCAGGCAGGTGTGAGCAGACATAGAGCCACACACTCCTACACTATGTCTTAGACTGTGAAAAAATAGAATTCTTTTAGGGACAGATCCAAGCACACAGTTTTTACAATGGAACAATATTTTATCTCTGATGGCAAGATAGCTTATACAAGATATACTAAGGCTGTATCCACACTTCTTATCTACCAGCTAAGTCAACTTCTATGTACCGAACTAAACAAACAATGTACTGGAAATACTCTAACTCTCAACGCCACAGTATCCTGACCACTGGGTTCTGATAAACACCCTTGTGACCTCTGACCTGTAATACTATATTCACAGGACGAGTATGGGGTGCACAACAAACTAGCCGAAGTCCACGGAGGAAAAAAAAAAAGCTCACCCTGGATTAAGCACCTTCTCTCCCACCCCCCCCCCCCCCCCTGGACAATGTGCCCATTTCCCTCTCTCCCCCTGCACTAGGCACGCCCCCCCCCCCCCCCGGACCAAACTGCCTCATCTAGGGTAAATCGATCCATCCATCACTCAGTAGCAAGTTATGTGTGACGTCACAACTGCCGCCATCTTTGTTCCCTTTGACAACTGACCCTTCACACCCTCTGGTCCAGTCCACACCTCCTCCACTGGTCCACTCCACACCACCTCCACTGGTCCACTCCACACCTCCTCCACTGGTCCACCCCACACCACCTCCACTGGTCCACCCCACACCTCCTCCACTGTTCCACCCCACACCACCTCCACCTCCTGGACCGGGCCAATATTTTCGGACGCGATTATCGGCTCCATAAAGACCATGTTCATTCTCCCAAACTCCCTCTCTCCTCTTCTCTCCCACACTCCCTCTCTCCGACTCACTCCTCCACTCCCTCTCTCTCTCTCTCTCTCCTCCTTCACTCTCCCACACCCCCTCTCCCCCTCTCCACACTCACATACGCCCTCTCTTCCCTACCATCACCCACCCTTTCCCACAACTCCCTCTCTTCCCCACTCCCACACCTTCTCTTACACGCCCTCTTTTCCCCACTCCCTCTCAGAAAGCCACGAGACAAATAGATTGGCCTCTCATTTCCTCGACATTTTTATCTTCCTCTCTCCCACTCACCCACTATTATTCCTCCCTCTCCAATTCTCCTTCTCGCGCCTCTCTCTTAATGCATCTTATCTCTGCATCCTCAAGAACCTTCCTTATTTCCTTCTTCCTTCCTTATTTCCTTTGTTTACTTCTTCCTTGTTTCTTTCTTCCTTTGACTCTGCTTAAATCTTGTGTTTATGTACGTCATTCTAGTGTGTGACGTCATCTGTTAGTGTGACCTCCCCCCCAACTGTGACGTCATCTGTTAGTGTGACCTCCCCCCAACTGTGACGTCATCTGTTAGTGTGACCTCCCCCCAACTGTGACGTCATCTGTTAGTGTGACCTCCCCCAACTGCGACGTCATCTGTTCGTGTGGTGCTCTTCTGTGACGTCATTTGTTTGTGAGGTTATCGTCTCCATTATGTCTTAATTTTTGCAGCCCGCGCCCATATAAAGTGGGTGGTGTGGGTGTAGCAGGGTGGGCGGGGTGGGCGGGGTGGGTGTGGCCTGGTGGGCGGGGCGGGGGGGGGGGGTTAGGGCGGATGGACAAGTGACCCCTGGTGTAATTCCCGCCCATTAGTG
This sequence comes from Homarus gammarus, assembly GCA_958450375.1. Lineage (NCBI taxonomy): Eukaryota > Metazoa > Arthropoda > Malacostraca > Decapoda > Nephropidae > Homarus > Homarus gammarus. The sequence goes on along the minus strand of CAUDMG010000415.1, from coordinate 895,949 downwards.
GAGTGAAAACCAGAGACACGACCTACCACTCTCACGCCCTCTCCTTCACTCTCACACTCCTCTCCTTCACTCTCACATCCTTCTTCTGCACACACGCACACACACAAGGTTTATATACCACCACCAACAAAGTGCCACTCAAACGGTGCCACACAAACAGTGCCAGTCATAGTGCCAACCCATAAAGTACCATTAGCCAGAGAGTAAGATTTAATAACTCTCGGTAATCACTGGTAATCATCATTATACTCCACAATTATATCCCCACTAATGAATACCTCCAGTTTGTTGAGCCTCTGTGTAATTTAAGTGATTATATTAATGTGTTGCCGCCCCTACCCACCAACCCACTCATCCGCCCACCTATCTGCTACAGTAGTTGGCAGAATACATACTGTTGTCCGATTAAAGAATACGGTAGGCAGGTCATTAATACATTAAGCTGTACAAATAATACACCGGGCAGAACAAAATACATTAGGTAGTCCCCATAATACAATAAAGATCAGCAATACAGTAGTCAGGGGAATGATACAGTAGTCAATCGGAAGCAAAATACAGTACCCAGGTGTGCAATAGTTACCTGGGTTGGTCACCTGTGGCTCCATCACATCTCACTCACCTGTGGACAAGAGAGGTCAGTCTGTTAATAATTATCAGTGTATTGAAGGAACATGGCAGACAAAAAGATAAAAATATACAATAACCAGAGATAATTAAAGTTACATAATTGGGGAACGGATCATTTGATTGACTAATAATATACAAGAGACATAAGTGATACAAATATGATCTATAATAACTAGGTGGGGAGAAGGTCATACTACAGGGCATTTCAACATAATAACAGTTCAACAGTAATACTGGTCGGGAGTAAACACACTGGTTGTCTACGAGTTGATAATTTTTACAATGGTTGGGACTGAGCTGTTCGTGCTCGTATGGGCTGGATGCGGTTGTGGTGTCGAACAGCAATACGCGGACGAGGGATCTCAGGTGGTAGTTGGGGACGGTGGTGATCAGAATGTGTTGAGAGGGTTAGTACATGTATTGAGCGCCATTTGATATGTGGTGTGTGTGTGTGTGTGTGTGTGTCTAGCCTACACCCACTCCCTTCCCCTTCCCTCTTTCTCTCCCCCCTCTAACTTTCCCTCCCCTCTCTATCCCCCCTCTATCTCCCCCTCCCCCCTTATCTCTCTTCCCCTCCCACTCTATCTCTCTCCCCTCCCCCTCTATCTCTCCCTCCCTGACGTCAACAGACCGCTCGAGTTATGTGACATCTGAAGTTGTTTACATAACTATACAAGTAACAAGCAGCAGTGCCTCGTCTCCCAGCAGCTGTGTCCAGGAAGCGACCCGACCTGAGGCTGAGGAGCGTGTTGACGTGTGACCTGAGGGAGGGAGGGAGGGAGGGAGGGGGGAGGGAGGGAGGGGAGGGGCAGGGAGGGATGGGGGAGGGAGGGAGGGAAGGGGGGATGGGAGGGAAGGGGGGATGGGAGGGAGGGGAGGGGAGGGGAGAAGGGAGGGAGGGAGGGACGAGGAGAAAGAAATGATGAAGGGTAAGCGGAAGAGAAGGGGGGGGGGGAGGTAGGGAGAGAAAACGAAAAGAGGAAGAGGAGGGAAGACGGGAGGAAGGAATACTGGAAGGGAAAGTGGGGCGAGCTAAAAAGGAGAGAGAGGGAGGGAGGGAACAATCAAGGAAGAGAATAAAATGGGAAGTAAAATTGGGAGGAAAGGAGGGAGGGGTGAATACACCCTAGCTATTACTCCCCAGGGAGAAACCCAAGCCTGACTTGAATCTTGTCACCCCAATTGGCGGTCACCTCTATACTACATCCCCGGGGAGAGGAGGACGAGGAGGAAAAAGAGGAGGAAAATGAATAGGGGGAGGGAGTAAAGGAGGAGGAGGAGGAAGAGAAGACGAAGAAGGAAGAAGGAGAAGGAGTAGAAAGGCGACATACTGAAGGGGCTACCTGTTACAGAGGGGGTTTACCTTGAGTCGATTCTGGGGGGGGGGAGGTTCCTTCCTTTCCCCCCTCACCCCCCCCCCCCCCTCCGCAGGAAACACTTGTGGGCAATAATGGCTCGAGGGCAGGTGGGTGAGTGCCTCCAGTCACACACACACACACACACACACACACACACACACGTTATTTTAATTCAGTGTGGAAAGATAAACACATTTAAGGGAGGAGGGGGGGTTACTGTGTTTAAATTACCTGTGTTGGTGAGTAGCCGTGTAATTACCTGAGCTAATTGGGCAATGAGTGTGTGTGTGTGTGTGTGTGTGTGTAACCGTAACAACAACCCAACCAAAGAAAACAATAACAACAACCACAACCTGAAACAAAAACAATGGCCACAAACGACATATACGAAGGGAAAACTAACAAAAGCTCTCAGGAGGAGGTAACAGGAGGTAACACTATGAGGAGGTAACAGGAGGAGGTAGCACTATAAGGAGGTAACAGGAGGAGGTAACACTATGAGGAGGTAACAGGAGGTAACACTATGAGGAGGTAACAGGAGGAGGTAACACTACGAGGAGGTAACAGGAGGAGGTAACAGGAGGCAACACTACGAGGTAACACTGAGGAGGTAACAGGAGGAGGTAACACTATGAGGAGGTAAAACTAGGAGGAGGTAACAGGAGGTAACACTATGAGGAGGTAACAGGAGGAGGTAACACTATGAGGAGGTAACAGGAGGAGGTAACACTATAAGGAGGTAACAGGAGGTAACACTACGAGGTAACACTATGAGGAGGTAACAGGAGGAGGTAACACTATGAGGAGGTAACAGGAGGTAACACTATGAGGAGGTAACAGGAGGTAACACTATGAGGAGGTAACAGGAGGAGGTAACACTAGGAGGAGGTAACACTAGGAGGAGGTAACACTATGAGGAGGTAACACTAGGAGGAGGTAACACTAGGAGGAGGTAACAGGAGGAGGTAACACTATGAGGAGGTAACACTATGAGGAGGTACCAGGAGGAGGTAACACTATGAGGAGGTAACAGGAGGAGGTAACAGGAGATAACACTGAGGAGGTAACACTATGAGGAGGTGTAACAGGGGGTGACCAGACAAGTTAACCTCAGGAGTTGTCACAGTGGATGTGGATTTGTTCCGAGGTGGCTGACTGACTGGCTGGCTGACTGGCTGGCTGGCTGACTGGCTGGCTGGCTGGCTGGCTGGCGGAGGCGTTAGTAAGGACGGTGCTACAAGAATTTCACAACCACCACCATTTACGCACGCACGCAAGCATATACGCAAGCACGCAAGTATATACGCAAGCATGTACGTACACACGCACATGTCCCCCGTCACATTTACTTGTCGTTTTGACGTCCTCCTCCTCCTCCTCTTCTTCCTCCTCCTCTTCTTCCTCCTCCATTGGTTTCTGTCTCTCCTTCCCCCACTCCTCCTCCTCCTCCCCTCATGACCTTCACACCCTTAGAGGTTTACTGTCATGTGCCACACACTTGACTGTCACGTTCCCCCCTCCCCTCCCCCCTCCCCCCAAACGTCCCCTGAAGGCTCTGGGGTCACGTACTGCTACAACTCCGCCACGTCTCATACACGTCTTAGTCAAGTAACCATCCAAGGTTTAACTCGTCTTCGTCAGCTCTACGTTCGACAGGTCTTCAACAGGTCCCAAGTGCATTTTTAACACGTCAGTGATACGTTTCCGCCAAGTCCTGTACACGTTTCCACCATCATGAAGTGACACGTGTTAGACGGGACCTGCAACCGGTTTTAACCCGCGGCTTGTGTGTGGGGGAGCCACTATTACAGTGCCACACAGGCTTGGACCATTGGCACTCACAAGGGCACAGTGCCACTCTCCCGGGGTTATTACCTCATTGTCGGCACTCCAACCACCACTACCACCCAACACTTTCTCCTTCCTACTACTACCGCCTACTACTACTACTACCACTGCAGCTTATTACAACTGCTGCTATTTCTAACTACTACTACTACTACTACTACTACTGTCATTGTAACAAAAGGAGCCGCTTACACACAAGGGGCCGCCCACACTCATAGCTTGTCACATGTGGCCGCCCATCCACACCCATAAGGTGGATGGCATAGAGGCTTGGCGTTGTGCTTGCGGCTCTTGTGAAGCATGACTGCTGCACAATTGGTCACACCAACAGCCTTCTCCACATATGGTCACCCTCCCTGCCGTGTCATTTGGGGCCCAGTGTCATGACACTGAGGCTCCGCCCAGTGTTGTGTGACCATTCACAGAGCAGAGCGAGGCCTGTGAGGTTTGGAAAAGACCTGATGATTGGTTAGGTTAGGTTAAATAACTGAATTATGGTGAGCTTCTCCGAAAAACTTAGGGAGATGAATCTGGGTGTGTAGGGTGAGGGCGAGGCCGTGGGGTAGTGGCGATGTTTGCCGACTGAGTGTTGTTAATTCTGGAAATGGTTGAGTGAGTGAGGCGGCCCTCCACGGTAACAGCTAGGGTAGGGACATGGCCAGGCTGAGCAGACTATGTGCAACACTACTGGTCTCGGGCAGGTCACTGGTGAAAATTTTACTTGCCCTTTTCTTTTTCTTTGTCTTTTTTATTTAACCTGACATAATTTTGTTGGAATTTTGTTTACCAGGATTTTTTTTTATGTGAAAATTTAAATAAACATCATAAACCATTAAAATGTTTTGTGTTTACTTGTGTTTGTCTAAAAGGTGTTAGCGACGGTAATCCTTGTCATGTGATGGTGAGGTGGTGATAGGGGGTGGAAGATAGTGGTGGTGAGGGTGGAAGATGGTGGCGGTGAAAGGTGGAAGATGGTGGTGGTGAGGGTGGAAGATGGTGGTGGTGAGGGTGGAAGATGGTGGTGGTGAAAGGTGGAAGATGGTGGCGGTGAAAGGTGGAAGATGGCGGTGGTGAGGGTGAAAGATGGCGGTGGTGAGGGTGGAAGATGGCGGTGGTGAGGGTGGAAGGTGGTGGCGGTGAGGGTGGAAGGTGGTGGCGGTGAGGGTGGAAGATGGCGGTGGTGAGGGTGGAAGATGGTGGCGGTGAGGGTGGAAGATGGCGGTGGTGAGGGTGGAAGATGGTGGTGGTGAAAGGTGGAAGATGGCGGTGGTGAGGGTGGAAGATGGTGGTAGTGAGGGTGGAAGATGGCGGTGGTGAGGGTGGAAGATGATGGTGGTAGGTGAAGGTGAGGTTGGTGATATAGGTGGAGGTGGTTGGAGTGGAGTGAGGAGGTAGAGAAAGGTTTGGTGTAAGAGTACATGATAGCGGTGTGCGTGAGAGTTAGGTGAGGGGGAGGTGCGAGAGGTCAGAGGTCAGGAGGGAGGAGGGAGCTATGGGTCACGACTTATGAATAATTAATCTTGTAGGGAAGTGTGTGTGGGGGGGAGGGGGGGGGGCTTAATAGTGAAAGTCTAAGAGCTTTATCGGTGCCGCAAAAGGCTGGGGGGCCATGACACACCCCCTCCTGGACCATGACACACCCCCTTCCTGGACCATGACACACCCCCTTCCTGGACCATGACACACCCCCCTCCTGGACCATGACACACCCCCTCCTGGACCATGACACACCCCCTCCTGGACCATGACACACCCCCTCCTGGACCATGACACACCCCCTCCTGGACTATAACACACCCCCTCCTGGACCATGACACACCCCCTCCTGGACCATAACACACCCTCTCCTGGACCATGACACACCCCCTCCTGGACCATGACACCCTGAAAAGTAGATCAAGCATCTTCTTGGCCACAGTTTCTTCCTCATATAAGTGAAGTTAAGTGAGCTGCCCCACATACACCACAGTCCACCACACTTAACTATGTAGTCGTGTGTACAAGAGTGTAGCCGTGTGTACATGAGCGTGTAGCCGTGTGTACATCAGGTGTAGCCGTGTGTACATGAGCGTGTAGCACAATGATAGAGCCAGTCAGCTGTTCACACGTACAGATTTATGGTTGCTGAGTTTTAAGAGATACATCCGAGGAATACTAATTTCTGTCCAGCCAGCCAGCCAGCCAGTCAGTCAGCCAGCCAGCCAAGTAGCCAACCACCCAACCCAGCCAGCCAGAGGGACGGACAGACTGAGCTATCACGTCGTCATCATCATCTCCTCCAATCTCTCCACCACAATTAAAACTTTCCTCCACCACTACACCAACACATGCGATCATCTTCATCATCACCACCACCACCACTCCACCAGCGCTTACTACCAACACGCTCTACCATCACCACCAACACTCCACCAATCACCAACACACACACACACCTCCACTACTCTCCAACACCACCAAATAACATAAACAACTGATCGATACAGCACGTGGTAATACAATGTTTACATATCTATATTGTTTGTTTACAGGTTCGCTTGTTTGTTTATACCGGAAGTGTGTTTCCCCTTCGACGACTATATCCCCCCCCCCCCGGTAGGTCGTCGAGTGAGGAGAACCAAGCAATACGACCCCCCCCCACCACCACACCACACACACACACACACACACACACACATGTACGTTACGACTACGTTTCCGCTCTACAGGATTCAAGTGACTGTGGTGTGAGGAAGAGGGTGGTGACGTGTGAGGAAGAGGGTGGTGACGTGTGAGGAAGAGGGTGGTGACGTGTGAGGAGGATTACACACACACACACGCTGCACATGTAGAACGCACAGTCCATAGTTACGGTCACGCTTGTCATCGCCCACGACCCACTGACCACTCTCTCTCTCTCTCTCTCTCGTGTGTGTGTGTGTGTGAAGTCAGCAAGATAAAAGAGATGGAAAGAAGAGGGATGTGAAGAAACCCCGAATAATTGACCCTTTCAATGATTGAGTCTTGTATTGCAACATAGATGTGACACACACACACACACACACACACCACTGACTAATTAATCCGCCGACGACCAACAGCAAAAACAGGGACAGTAACCGAACCCCGACACACACCAGGCGGGGGGGGGGGGGGAGGGGAGTAAACAACAGCTGGTTACCCCCTCCCCCTTCATAACCCCCCCCACACATACTACCCTTTCACACATACACTACCCCCCACCCACACACACTATCACCCCCCCACCCACACACACTATCACCCCCCATCCACAGACACTATCACCCCCACCCACAGACACTATCACCCCCCACCCACACACACTATCACCCCCCACCCACAGACACTATCACCCCCCACCCACACACACTATCACCCCCCACCCACACACACTATCACCCCCCACCCACAGACACTATCACCCCACAGACACTATCACCCCACACACACTATCACCCCCCACCCACACACACTATCACCCCCACCCACACACACTATCACCCCCCATCCACACACACTATCACCCCCCACCCACACACACTATCACCCCCCACCCACACACACTATCACCCCCCACCCACACACACTATCACCCCCCACCCACACACACTATCACCCCCCACCCACCCACACTATCACCCCCCACTCACATAGTTTTTATTCCTAATCTAATATTTCAACATGTTAATCCCCGCCATCCTGGAAGTAACATTTGCAAATCCCCAGTTGTTCGTTGGTCTGTCTACGCGTCCGTCTGTCAGTCCGTCACCACGAGAACTTAAAGGGAGGAGTGAGTAAAGGATTTTATTAAGACTTGATAACTCGATGAGTGTTACAACTGTCTCGCTTAACCAGTTCAATATAATCAATGTTTTACGCCCTTAGTTTAGTGAATTATGGTGCCCAGGACCATAATTGACCTGCCTCCCTACTTGTTGACCTCCCTACCTGTTGACCTGCCTGCCTGCCTACCTGTTGACCTGCCTCCCTACTTGTTAGCCTCCCTACCTGTTGACCTGCCTGCCTGCCCGCTTACCTGTTGACCTACCTGCCTGCCTGTTGACCTGCCTGCCTGCCCGCCTACCTGTTGACCTACCTGCCTGCCTGTTGACCTGCCTGTTGACCTGCCTGCCTGCCCGCCTACCTGTTGATCCGCCTACCTGTTGACCTACCTGCCTGCCCGCCTACCTGTTGACCTGCCTACCATAAAAATATCCAACTCCATTGCACCTAACTGAACCTGCACCTATACCATTGTATCTGAATCTTTGTTATATTACTCACTAATTACTTCACACACACACACACACACACACACACACACACACACACACACGTGAACCTAACCGTGGGAACACCCGAAAAAAAACGACAACTATAATACCTGTGTAATCATCATAATTTCCGGCGTTACTAAAACACACCTGTACCTGCCATAATTACAGGTGTGTCAGTAATTAGAATACAGATAACGAACATAATGACAGGTGTGTGTGTGTGTACCAATACTCACATACGTTGCTAATAAGGCCACGTACATCCCAGATCCATTGCCAGCACGGACACGGACGGACGGACGGATATGGTGGGGGTTAAAGACTGCCTCGCCACGGACACAGATGCTGACTCACCACGGCCGCCAAATTCCCCGAGGTGGAACACATTTTGCCTAACCTGGTGCTGGAGGCGATGTTCGGGGTCCCTCCACCATCACCCCACCCCCTCCAGGCCCACCTCCACCACCCCAGCCCACCACCACTCCACCTCCATAACCACCACTCTTCCATAACCACCTCTCCTTCCACCACCACCCCTTCAACCCACCTCCACCCCCTCCAACCCACGTCCTCCACCACCCCTCTCCCTGCTCCTGGTGGTGGATGGGGGGAGGGGGGGTTATAGAGCCAAGGATTATGGAGGTTCAATATCTTCAATAGATTATGGGGACCTTCCTTCATGACTGCCTCCTCCTCCTCCCTACCTTGTGAACCCCTCCTTCCTCTCCCTCCCTCCCTCCTTTCCCACTCACGCCTTCCCTTCCTTCCCTCCCCCAACTTCCTGACCCGGGGCGGAAATGGAGAATAGTGTGAGGAATGGGCGTGGACGAGGGTGGGTGGGCGTGGGAGAGCGTGAACGGGCGTGAGTGGGCGTCCTAACACCCCCCCCCCCCCAACATAGACACGAACACATAAATCACCATTCATTAGTCACCAGTAATGACCACCCTCCCTTAATTACCCATAACACCACAGTGATCACCAAGCATTATACCGTGACGCTTCCTCTGTCGACTGTAGTGGTGCTGTACCTGTGTTACCAGTCACACTCACCTGTCACCAGTCACACTCACCTGTCACAAGTCACTCAGCAGTCATTTGTCACACTAACCCTCGCCAGTCACCTTTACGTGTCCGTTACCAGTTACATTCACCTGTTACCCTCCTAACCTGTCACCAGTCATGCACATGTGACCAGTCTAGTGGTTCACGAGGGATACCACCACAACTGAAACCACAGGTGCCACTCGCCAGTCAGGTCAGGTCGGTTAGGTTTCACAAGGTCAGGTAAGGTAGAACCAGCTTAGGTCAGGTTAGATTAAGGTACTGTACTGTAGAACCAGGCTGTCAGTTCAGATTAGACCAGGTCAGGTAAAGCCAAGCTGGGTTAGGATTAATCAAATAAGGTCAGCTAGAGGTAGACAAGGTAGAGTGAGCCAGGCTATGTCAGGTCAGGTCAGGTCACAGTATGTCAACCCCCACAGTCACACAACACTCGACACGTTAATTACATTTTGGTTCAGTCAGGTGGCGACCCCTCGACTATATATGAGTTTTATATATGAGACCTTAATATTGTATAAATTACCCTCCCCCAACACCTCCCTATACTCCCCCCTATCTACACATTCCCCTCACCCCCTCCTCTATCTCCCCCTATCTACAAACTCCCCTCACCCCTCCTCTAAGCCCCCATTCTACCCCCTCCACAAAGCCACTATAACTTCCCTCACCCCCTCCTCTCCTCACATCCTTCATACCAACACTACATCCCAAAGACTTCCTCTCACCCCTCCCATACACACTCACCCCTCTCCCCCAAATACACCCACTCACTTCTCATTCCTACCCACCCCTCTCCCCCAAACACACCCCCCTTACCCCTACCCCAAAGACACCCCGCTCACCCCTACCCCTTAACCATAATACCTCTTAATCCTCCCCTCACCCCTACATCCCCTTCCATCCCTTCCCCCACCTGCTGACTCCATTATCCTTCACTAGGGAGAGAGGGTATTGTTATCGCGTGTGTGTGTGTGTGTGTGTGTGTGTGTCAACAGGACGCAGGTAATTACAAGTTAATTATTGGTTTTTAATAATCCACGTACAATAATTAGAATGATAATTTAACAGTGTAGTAATCAATAAAATAAAAAGATGAATAACCAGTTAAAATAAAATTGAATGAATGAATGACAGTAATAGTAATAATAATAATAATAATAATAATAATAATAATAATAATAAATAAAAGGCCACAGAAACAAACACACAACTAATTACTTCAAACTAAACACACTACAAACAGACAGACATACAATTAGTGATGACATTTTAGACAATCACTACATTTAGAAAAACACGAAGAGACCGATTCAGCCAGTCATCATTATTATTGCAATTTAATTTGTTCACTCGTTCCTAAGTGTTCATTTGTGTTTTTGTCATTCACGGTTCATAAGAGTTTTTGTTATCCACGGTTTAATGAGTTTGTGTTATTCACGGTTTATCGAGTTTTTGTTATCCACGGTTTACTGAGTTTGTGTTATTCACGGTTTATCGAGTTTTTGTTATCCACGGTTTACTGAGTTTGTGTTATTCACGGTTTATCGAGTTTTTGTTATCCACGGTTTACTGAGTTTGTGTTATTCACGGTTTATCGAGTTTTTGTTATCCACGGTTTACTGAATTTGTGTTATTCACGGTTTATCGAGTTTTATAAGTGAGAAAATGAAGTGAGGGTGAAGTGAATGAAATGAAAGTGATGTGATCTAATGCAAGTGAAGTGAGAGTATAGTAAGTATAGTGTCAGTGAAGTGAGATAGAAATGAGAAGTGAAGTGAGCGAAGTGAGAAGTGAAGTGAGAAAATGAAGTGAGAAGCGATAAAATAAAGCGATAAGTGAATTGAGAAGTGAAGTCAGTGAAATGAGAAAATGAAGTGAATGAAATAAATGAAAAGAGAAAACGAAGTGAAGTCAGTAAAGCGAGACGAGAAAGTTAGTGAAGAGTGAAGTGAGAATAATAATAATGATTCTTAGAGAGAGAGAGAGAGAGAGAGAGAGAGAGAGAGAGAGAGAGAGAGAGAGAGAGAGAGACCTGTCTTTTACACCGTGGCGTCAAAGGTCAATAAACAGGCTGTATAAGTTAAGCGTTACAAGATGCATAGAAAAACCTCGAGTGAAAGTGACTTGTACACCCCCACTGTTCATTCATTCATTTCTTCATTCATTTCTTTAATTTTTTTCATTAATATTTCATTTTATCTTTCGTCTATTTCTTTCATTTTCTTTCATTCATTCATTTCTTAATTTTTTTTCATTAATATTTCATTTTATCTTTCGTCTATTTCTTTCATTTTCTTTCATTCATTCATTCATTATTTTTTTCGTATTTTCTTTCATTTTCTTTCATTCATTCATTATTTTTTTCGTATTTTCTTTCGTCTGTTTCGTTTCATTTCTTTCATTTTTTTTTTGTTTTATTCATATACTTCAACTGTTTTCATCCCCTTATTTCATCTGGTTTCATTTACTTATTTCCGTAAAATTTAAATTAGGAATCTTTGAGAATCTACACTTAACTTTAACTAAACCCCACACACACACACACACACACTGACCTACACCACACACACACTGACCTACACCACACACACTGACCTACACCACACACACTGACCTACACCACACACACACTGACCTACACCCTACACACACACTGACCTACACCACACACACACTGACCTACACCCCACACACACACTGACCCACACCACACACACACACAGACCTACACCACACACACACTGACCTACACCACACACACACTGACCTACACCACACACACACTGACCTACACCACACACACATTGACCTACACCACACACACACACACTGACCTACACCACACTGACCTACACCACACACACACACACACTGACCTACACCACACACACCCTGACCACCACCACACACTCACCACCAAGCACACACACCACCACACTCACCACCTCCACCACACACACACACACACACTCACCTCCACCACACACACACCACCACCAAGCACACACACCACCACACTCACCACCTCCACCACACACACACACACTCATCTCCACCCACACACTCATCACCACGCACTCAGGTTCACATCATTACCATGGAGTGATGATCAATGGCTGACATAAACAACCCTAAACAACTAATCGGTCCTAAACTGACAGGTTTTTTGAGGCCCCAGAGAGAATCCGTAATGAACCAAGACTGACCACACCTGACCCGCCCTATCCAGTGGTTTCTTTCTCCTCCTCTCTTCTTTCATTGTCATTCATCACCATCATCTTCTCCTAATCTTCTTTCTTCTTTTACTTCCTGTCTTCTTTTCGTCTCACTTCCTCCCCTTCCTGCTCCTTACAGTGGTCACTACAGTGGTACCCCAAGACACACTGCAGTATTTCCCTCGGCCATAATAAGAGGGGGTGTCACTCCCACACTGATGACCACCACCACACACACACACACACACACGCACGCACGCACGCACACGTTCCACAAACAGCATAATGGCAACTCTGAACACCCGGGACGACCCCTTAACTATGCCAGTGACCTCCCTTGACCCATTAACTGTGCCAACGTCCTAATATGACCCCTTAACTGTGCCAGTGACCTCCTTTGACCCCATTACTGTGACACTGACCTGCCATGACTCCATAACTGTGCCCCAGGTCACGAAGAGCCCATTTTACGACTCAATGTTACAGGTCTCCCACCAGGTACAAGATACAGGTCATTATATCTCCCACCAGGTACAAGATACAGGTCATTATCTCTCCCACCAGGTACAAGATACAGGTCATTATCTCTCCCACCAGGTACAAGATACAGGTCATTATATCTCCCACCAGGTACAAGATACAGGTCATTATATCTCCCACCAGGTACAAGATACAGGTCATTATATCTCCCACCAGGTACAAGATACAGGTCATTATATCTCCCACCAGGTACAAGATACAGGTCATTATATCTCCCCCCAGGTACAAGATACAGGTCATTATATCTCCCACCAGGTACAAGATACAGGTCATTATCTCTCCCACCAGGTACAAGATACAGGTCATTATATCTCCCACCAGGTACAAGATACAGGTCATTATATCTCCCACCAGGTACAAGATACAGGTCATTATATCTCCCCCCAGGTACAAGATACAGGTCATTATATCTCCCACCAGGTACAAGATACAGGTCATTATCTCTCCCACCAGGTACAAGATACAGGTCATTATATCTCCCACCAGGTACAAGATACAGGTCATTATATCTCCCACCAGGTACAAGATACAGGTCATTATATCTCCCACCAGGTACAAGATACAGGTCATTATATCTCCCACCAGGTACAAGATACAGGTCATTATATCACCCACCAGGTACAAGATACAGGTCATTATATCTCCCACCAGGTACAAGATACAGGTCATTATATCTCCCCCAGGTACAAGATACAGGTCATTATATCTCCCACCAGGTACAAGATACAGGTCATTATCTCTCCCACCAGGTACAAGATACAGGTCATTATATCTCCCACCAGGTACAAGATACAGGTCATTATATCTCCCACCAGGTACAAGATACAGGTCATTATATCTCCCACCAGGTACAAGATACAGGTCATTATATCACCCACCAGGTACAAGATACAGGTCATTATATCTCCCACCAGGTATTACAATCGAAAGTGTGTGTGTGTGTCTAGACAGGAGATTAACGGAGGCGCACAACAGGACGTAAACAAAACGAAAACAAATCACACGATAAAAACGGGTCGGATACCACAACGATTGACGGACGGACGGACGGACACACACACACACACGTACGACATGACAGCTGCACAACACGACACTATCACCCAGTCAAGGTCAATAGTGATTAAAACAAAAGCAAACACACCATTCCCATATTTAACTCACCAACTACGTGTCATTCTTAAGAACATGTTCCAATTGCCACAAGAATGTCAACAATCCTCCCTGGCTGGCAAAACTTTCTCGTCTTTACTGGCAAAAAAAAAAAAGTCTTCTTGGTCGTACCCAGGGTCGAGATTCTCCAAAGTTCGTAGCTTTAAAGTGAGTCACCTAGTGTCTGTTTTTTTTTTTTTAGTGTTACGAGTGGAAATTTAACTTACGATTATATGAGAATTTGTCTTCAGTGTCGTAGCTTTATGTCCGACGTATTATTCATTTCTCCAGTTCCAAAGAGGAAAATTTAACGTAAGAAGAACTTTTGAGAAATTTCCTCTTCATCGGTTACGACACAAACACACTCTACTGTATCACTGGTCACATCCCCAAAGGCACTGCAGCACATCTTGGTAAGTACTGTGAAAGGTGTGCGGCGGTCGAGTGGACACGCCCCCTCACATCCTCGCCTTAGGGTCGATGGTTATATAAGAGGGACTTGATTTTACAGTTGGGGAGGTGAAGGGTGTCCAGTGCAGTACATGATGACGTTGTCTCCTTGTATACCGATGGCTGTGTCCCTAATGGTGTACTGTGTGATTCACTTTCACTTCTCACACCTGGGGTTTACTGCTACCCCCCTCCACCACCCACACCCTCTGCTCCATCCCCCCACCCCCCTAGGTCCATCCTTTCACCACATCCCTCCATCACCCCCTCGTCCACTCCTCTTCGTCAGCTGGTAAACCACGACTGGAACACTCAATAGGTCATACCATAACCCCCCTCCCCCACCAAACTGAAGACACGAAACCACCTTCTAATGAAACACCTGTTGTTACCTGTGCATCAACACCTGTACCTATGCTTGTGTTGGGGTTAGTTGGTAGATGTTTATAATGAGTATCAAACACCTGCATCTTGGTGTTTTTATGACAGACAAACACAGATGATCGCTACAAGTTGGATTTTTCTCGTCTTTTTTTTCCTTTAAATTTCTAGTGTTGAGTTTGTCCAGCCACACCTTATAAAAACCGTAAGATATTGATCAACAGTCTACGTCAGTTTGTTTACTGGATCCATACGAAGGACATTGGAATATTTGAGTGACCCCATTTCTGAAGGAGAGAGGTCATAGGTCACTTGTTTTAATGCCGTGTATAGATCCCTTCAAAGATAGACCATCGACAATGACTTAAACCTTGAAGCAGGGAAACGGGAGACTTGGGTAATCTCGCCACCACTACACCACAACTGCACCATCAACACCATCACTACTATACCAACACCACAACTATACCAACACCACTACTACACCACCACGACTACACCACCACCACTACTACACCAGCACCACTACTACACCAGCACCATTACTACACCAACACCACTACTACACCAGCACCACTACTACACCACCACCACACCACCACCACGACTACACCACCAGCACCACTACTACACCACAACTACTACCAGCTGTACCTTCATTCAGCTCCAACTGTCTAAATTAACTTCTAGATCGATTTCCTTTGTGTTGACATTGTGTTGCTTTACCTGCTGTCCCTACTGATGAGAGGGGGGGGTATTTAGTGAGGTGCAGAGAGAGAGAGAGAGAGAGAGAGAGAGAGAGAGAGAGAGAGAGAGAGAGAGAGAGAGAGAGAGAGAGAGAGAGAGAGAGAGAGAGAGAGAGACCCATACTATTTCAAGTTTTTTTTTTGTGAGTGATAAAACGTAATTCCATCAGACAAACAAACAATAATATAATCTTCATCTCAGTCGCTCCTAACCCTGGTAAGACCTCGTGTGACGTCATCAGCTGTAAGGGTAGGTTGGGGAGGGAAGGCAGCGATAGGGCAGGGATAGGCAGGGGTAGACATGGATAGGGCAGGGGTAGACATGGATAGGGCAGGGGTAGACATGGATAGGCTGGGGTACACATGGATAGGCAGGGGTAGACAGGGGTCAGCAGATGGCGAAGGTGCATGACGGGGCGGGGAGAAAGTCATGCAGTGGTGGGTCAGCTGGCACGCAACTCCCCCCCCCTCCCCCTACCCTCTCCCTTCACCCCCCTTCCCCCCTCTCCCTACACCCACCCACCCTCCTATCACTATCAACTCCCCCCCACCCCTCCCGTCATGACCCTCCCACCTCATGCCTCCATCCTGCAACCCTTTCCGTTATATTCCTCCCTCCCCTCCCCTCCATCTTCCTCCCCCCCCCTCTCTCTTTCTCTCTCTCTTCCTGCATTCTTCCCGTAATAACCACCTCCCCCTCCTCTAAACTTTCTCCCCCTGTCGTCTTAATTTCTCCTCCCCCACCCCCCTCCTCCTCCATTAATCCACAACCTCCCCTTCCTCATCATTCTTGCTTCCCCCACCCTCCCTTTATCTTCTTTCTCACCCACTCCCCCCCCCCTTCCTCCTCTCTACCTCCCCCTATCATTCTTACTTTCCCCCCCTTCCTCTTTCCTCGTGTCCCCTTCCTTTATCTTCCCCACCCCCTCCCCTCCCTACTCCCTACCCTATTTCCATATACCCCCCCCCCCACCTGGCTGTTACACAAGTCAACTAACAACTCTATTACAGCCGCCTCTGAATTATATCAGTTAATTTTCCCTCACAAGTGTCTGTCGCCTTCTTTACTGTTGCCATCAACTAGTGGTCCTACCATGGTCCAAACAGTGGTCTTCCATGGTCCAAACAGTGGTCCTCCATAAAGTAGCATTATCAAAATATGGGAGACCACCCTCAGTGTCAAGACCTCTCTCTCTCTCTCTCTCTCTCTCTCTCTCTCTCTCTCTCTGTCATGACCAAACACTCATACTTAAATAATTCCTCCACATAACCCCTCACCATTACCTCACATAACCCCTTACTACCACCCTTCACCTCACCTTCTCCACTTCCTACTACCACCTCACACTAACACCCTTACCACCCCTCATTACACTACAACCTCACATCACCCCCTCCCTCTCACGGCGCACCTCCCCCCCCTCCCTCTCAAGGCGCACCTCCCCCCCCTCCCCCAGCAGGTAGACAGGTCAGGCGACAGTAATCCCCAACAGCTGACAGAACAATTGACACGATTTTACCAGGTGTAGAGACTAGGGGCGCCCTCTATCCCCGACAGGTGTGTGTGTTAACCCTTTGAAAAAAATGGTTTAACCCTTTGAGAACGATGGTTTAACCTTTGAAAAAAATGGTTTAACCCTTTGAGAACGATGGTTTAACCTTTGAAAAAAATGGTTTAACCCTTTGAGGACGATGGTTTAACCCTTTGAGGACGATGGTTTAACCCTTTGAGGACGATGTTGAGCTCTTTCACCACAGCCATTATACCTGTGTGTGTGTGTGTGTGTGTGTGTTAAGTGACCGAAATTACTAGACCAGGAGATGACATGTCAGTGGGAATACATGTTAACCTGCATAACATGTCACAGGGGATACATGTCACAGGGGATACATGTCACAAGGCTAACATGTCACCCAGTAGGACAAGTCACAGGGGATACATGTCAAGTGATACATCTTATATGAAAGAAAAACACGGATTATTCCACACACACACACACACACACACACACACACACACACACACACACACACACACACCATTTTGTGACTAAGGTGAATAAAAGAGGTGATGTGTAGGTGCTGGGTGTGATGGTGCTAACATAAATAAGTAGAGTCTGTGGTAATCCTGAATGACTGGACGAAATCTTATTGAACGAAATCCCTCAGGTGTGGTAAGGTTAGGTTAGGTTAGGTTAAGGGTGATTTCATTAAAAAATACACCTGCACACACCTGTCCAGCTTCTATACCTGTCTAGCTTCTACATCTGTCTAGCTTCTACATCTGTCTAGCGTCTTAACCTGCCCAGCATACACACCTGCCCAGCATACACACCTGCCCAGCATACACACCTGCCCAGCATACACACCTGCCCAACACCGTACCTGTAAAGAGAGAAAGCTCATTAATCTCACGAGGGTCGTTTATTGCACACGTCATTCAATAACTTATGATAGAGAAGAAACATTAATGAAAATGATCTCTTGTTTGTTTCTTAGTCCAGAGCTTGTTGACGAAATATACATACCTCACACAGCACTAATAGACAGACAGACACACACACACACACACACACACACACACATAAACACAGACACCCCCGCATATACATACATACATACACAAATACACACACACACCATAGAGGTCTTCCAAACACAAACACACATACCATTACATAGGCGCCCTTCAAACACACACACACACACACGGTATACATAAAGACCTCTAACACACACACACGTGAAGGGGGTATTGTCGACTGTACCAAAATGCCCAATTAAAATCAACTAATGGTGTGTTGATGCCCAAACCAACACAACATCCGGTGAGAGAGAGAGAGAGAGAGAGAGAGAGAGAGAGAGAGAGTGAACTGCACCAACGTTCACCCCAACAGTAAACACACTCACACTTGACCTACATCCCCACCATAACAAAATCCCACATAAAGATTTAAACACCTCAGCTGATCCAACGTAAACAAACCTCTCTTATACAGTTCCCATTATTTGACACGTAAATTATACCTCAAGTGTAAATGTGTAAACCGGAAAAACTCACCCGTAGTTACGTAAGTGTAAATCTGTAAACCCAGGTATATTTACACAGGTGCAAAATCTAAAACAGGTAATAAACAGGTAAAATTTATATCACCTTAATACCTGTCACATGTCATAACCTCACCAGACCCTACCAGGCAACCACTATAGTCGCCACTTACCCTACCACAACTACCACAATCCACTACCACCACACCACCAAGGCAGCCAACTCACTCTCTCTCGCCCTCTGCCCCTATCACACAGGTCCACCCAGGTGACCTATGATACCGAGGGAGCAGCAACGAGAGCACCCTCCTTTCCCACACCTTCCTCACTTTATCTCACCTCCCTTACCTACTCTCCCTCCCTCCCTGAGCATGCACTCTACATTTTTAGTAGAGGAGGGGGTGAGGGGGAGGGGGGTGAGGGGGAGGGGGGGCGAGTGAAAAAAGAATAGAGGAGAGGATAAAACGACTAATAATTCAGACCTTGAAGAAGTGTCTGTCTGGTTGGGTATCTATTATGGCGGCACTGGCACTAACCTAACCCAGCCTTAACTCGATCATATTCTATAGACCATACTAGTGACGCTGGTCTAGGGAGGTTGTCTATCACCTGGCCGTCTAGACCGTTGGTGGTGTGGACTCCTGAAGGTGGTGTCGTTGTCTGGTGGGGGTCTCTGTAGGAGTTCTTGCTCTGATCGTCCTGGCCAGGGTGTGTCGCGATCCAATAAACTAGTCCCTGTGTTTGTGTGCGGGGTAACTCTCAATCTGAATTCCCTCACCTCACTTTACTTCCTTCACTTCCCTCCCTTACTCACTCCCTCCCTCACTCACCAGGAAGGAGAGGGTCACCTGTCACCTAATGTCACTCCCTCCCTCACCTCACACCAGCTAGCAAACCTTCTCCCCCTACCACCTACCCCCACCCCCCTACATTCACTTGCCCTACATTCCTTACCCCTTCCCTTCCTCCCTTCCTCTCACTCTTCTCCCTCCCTCCCTCTCACCCTTCCCTCTCTCTCTCTCTCACCCCTCCCTCTCTCTCTCTCTCACCCTTCCCTCTCTCTCTCTCACCCTTCCCCCTCCCTCCCTCCCTTCCTCTCACCCTTCCCCCTCCCTCCCCTCCTCTTGCCCTATATATTTCCTCCCCACTTTATCCTCCCTAACAAAGATGCTGTGTAGGTTATTTCTCTCTCCCCACCTTCTCCTTCTCCCCCTCTCCACCCCCCTCTCCACTTTGGTACTGATGACCAGAGCCGTCACACACACACATCATGGTCCTGGCCGTCACACACACACATCATGGTCCTGGCCGTCACACACACACACATCATGGTCCTGGCCGTCACACACACACACACACACACATCATGGTCCTGGCCGTCACACACACACACACACACATCATGGTCCTGGCCGTCACACAGGTGTAACGAGCCAGGGGAGGACCCACAAGCCTCACTTGTTCTGGATAATGACACTATCAGGCATAAAGCTGCTAGGACCATGACCCGACCAGATGACCCAACCAAACCCGACCAAAACGGCGTAACCTAACCAACCGACTAGATGACCCGACCAACCGACCATATGACCCAACCAACCGACCATATGACCCGACCAACCGACCATATGACCCGACCATATAACCCAACCAACCGACCATGACCCAACCAACCGACCATATGACCCGACGAACCGACCATATGACTCGACCAACCGACCATAACTCGTAGCCTGGTAATAACCGAACAAGCGAAGGCAGGCAGTTCCCTCCACCGCCAGCCAAAACTAACAATTACTTAATGAAACTACCGCTATAAACCTGGTATTTAACGGTGGCCGAATGAGGGGTTCCCGGGGTGCTGGGGGGGGGGGGGGGGACACACACACACACACACACGGACACGGACACACACGGACACACGCACACACACGGACACACACAACATTCATAAAGCGCAAGAGAGGGAACAAAAAGAGAGAAGGATGAAGGGAGGAGGGGAGAGGGAGAGAAAGGGGAAGGGAATGGAATGGAAAAGAGAAGAGAGGGGAGAAGAGAGGGGAGAAAGGGGAGTGGAATAGGAGAAGAGAAAAGAGGGGAGGAAGAGAGAGAGAGAGGAGAGGGAGATAGGTCATGGAAAAGGTGAAAAGAGGAAGGGGGTGATAGTAGTGGAACGGTTGATGTTGTTATGATTGTTGTTGTTATTGTTGTGGTTGTTGCGATTGTTATTATAAAGCATCAGCCTTAGATTCTGCAGGAGGAGGAGGAGGAGGAGGAGGAGGGAGGTAGGGGTAAGGGAAGGAGGGAATTGAGGAAGTGTAAGAAGTGAAAGAGGAGAGGTAATGGATGGAAAGGAGGAGTAGGAAGGAGAGAGAATGAGAGGAAGGAGAGACGGAAGGAAGGGAGGGGGTAAGAGAGGAGGGAATAAAAGGAGAGTAAGAGTGAAGGAAGAGGGTAATGGGTGAAAGGAAATGGAGGAGAGAGAGAGAGAGAGGATTAAGGAAGGGAGGGTGTAGAGAGGAAGGCAGGGAGGAAGGAGGGAGAGGAGGGGTAAAGGGGGAAGGATAAGGAGGAGGGAGTAGAGTGAGAAAAGAACGGAGGGTAAGAAGAGGGAGGGAGAGTGAGGGGAAGGACGAGGGCAGGGAGGGAGGCCAGGGAGGGAGGGCAGGGAGAGAGGGAGCTCTGGTAACAATAGGAGGGAGCGCTGATAGCCCCCACTTGATGGACGACCTCCACTATTCCAATGGGATGGTAACTACCCTGTTTAAGACCTGATGGTGGTGTGGTGTGTGGTAGCGGTGGGTGGTAGTGTGGAGGTGTGGTGGTCTGTGTGGTGGGAGTAGTGGTGATGGTGGTGGGGGTAGTGATAGCAGTGGTGTGTAAGGGTAGTGGTGATGGTGTATGGTGGTGGTAATGGTGCCTTCACTCAGCACACAGTAGCTCAAAATGCTTTAAGTGATGTAGACGCCAACAAACTACACAAAATTCAACCTCCCATTACAACAGAGCGGCAACACACCCAAGACGAAACACTCCATACAACTGTCAGGGATCGTGAAGGGAAAAGTAGAGCTAACACAGGAGATGGGCGCCTCACACTGGCTACCAACTCTACCGATAAGAGCCAAGGACTTCAGCCTCAACAAACACGAATACACAAGACGCCATTAAGGTACGGTAGGCCAGTGGAAGGCATATCCATCCAATGTGTGTGTGTGGAGCATCTTAAGACATCAGCCATAGCATCATTGCCACAGTGTACAAGGAAGGTAGGTTTCGTGTGCATGATGGAGATATGCCGTGAGGAGGAAATGTTGGAGGAGGTGCTTGGAGGAGGAGGTCGTTGGAGGAGGACCAGGGCACAAGACAACAATAGTCACACTCAAAAAGACACATCACTTGTCAAGGAGACCAAGAGTGTCACTTCAGGCAATAACAGCCGACCAGGTGGCCACGACCTGTGAGGGGGCTGAGTGGGAGGGGGGGGGGGAGGGCCGGAAAGGGTGAAGGAGATAGAAGGGACTGAGTGGAGGGGATAAGACAGGAGTGGTTGAGTGGGGGTGGAAGAGGGTAAGTGAAAGGGGTTGAATGGGAGAGGGTGAATGAGAGGGGCTGAGTGAGAGGTTAAGCGAGAGAGGGAGAGGGGTAGAGAGGAAGAGGGGTAGAGAGGAAGAGGGGTAGAGAGGGAGAGGGGTTGAGAGGGAGAGGGTGAATAAGAGGGGTTGAAACAGAGAGGGTGAATGAGAGGGGCAGAGTGAGAGGTTAAGTGAGAGGGGTTGAGAGGGAGAGGGTGAATAAGAGGGGTTGAAACGGAGAGGGTGAATGAGAGGGGCGAGTGAAAGAGGTTAAGTGAGAGGGGTTGAGAGGGAGATGGGTAGAGAGTGAGAGGGTGAATAAGAGGGGTTGAAACAGAGAGGGTGAATGAGAGGGGCAGAGTGAGAGAGGTTAAGTGAGAGAGGTTAAGTGAGAGAGGTTGAGAGGGAGAGGGTGAATAAGAGGAGTTGAAACGGAGAGGGTGAATGAGAGGGGCTGAGTGGGAGAATGAATGTTGAGGGGATGAGTGGGAAAGCGTAAGAGAGAGAGAGAGAGAGAGAGCTCTGAGTGAATGGGAGAGGGTGATCGAAGCGGGGGTTTAAGTGAGAGGGGCTGAGTGGGAGAGAATAGGTGACAGGAGACGGTAGGAAAAGAGAGGGAGGGACAGGAAGGAAGAGGACGGAACGGGTAGTGACAGGAGGGAAACCGGACGACGAGGATTAAATGGAAGGGAAGAGTAGACGGGACTGATTAGGAGGGAGGGAGGGAGGGAGGGAAGGGTGGGGAGGAGGGTAAGAAAAAATGAGAGAGAAAGTCAAGAAAGAAAGTACTGACGGAAAAAACAGAACAGGGGCGAGGGGGAGGAGAAAGGGAAAAGGGGGAGGAAGAGGAGGAGGAGAGAGAAGGGAGGAGGAGAGAGAAGGGAGGAGGAGAGAGAAGGGAGGAGAACGAAGGCGGAAGGGAGGAAGGAAGGGAGGGAGGGAGGGAGGGAGGGAGATAGACACAGGAGTATGGGTGAAGGACATGTAACGGGTAGGAGAGGTGAGGTGAGACATATTGTGAAGGAAGGAGGGAGGCATAGGCGGTGAGAGAGAGGCTAAAACGCCGAGAGAGAGAGAGAGAGAGAGAGAGAGAGAGAGAGAGAGAGAGAGTGTCAGTATCACAGGAGGTAGAGTTACAGCCCAGGTTCATCACGACTCATCCAGTAATACAGTATTGCTCTGATGTCTGTGTGAGGCTTCTGCTGAGTGTGTCATGGCACGGGGAGGAGGGGGTGTTGAGCCGCGTGACACCCTCTAGTGGCACCTCCTTGTGACACCTTATCACACCACCACCTTGTGAATCTTCCATGTGACACCACGTTGTGACCTCTTCTGACACCTCATGACACCCGGCCTGGACGGGGGAAGGGTCGTGGAGAGATTTACATGACTTGTCTAAGATGTCATGTCAATCCCTATGGAGTTAATTACTTCAACCAATTTCTGAAGTTTATAGCCAGAGAGAGAGAGAGAGAGAGAGAGAGAGAGAGAGAGAGAGAGAGAGAGAGAGAGAGAGAGAGAGAGAGAGACAAGTCACGACACAGGGGAGTGAAAATACCAAATTTATCCTTTTTCAATTGTGGCAGAAACTTATGATAGGCGAGGCGGCGTGACGACCTACCGTGGCCCAAGGGAGGGAGTGAAAGGCAGTGTGTGCAAAAACCTGCCACTGGAACACACACACACACACACACACACACACACGAGGCATTCCAACCACTATCATCATCTGTATAACGTCAACACATCAAAGCGAACTAACACCGTAGCCCCAACATGGCACTAAAATGGCACTCCTCAGCAACACAACCAGCCGGGGGGGGGGGGGGAGGTGGTTATAACAACATCCGGGTACATACACAACAGTTGTTATTTGTGTTAGGTTTCGTAGCGGGATTTTTTTTTTTTTTTTTTTTTTTTTTTTTTTTTAAGAGCAATCCAGCCTCAAGGTTGGGTTGGGTAGAGGTAAGGTGGTCATGGAATTATAAGTACTCTCTCTCTCTCTCTGACAAAGAGAAAGTGAGGGAGGTAGAGGAGGTGGGCACACCGAGTCCGGCTGGGGTGAAAGTTGTGACCCAGGGGTATTAGACGACACCCCTCTGGTCCCTGTGTTGTGAGGAGAGTGCCATGGCAACCACCCGTCTTTGTGTTGTGAGGAGAGTGCCATGGCAACGACGGACAGATTTGGTGTTGACATGGAAATGGCAGACGCATATTTTGTCCTGAAATGGTATCAACATGATCATATTCGTCTTGTCAAAGCAAAAAGCACAGATTCAGTCCTGTAATGGCAAAGAGAGATTTCGTCCTGTCAAGTCAACAACAAAGTACAAACACAGATTTCGTTCTCTCAAGGCAACAATAAACACAGACTTCGACTTGACAATGGAACACGTAACAGATTATCTTCTGTCATGGTTAGGTGATAGTGTGAAGGCTGTCATGACTGTGGTCCTGTCATGCACTGTCATGGTGGGTATCCCGTTTACCCACGAGTGAGAGGTGAGTGAGGTGAGGAGGCGAATGGCTGGGAGGTGAAGAGGAGAATGGGTGGGAGGTGAGGAGGAGAATGGTTGGGAGGTGAAGAGGAGAATGGGTGGGAGGTGAGGAGGAGAATGGGTGGGAGGTGAGGAGGAGAATGGTTGGGAGGTGAGGAGGAGAATGGTTGGGAGGTGAGGAAAATGGGTGGGAGGTGAGGAGGAGAATGGTTGGGAGGTGAGGAGGAGAAGTGAAGTGGGGTGGGGTGGGGTGAGGTTAGGTTAGGTTAGATTAGGCGAGGTGAGGTTAGGTTTACATACAGATGATCTGTTTTGGAGGGAGTCAGCGTCTTACCACAACACAATCCACACTTGGCGGACCACCTCATCACCTGGTCATTACGGCAGTGTCACATTATTCATTTGCAAAATACTGAAGGATGTATGTTTATCTTTATGAATACTGCACAAATATACTCTATACCGTATATAAATACACATATCATACATACATG
Source organism: Homarus gammarus (assembly GCA_958450375.1). Taxonomy (NCBI): domain Eukaryota; kingdom Metazoa; phylum Arthropoda; class Malacostraca; order Decapoda; family Nephropidae; genus Homarus; species Homarus gammarus. The sequence continues at coordinate 870,672 of CAUDMG010000415.1, read as the reverse complement.
CATACAGTAAATACAACACTAGGACTACATGTTCACACACACACTGCAGGCTTTCTTGATTCCATCTACCGTAACCTGGAGAAACGTAAGACATCTGTCGCTCTCGCCTTCACAAACTGTACCAAAGTATTTTAATTATTCAGTCACAATATAATTATCAACAAAGCCATTGACCTCGGGTTTCAGAAAAGTGTTGTATTATGGCTCACAGACTTCCTTAGTGACCGACGCTGAGCCGTATGCTTCCTTACAGTCACTCACCAGTGGCGTTAGGCAAGGCATTACAATGGGACCGCTCTACTTCCTCATCCTTATCAAGATGTCGAGAGATACTTCTGCTCGCTGGAAAAATGTCGACGACTACACCATTGGGATCAGTGTGAACAACTCTGCTCCCAACCACACCGCCCTCCAGGACATATTGAACAGTCTCCAAAATTGATCCACTACCAACCACGTCACCATCAACCACACCAAGACCATGGTTATGCACATCAGGCTCTCCTATGACCTTGTCCCACCTCCCTCCATCACACTGGGCCCCAACACACTCCAGGTTGTGGACTCCACCAAGCTCCTCGGCGTCACTACAGACAACAAACTAAACTGGAAAACACGTCAGTACAACCATCAAGTCTTCCCGCTATCGTCTCCACCTCCTCCGTCGCCTCAAGTCCCTCGGAGTTCCCGCGTCTAAGCTCTTGAGTGTTTACACATCATTCGTACATCCTAAGCTCATCTAAGCTTCCCCTGCCTGGTCGTCTTCCTTAACTGCTACACAACGATGACTTCTGGAGAGAGTGCAAGACTATTCTCTCCCTCTCCTACACCACAATCAAGAGGCCTTCAAGTACACCGACCCTCTCGGCTCTCTCTGATCATCACCATGACCTCATCTGTCAGTTTTGGACGAAGCTTCAACACCATCCTCCTCACCGTCTCCTGCTGCCACTTGGGGCCCCTTTTCCGCGAATTGCTGTTCGATACCACAACCACATCCAGCTTATACAACACAATCCTATTCTAACCATTGTAACAATCATTAACAACTAGTAGATAACTTGTGTGTTCACTCCTTGACAATCTCACACTGTTGTGCTGTAACTGTGCTGAAAGGCCTTAAGTTACCCTCTCCCCCTGTTATTGTACATTATATATACACCACTTATGTCATCTGTATATTTTCTGCTTACGACTGATGTAATTTGTTAATAAACCGTTAATTATTATTAGTATCATCATCATCAGTATTATAACCAACCACACACCCACACCCACACACACACTGCAAACAAACGAATATACGTGAATGCAAACAAACACACGCCGGGGTATACATTTCTGTCCTCTGGAGATTATTTCATTGTTCACTGTAAAACTATCTAGTGTATATTGTGTTACGAGAACTAGTGAGTGGCCAGACTGTGAGTGGCCAGAATGTGAGTGACAGACGATAGGAGTACACACACCACCACCCGATTCACTCTGACGTCACCTCAATCCCTCCCCCAGCCTACACCTTCCAGCCTACACCCCTCCAGCTTTCACCCCTCCAGACCACATCCCCCAGCCTACACCCTCCAGCCAGGTGAAGGAAGGATCCGTGTACAGGTGAAGGAAGGATCCGTGGACAGGTGAAGGAAGGATCCGTGTACAGGTGAAGGTAGGATCCGTGTACAGGTGAAGGAAGGATCCGTGGACAGGTGAAGGAAGGATCCGTGGACAGGTGAAGGAAGGATCCGTGTACAGGCGAAGGAAGGATCCGTGTACAGGTGAAGGAAAGATCCGTGTACAGGTGAAAGAAAAATCCACGTACAGGTGAAATGCAGGTAAGGCGAGATAATCAACTAGGTCAGGTCAACTGGTGCAAGTTTCCCCGGGTGGGTGGGTGGGTGGGCGGAGGTGGGCGTACTCAGGGGGGTGGTGACACATTATATACCCGGCTGGCTGGGTACAATCGTGCCCCAACATACCCTAGTCCCGTTTAATGAGTCCACATGCCTGGTACACCTTTGGGAGGGTGAGGAGGAGGAAGGGGGGGTGAGGAGGAGGAAGGGGGGGTGAGGGGGAGGAATGGGGGGGTGAGGGGGAGGGTAGGAGGGGGTTAGGATGGGTAGGGGGTGAGGGGTGAGGATTGAGAGGGAAGGAGGAGGTGGTAAGGTGAGAAGGAGGTGAGGGGAGGTGAAGGGGTCACACACAGTCAACCACTATGTACCATGCAGAAATACCTCCCCCATTCCCCCTCCTCCTCCTTTCACTCCCGTTTCTACACACACACACACACACACATCCTTGACCACCGAAGGATCAAGAAGTACCTGGCGCTCCTCTGGGAGCAGCCAAGTTAACTGTTAAGTTGGCCCATACCAACTCCCTCCCCTGAACCCTCCTCCCCACCGGAATATCAACAAGTTCTCGCCAGAAGTTACAATTTCATTTAGGAAAGGAATGGAACCAGTGTTGAACAGAGGTGAACAGTGCTTAAAGTCAGCGAGAACAACTCAACAGTAACAGCCGAGTCGTATCCAAGTTAACCTTCACACAGTGAGGTCCCAGGTACCCAGTGATAACTACCCGTGAGACCCAACAACAACCAGCGATGTGTTAATCCGTCTACGATAGGAAGGCCTGGGACCACACCTCACTCATATAACACCATCCGTGAGGGAATTACTACACCACGTGAGGTCCCTCATAACACCATCTGTGAGGGAACTACTACACCACGTGAGGTCCCTTCTAACACCATCTGGGAGGGAGTTACTACACTACGTGTTTGCTGTTCAACACCTATTAATCTGTACGTTCACTGTATGTTCCTTTACCTTTCTCTAATGAAGGCTTTTGTTAAACCACCAATGTATGTAATAAGTCATTTATGTCAAATGTATATTTTCAGCCTTCGGGCTGCAGAATGTTTTCAATAGACAGTTAATTATTTATTATTATTATTATTATTATTATTATTATTATTATTATTACACACACACACACACACACACACACACACACACACACACTACATGAATTATCATAACATGGTGTGTGAGGTGTTACATTACCGTAGTGAGAGAACACAGCTGACACCGTGTAGGGGGTGTGATGGTCATCCTCCACCACCACCCCCCAACAATAACATCAACCACCACCACCACCACAACAGCACCATCTACAACCCCCAACACAACCACCATACCACCAACCCCCGTAGCACAACCCCCCACCACCATCACGACCACAATTTACCCCACTTCTCTCTCCTACTAATCTCTCTCATAACCACAACTCCCAAACTTCCTCAGTATCCATAACTTCTAATAACTAGAGAAGTGAGAACGCATCTTAGCGGCTCTCTGGGGGAACAACATGAATATGGAGGCTTTAATGGCGGCCAGATTGCTCAGAGACTGTAACCCAGATGAGACGTCCAGGATAGTTATGGCGCAGGGGGGGGGGGGGGGATTTATCGTGAGGACCTTTGAGAATCCACTTGCTACTCGGCCTAGCCATATGATGTGGGGGGGGGGGGGATGGGAGGTGTGGGGGGGGGGAAGGGGGTTTGAGAGGAGGGAGGGGGTCGAGGAAGAAGTGTGGGTCGAGAAGGGAGATGTGGAGGATGGGAGGAGGGGGGTTGTGGGTCGAGGAAGGGGGGTTGTTTGGGTCGAAGGGGGGAATGGAACAAGCATGGGCCAAAGAAGGGAGAAAGGAAAAGGAAGGAGAAACAAGGGAGGAATGGGAGGGGGGAGGAATAGAAAGGAGGGAGGAAAAAGAGAGGAAGGAAATGAGGTGGAGGAAGAAGGAAAGAGGTGGAGGAGAAGGAAGAATGAAGAAGGGAGGAGGAGGAGGAAGAAGGAAAGAGGTGGAGTTAGAGGAAGAAAGGAGGAGGAAAGAAGATGGGAGGAGGAGGAAGAAGGGAGGAGGAGGAAGAAGGAAGAATGGTCCTCCTGAGAGAGACAGTTGGCCTCCTGGGTGTTGTGTCTCCTGCTCAAGTTTAATGTAGGACCCCCCCCCCCCCCCGGTGGAGTGTGAGGGTTGGGGGCTACCCAGGTGGTGTGTGAGGGCTGCCTAGTTGAGGGCTGCCCAGATGGTGTATGAGGGCTGAGGGCTGCTGCTCCCCCACAACTGAAGTTCCATCAAATATCTGTACCAATACGAGTTATATTCTGCTCAAGAGAAAGTTTACGAACACACACAAACAGACGGACGGACATGGACACCCACAGATACGGACACCCAGAGACAGACAGACAGACAAAGGGACGTACACAGCCACAACACCTACACAGGGATACACACCACAGTACGTCAGTCCTTCAAGGTGTCAACAAAAATCAATCAATCAGAGAGAAATTTTAATCAGGTACACCCAACAGGTACACCCAGCAGGTACACCAAGCAGGTACACCCAAGCAGGTACACCCAACAGGTACACCCAGCAGGTACACCCAGCAGGTACACAAGGAAGACGACTATAAAGTTCAATGTCACCCCGCTGTCTTGACCTAGTCCTTCTATCAACACTAGACGGGACAGACAGACAGACAGGTGTAATAAACATCAAAGAGGGTGAACCTACAATGTTTTAAAGACGAGCGAGAAACCTAAGTAATGTTCATGACCCTAAAGTCCGCCACACAAAACACCATAAAGCTGATCTATACAGCCCCAAAAAAAACAAACAAACACCCTTTCAAACAACCTTCTACACTCAGGTAAACAAAACAAACAAACGAATCTAATCAACTAACATTAAGCAAGTCCAAAGTATTGTTTACATCACAGTTCATGAAGCAAGCACACACACACACACACACACACACACACCATGAGGTAAGGGAGAGCATCGTCATCGCCTTCTTCGGGTTCATTCTTAAAGTCGGGGATGCTGACGAGGCGAAGGATTTATCATATGGTGTCAACTCCCTGGCTAACATGGCACTTGACACGGCCTTACCTGGTGGCACTGTCTGGCACTTGTCACGTGTGTGTGTGTGTGTAGGGGGGGTGGGTGGGGGGTATACTCGACACATACAGCATTAACGTACATTACTGACCGGCTACCTCGCTTTTTCCCCCCTCCCTCACCTGATCCACACTAATTACAGGTGTAGTGTGTATTAGGGCTGGCACACACACACACACACACACACACACACACACACACACACACACACACATTAAGAGATACAAACTAGTCTGCACCGAGGCTAAAAAGGGACGGACGGACGGACGGACGGGCAGACAGACAAAGAGAGACAGGCAGACAAGAGACGAGCAGCAGGCAGACAGACAGACACAAACAGGCAGACAGACAGACACAAACAGGCAGACATACACACAGACAAACAACCATGCATGCTTACATACATATACACATACATACATACAGAGACCGACCGACCGACCGACCGACCGACAGACAGCCAGCCAGCCATTACCGGGAGCGTAAATCCACTTCAGGAACAATTATAAACATTTATAAACATTAGCGAGTGTTGATCTTTCTACTTTAGTCACCCCCTCCTGCCTGCCTCTCTTCCCTCCCCTCTCACCTTCCCTTTCCCCCACTTTCCCTTTATCTCCATTATCCCACATCCTCCTCCTTCCCTCCCTCTCTTCACTCTCTACTCCCTCCCACCCCCCTTCCTTTTCTCTCACTCATCCCATATACCCCTCCTTCCTTCCCTTTACTCCTTCCATCTCTTCACCCCCTCCTTCCCTCCCTCTCCCACAACCACCATCCTTCCCTCTCCTCCCAGTTCCTCTCCATCATCACGTCCCCTTCCTCACCCGTTACTTCCCTCCCCCACCCTTCCTCCATCACCTTCCCTCCCCTCCTCCCCCCCTTAAGAGGTCTACACACACACACACACACACCATTCCCTGTAAACTGGATTTAATAAGCACGTTGTCCCTTACGGTTCGATTTGGAGGAGGACCACACCCGGGAAGAATGGTCAGGAGGGGCAAGGAAGGGGCGAGATGGGTCAGGAGGGGCAAGGAAGGGGCGAGATGGGTGGGGGGGGGCGAGGAGAGTGGGGAGATGGGTCAGGAGGGGCGAAGAAGGGGGGTTAGAAGGGCGAGGAGAGGGGGTACAGGAGGGGCGAGCAGAGGGGGTCAGGAGGGGAGAGGACACGAGAGAGAGAGAGAGAGAGAGAGAGAGAGAGAGAGAGAGAGAGAGAGAGAGAGAGATTCGTGGAATAACCGTAATTTTACAGCCCAAGTTAATGATGACAGATGACCCTGAGTTACCTGTGTGTGTGTGTGTGTGTGAGGAGATGCCACGCTAACTAACCATAAAGAAACAGTCGCTAGGTAGTTTTCTAAGTAGACATTAAGTGTACGTTAAGTAGAGTGTAAGTAGGAGTCACAGTGTTACCAACTTCACACGTAGCGCTGCACCTTCCTATTCCCCTCCTTGATAACAAGTCTATCTTGGCAACACTTAACCTAACCTTAAGTGATAGTTAAGTAGTTTTCTAAGTTAGTAAATAAGTCTAGTTTAAGTTGGAGCCAGTGTTATCAACCTTTAATACGCAGAGTTGCACCCTCCTTAACCTTGGCAATACTGTCGATGGTGCGGGTTGGTTACTCACCTGGGGATAAAACGTGAAAATAACAATCAGTTGGCGCCATAACAGAAGTGAACTTGTGCCATTAAACAAAAGCTGCTCCAATACTACTGTTGTTCTCTCACACCACCACATTACTATTATGGTTTAAAGGTGTGTAAGCCTGACCTGACCTGACCTGACCTAACCTGACCTCACCTGACCTGACCTAACCTAACCTGACCTGACCTAATTTGCCCGAACCTCAACTGACCTAACTTAAAAAGGCTTGAACCTAACCTAACAGTAAATTAACCTAATCTAACCCAAACTAACTCAACCTAACAATAAATTACCCTAACCTAACCGAACCTAACCTAACCGAGCCTAACCTAACCGAACCTAACCTAATCCAGGGCACGCCATTACCATATCTCATACTTCAATTAATGTACTATAATCTGCTTCATTGAACGCCATAATATAAACTACATTATACACAATTATACACGATATGAGAATTATACAAGAGATTACACAATTATACACAAGATTACACAATTATTCAGTATATTACACAATTATACACAAGGTTACACAATTATTCAGTATATTACACAATTATACACAAGGTTACACAATTATTCAGTATATTACACAATTATACACAAGGTTACACAATTATTCAGTATATTACACAATTATACACAAGGTTACACAATTTTACCCTATATTACACAAGTATTCACAATGACACACAATATTACACAATTTTAATAATCACTTTTAAAAATGACAGAACATGATGAAGACTGTCAAGTATTAGAGTGTAAACAAGAGCTTAATGACGTCACAATATAGGTCAAAAAATAATGGTATTAATTACGTGTTGTGTAAAATATATCGAAAAAAACTGTATGGCTAGTGAGAGGAAAACAGTGAGCGAGTGAGTGAGTGAGTGTGTGTGTGTGTGTGTGTGTGTGTGTGTGTGTTCCTCTTCTTGTACAATTAATGGTCTCTATTTTTAGACGTTAATAATAGCAAGATATATGACGGACAGCTTAATCACACACACACAGACATGCACACGCGCACACACACACACACGCACACACGGCGATGCCCCTCCAGCACTGTACACACCTCAACGGGGAAACATGCTCGTCAATAATGTAGGTTAAGATACGGTACAGACCCAACCCGAGGGGTGCTTAGAATACCGTGTCTCAAGTAACAAAACATTACTGTCTGTGAAACTACCACAAAATAAACCTAAATAACACGAACGAAGATAAAGAGGATAAATAAAACACAGATAAATGAAGAAATAAGACGAAACTAGATAAAATAAGACAACTATTATCACCAACGGGTTATATACACCGACAGGGAGACATTACAGACATTCTCCCTTTATTTTGGTTCTACATTCCACCTCAAGACACAAGAATCTGTCTACGTACACAAGCGAGGTCACGTAGAGCAACTTTAAAGCGTCCCATCAGAGAGGACCCGCAAGATTAAGTTGTGGTGGCCTGGGGCACTACTGAGTCAACCACACCAGCTGATGACATGTAAACATTGGCAGTCTGGCTCTTGACCTAGGGGAGGGAAGGAGGGGGGGGGGGGGTTGATCTGCCCTGTCTGCCATGGCCACGGGGTAATGGGGGTGCCCTCTCTCTTTCTCTCACTAAAACAAACACACACACACGAGACAGACTACCAGAAGGTTCCCAATATCACTTCAAAGAGAGAGTCGCAACATCAAAGGCCTAGATAAATTACCCGTCAATGAAAAAAGTGACAGAAAAAATAAAGGTTGAATGTTTAGACAGATCCAGAACACACTCTCCCTCTCTCTCTCTCTCTCTCTCTCTCTGTCTCTCTCTCCCTCTCCCTCTCTCCCTCTCTCATCATAAATTAACACCAAAATAACACAGGAACTCTACCTTAACTAAATACGTTCACTTAACCCGAGTGACTGAGTTATGGGAGTGAATCGTAGGGAGAGGAATTTTCACCTTAATTATGTCACCTTTCCTTCCCTCTCCCTCCCTCCCTCAAAACTTCTCTCCCGTCCTCCCTCCTCCAAGCTCCTTCAATTTTACTCCCATCACCTCCCTCCCTCCTCCCATATGACTTCCCTCACCCCCCCCTCTCCCTCCCAGCCCCTTACATTGGATTCCCCTCACTTCCCTCTCTCCATCCTCCCAACCCGTCCCATATGTCTCCCCTCCCTCCTCCCCTTTGACTTCTCTCACCTCCCTCCAACTCTCACCTTCCTCCTCACACTCCCCTTCTTCCCTGCCACTCAACCCTTCCCCTCTCCTCTCACATTCCCTGATACCGTGTTAGAGGAGGCGGAGTGATACCTTGGCGCACAACTACACTCCCTACTACTACAACTTATACCTAACCTAACCTATACCTAACCAAACTTATACCTAACCTAACCAAACCTAACCTAACCTGTGAGAGAGGACAGCTGGAGGTTGGAGGTACTACTTCGAGTGTCCGACCTCCCCCTCCCACACCACCACCACCAGCTAAGTCAACTTCTATGTACAGAACTAAACAAACAATGTACTGGAACTTCTCTTTACTCTCAATGCCACAGATTAGATTGCCCTCTCCATTACCCTCCACCACTACCCCTCCCCACCCTCCACCACTACCCCTCCCCACCCTCCACCACCAACCCTCCATCACTACCCCTCCCCACCCTCCACCACTACCCTCCACCACTACCCCTCCCCACCCTCCACCTCTACCCCTCCCCACCCTCCATCACTACCCCTCCCCACCCTCCACCACTACCCTCCACCACTACCCCTCCGCACCCTCCACCATAAACCCTCCCCACCCCTCCCCTCCAACCCTCCACCAATACCCCCCACACCCTCCACCATAAACCCTCCCCACCCCTCCCCTCCACCACTACCCCCCACACCCTCCACCACAAACCCTCCTCACCCCTCCCCCCCACCACCAACCCTCCATCACTACCCCCCACACCCTCCACCACTACCCCTCCCCACCCTCCGCGCCCTTCACAAGCAATCAACAACCCCACCACGTGCGGCCGCCACACCCACGTCTAGCCTTCCCTCCCTCTTCCCTATCTCCCTCTTCTTTTTCTTCTCTTCCTCGCTCTTTCCACCTTTCCCTCCATTCCTCTTTCTACCTCCCTTCCCTCCATTCCTCTCCCCCCTTCCTCACGCCTCAATATACCACCTCTCACTTCACTGCCGTCGTTCCAGCAGTTCCTCTCACCCATTCCTCTGCTTTTACGGCAGTTCGTCTTGAAACTTTGTGTGTGAGAGAGAGAGAGAGAGAGAGAGAGAGAGAGAGAGAGAGAGAGAGACGCCTATTACATGTTATAGAGGACAAAGTTGAACTGTACAAAAAAACTCTTTGTCTCTCTCTGGGTGAAAGCTGTCTCACTCTAGATGTAAATATAAGAGACATTAAATATTTGACCTAACACTTACAACCACAACTGTTGTAAATGTTATGGTTGTATACATTGAGTTAAAATGATGTTTCCACCACAACCAATATTTCTAACTCAACTTAACCTAGCTTAACCAAACCAAACTAGCCTGACCTAACCTAACCTAGCTTAACCAAACCAAACCTGACCTGACCTACCTTAACCTAGTCAAACCTAATGCAACCAAACTTACCCTAACCTAGGCTAACATAACCAACTAAAAATTAATTAAAAAACTGTACAATTGAAATTTATTATAAAAAAAAACTAATAATGGCCAAAAATTCAATGCAAATAAAATTCATCCTTACAAACGTTTTTATAATTACGATTTTCAGTAAGAATTTTTGGTCTTTGTGTCGTTTTAACATTAAGATGTGAAAGTGGGTTCCATATGCCCGTTTAGGACTCAAAGAGGCAGCGTGGTCGAGACCCAATCAACGCCGGCAATGCCCCGATTCGCGTGGAATGTGTCAGGTGTGATGGGGAGGAGGGTAAGGGGGTGGAGGTCAGCCGCGGGCGTCAGCAGGGCACGGCTGACGACCCCTAGGTGAGAGAGAGAGAGAGAGAGAGAGAGAGAGAGAGAGAGAGAGAGTATGTGTGTGTGTGTGTGTGTAGAGCTGATATACTCGACACGTACACGATTACAGAGATTACACACACGCGAAAAACGGTGTGAATGTTTGTAATATTCCAGGAGTGACTGACCCCCAGACCCGAGGCCCTCGCAACACACTGATAACTGTACTTGTATTTGTACCTCCTGTTATTTACCGGTACCTTCAGTATAGGACAGGTACACCACTACAACACAACCCGGAAACAAACTCCCAAAATAACATCTTTTATCGCGTGTTTCCGGTTCATACTGTAGCCGCCAGCACCACTCATTCTCAAACATTCTCAAGACAATTTTTATTCTTTACCTTTCTGGGGTTGAGTGAACGTGACTTGCTACCTTAAAGTCACGGTGTAATTTGGCCGCCATTTTGATCGTCATCTTCGTACCGTTGTGGAAATAAGAGAGTTAGATACAACGTTTATGTTCCCCGTTAGCGAAAAGTTTAACGTAGAATCTGTTGTGAATGTATTTACGTGTCGCAGGTTGAGATAGCCAGGTAGATAGGAACACATTATAATATACCTATCTTATCTCAGGTGGTGGATGTGTGTGTGTTGTGACCAGTGGACGAACTACACTAATACTACTTTGCTGATATTCGGAATCTAGTATGGCAATCATCCAGCTCTGAGGCAATGATATACCTAAGTTATTAAGGATGTCACTCTCGTTGGTGAGCTCTGAGATGATCTCGAGAGGCCGATACGGAACCGGCAGGGTCGTCAACAGATGTTTTGCACGTGTGGAGGGTTACATCTAGTGCGGGAGGAGCGGCGGCAGGGTCTTTCCGGCTTGGGCGCTTGTCTGCCTCATTATGCAGTCGGGCTAATTCCAAAGTATTGACACCTTCTCGTGTGGTGCTCCTCCAAGAGTTACTGTGTGGAGTAATCCACTTCACCACTACAAACACACACCAACATGCACATACACACACTTACATACGCATACATAACATACACACATACACCCAGACATACACAAACACTTAATACACCCCAAAAAACATAATTTACATACACGGATACAAACACACATACACAAAAAATACACACACACACACACACACGTGCTCGTCGCGGTAAGGTGGACAACTGCTATTCTAAACAAATGCACCTGTGTCCATTGTGTTAATCTCACGTACACGCATTGATCGACCGATGTCGTCACCACTATACACACACAGATACACACATACTCATACACACACATATACTCATACACACACATATACTCATACACACACATATACTCATACACATACATATACTCAAACACACACACATACTCATTCATACATACACACACACACATACTCATACACACACATACTCGTACACACATACTCATACACACACACATACTCGTACATACGCACACATACTCGTACACACACACACATACTCGTACACACACACACACACACACACACCTGCAGTCAATAACATCGACTTGTGCTCGCTATTCATACACCAATCACAGGAGGGGAGAGGAGGAGGAAAGAGGAGGAGGAGGGAAGAGAAGGAGGAGGAGGACGGAAGAGGAGGAAAGAGGAAGAGGGGGGAAGAGGAGGAGGAGAAGGGAAGAAGAGGAGAAGGGAAGAGGGGGAGAAGGGAAGAGGAGGAGGAGAGAAGAGGAGGAAGAAAAAGAACAGAGAAGGAGGAAACAGACAAGGAGGCATAACAGGAAGATAAAGGTAATGGAGAAGGAAAAGAGGAAATGAGGAGGAGGAGAAAGAGGAGTGGGTCAAGGTCCTGCCAGTGAAGAGCAACGAATTAACTTGACCACACACACACACACACACACACACACATCTCTCACACACACACACACACAAACACATACATCTCTCACACACACACACACACATATCCCTGACCTTTATAAAGAAAATATCATGAAATCAAACACAATACAGCAATTGTGATTTTTCTTAGTGTGCTTTAACGCTATAAAGGTCACACACACACTGAGAGAGAGAGAGAGAGAGAGAGAGAGAGAGAGAGAGAGAGAGAGAGAGAGAGAGAGAGAGAGAGAGAGACGGGGGGGGTAGTATATTAACTAGTCTATGTAACCCCGACTTAGAATACTATAATAGTGCCGCCCACCCAACCGCCCATCCATCACCCAGCCGCCCATGACATCCACCCACCCACTCGGCAGCCTATCCATCAGCCAGCCGCCCACAAACCCACTCACTCGGCCACGGATCCATTAGCCAGCCGCCCACCCATCCACTCGCCCGCCCATCCATCTGCCATCCGTTCACAACAACAACACACCCCGCCCACAATCCACCCTCCCCGCCCACAATCCACCCTCGCCGCCCACAGAGAATGAGTGTGGGCGGGCGGGAGGAACACACGACTCAACAGGAAACATTATTACGATACAATGTCGGTAATTCCTACTTTTTGACCACCAACACACCACCCCCTCCCCCTCACCACCCCCCTCCCCCACCCCCCTCCCCCTCACCTACCCCCCTCCCTTCCAACCACCCCCACTCCCTCCTTTATTCATTCTATCCCCTGTCCTCTCATTTTACCCTCCCTCCCTCTCTAATCCCTCTCTCATCCCCTCCATCCCACCCCCCTGCTACTCCCTCCCTCCCTACCTCACCCTTCCCCTCCTAACCACTCCCCTCCTTCACCCCCCTTCATTATCTTATCCCTCACCCCAACCCTATCTCCCCCTCTCTCCCTGTATCCTCCCCGACTCTCATCCCCTTCCTCCTCAACCCTCTTCCATCACACTCCTCCCCACCGACCACTTCCTCCCCACTCCCTTATTCCTCCCTCGCATCCCTCCTATCTCCTCCCTCCTTCACCCCACCATCTTATCCCTCTCTTCCTCCCCATCTCTCCTCCCCTCTCCCCTTAACACCTTCCTCAAACACCATATGTTACTCTCTCTCTCTCTCTCTCTCTCTCTCTCTCACCTCCTTCCGTGACGTCACCTCCCCCCCGGTGTGGTGGTTGTGACGTCACCTTCTCCCGTGACGTCACATTTGGATCCAACCTATCACCACTAACACCATTAACATCACCATCACTACCACCATTACCACGACTACTACCACCACCACTATAACTATCAGGAAAATAACAAGAAAATACAACAAAACCAGGATAATACAACAGTGAGGGAGAGAGGAGGGGGAGAGGCGGGGAGAGAGGAGGGGGAGAGGCGAGGAGAGGGGAGGGAGAGGGGAGGGAGAGGGGAGAGGAGGCGGGAGAGGGAAGTGTGAGAGAGGACTGGGGGAGAGGGGGGAGGAAAAGCTAGGCCACAGCTTACTCTCTGACCTTCTCTGTGCTAACTAACTCCCTCCCACACCTCACGTCAGGCCCCGGGGCTACCTGTTGGGGCTACCTGCTCTAGGCCCCGGGGCTACCTGTTGGGGCTACCTGTTGTGGGCCCCGGGACTACCTGTTGGGGGCCAGGGGCTACCGAGAGAGAGATAAGATATATATATAAATCGTATTATACAGTGTTATAAAATGAGAGAGAGAGAGAGAGAGAGAGAGAGAGAGAGAGAGAGAGAGAGAGAGAGAGAGAGAGAGAGAGAGAGATTAAATAAAATCTAAAGATAGAGTTAACTTGCTTGGGCTTTAATGTACCATCTGGGTAAATCATTACCGCTGTGCCCAGCGCGGACACACTCCACCCACCCTGTGTCTCACACACGTTAGTTTAATAAATATATATATATATATATATATATATGTGTGTGTGTGTGTGTGTGTGCGTGTGTGTGAGGGGTTACGCCTTAATAGTGTTTTGGCTTCATCAGATGATTCCAGTTTAGTCATGGGATTTTAGGTTTACTATTACAACTACGTCTACTACCACTACCGTACGTCTACTACCAATTCTACTACTACTACCACCACCACTACGTCTACTACCACCACCACTACGTCTACTACCACCACCACTACGTCTACTACCAATATTACTACTACTAAATAATAATAATAAGTAGATGAAGATTAACAACAACAAGAGTACACAGAGGCCGGCAGTGTTACAAACGCCAGCTCACTATGGGAAACACGCACCGCTCAATACGGCCTTGACGATACGTGAAGCAATTTACTATTACTGTACTGATGGTTAGAGGTACTGCAGGCTACCCTATGAGAGAGAGAGAGAGAGAGAGAGAGAGAGAGAGAGAGAGAGAGAGAGAGAGATTGCGTTACATATTTCAGGAAATACCAAAGTTCAGTTCCCAGTAGTGAGGGAGGATGTGACATGACACTGCCACCCAAGCACCAGGCACTCGGGGCCATGGGATCAGGCACTCGGGGCCATGGGATCAGGCACTCGGACACTAAAGAGCCACGGAATCGGGCACTCGGGCATCAGGAGCCATGGAATTAGGCACTCGGGCACCATGGCACTAGACATGACACCAACCACTATGGCATCATGACACATCGCAATATGGCACCCAGGCACCATGGCATCAGGCATCGTAGCTCTAGGCACCCTTTCAGAATCCAAATTTGAGTCACACGTTAAGTGAGTCAGTTAGTGACCATCTGCGCATGCCCAGTGACCACCTGCGCATGCCCAGTGACCACCTGCGCATGCCCAGTGACCACCTGATCATACCCAGCAGGCAAATACAACCAATAAATATGACCGCCAGACAGACGTGATAGTCACCACATTCGTCTTTAATTGGATTCACTTGAGTGATTCTCAGCCAATCAGAGCGCTTGACACAGACGGCAGGTCACACTCCCAGCCGCAGAGTTATCAAGTGGTGAATATATTACGAATAAATACACCCACTGTCATGATTTATTCAATATTTATATTACACGACAAACAAACATTTTTAATCCTGTTTGTTATGATATATTTATTTTAATTAGATATTCTTATAAATGGCGTAAACAAAACCGAAATAACACCCATAAACTATTGACCTCTCCTCGCCCCGCCCACTGGCTAAGTTTACGTGTCCGAATCCACACCAAAAAAAATGACTACGACTTCGACACACAAAAAAAAACATGAATCCGAGACAAGACAACCAAAAAATACATCCATGCATTATATTTAACGAGTGAAAATGATGATAGAATTAATGATTCTTTACAACGAATGGTATAACGTTAGGGTAGGTTGATAATTATTCGTTGTTATAAAGTCTTCAGTACAGCCGGACAAGGCACGCAGCTTATGGCTGAAGGCTCATCAAGTTGTTTACAAGAAAACCTAATTAAAAATAAGTAGAAATATTAGGAGAGTGATAAATAATAATGAATAACCATGATATTTAATACATATGAATAACTATGATGAGATTGAGTGGGGAAAGAGGGGGGGGAGAAGTAGTACATGAAAAGGGAGTGGGAGGTAACACATGAGAGGGTGAGTGAGAGGGAGGAGTAACACAGACGAGGTAGTAATGACTCGTGATCACCATAATCACTTCTTCATCGCCTGTGACGAGGAAGAGGAGGAAGGGAAAAGAGGGGGTGAGGAGAGGGGAGGGGGTGAGGGAAGGGGAGAGGGGGTGAGGGAAGGGGGTGAGGAGAGGGGAGGGGGTGAGGGGAGGAGACGCAGAGAGGGAAGTAGGGGTTTAGATCACGAAGAAGACTAAGAAGAGGAGAAGAAGAAAGATGACTTAATTATCATCAGTAACACACACTAGGCTAGGCACCACAGCCGGGCACTGCACTTGACCACCTGCACTTCAACTCATCTGTCAAGTCAGGTACCTATTTACAGCCGAGTGAACTAGGAGAGAGAGAGAGAGAGAGAGAGAGAGAGAGAGAGAGAGAGAGAGAGAGAGAGAGAGAGAGAGAGAGAGAGAGAGTATCGACTCAGCCGCCGCATACCCCTTTTTAAATTCAAATTGAGGTATACACAAAAATTTACATACACCTGCAAACTAGATCTGGCCACACCTGGATGAGAGGGGAGCGGGAGGAGAATGGGCAAGAGAAGGGGAGGGGGGTTGCGAGAGGAGGGGGACATCACCGGGAAGACAAGAGTGAGGAGGAATCTGGTACGGGAAGCTGTGTATTAAAGAATCAGTGTGGAGGAGGAGGAGGAGAGGGCGTATCTTGTGTCGTTAACTATCACCACCTTCCTCTTCTCCTCCTCTTCCTCCTACTCTTCTTCTTCTCCTCCTAAATTAAATAATAATACCCGTACGATGTGAGAGCCAGGGGCGTGTAGGGGCGTGTAGGGGCTCGTAGGGGCGAGGGCGGCCGTTTCACCTGTTCTGGTCATCTAGTCGTCTCAAATGTACCCATCCCACCCCCACTCCACCCACTCGCCCTCCACCCACACGTCTCAGGTGCTCCTCCTGTACCCTCATATGACCCCCTTCCTGCCCTCAAGATACCCAACCCTACCCTACTGATGCCCACCAAGTGCTACACCCAGCCCCGCCCACTTCCTCCTTACACCCTAATACACACACACACACACACACACCAGAAGACAAGACATGAAAGTGACAGGCATCTCTCGTTACCTACTAAGCCACCACCCCCTACCGCACCTCCCCGCCCCACCCCATTCCAACACCCATGACAGATCCAGTCAACACCTCCTCTGACACCCGGGTGTAATGATTACACACTCAACAACACCTTCACACCTCCACCAGGCAGTAACTTGACACACACACACTCTCTCTCATTAACTCTCATCTCTGTTCTTCCTCTCATGAGAATATCTTTCACAGTTCAGTGCATTTTTTATCATTAATTATCTAACTCAATCTAATCTACCCTAAAATAACCTAACACTACTCTAACTTAACCTAACACTATCGTAACTTAACCTAACACTATCGTAACTTAACCTAACCTAACCTAACCAAACTTAATTGAATCGAATCTCGCCTCACAGGACTAAAAAACAAAACAGTAATTGACAAACGCACCAAGGTGTAAACACATTATCGCAAGATTCTGAATGCTGATTGGTCAATGACACACCAATGAAGCGTTAGTTACCCTCTTCCGCGCACCCAAACACGCCGATCAGAATGTATCTTTCCAGAATTCATGGGTTTTAATTGGTAGTGGTGGGAGACTGATGGAAGCCACGCCCATAACTCAACCCACGCCAACAATAACAACTCATGCCCAAAATAACACGCCAGCAAATCAACCCACGCCCACAACAACTCAAACCCAAGCCCACAACAACTCAAATCCACACCCTAAACAACTCAATCCACGCCCAAAATAACACGCCCACAACAACTCATTCCCACGCCCACAACAACTCATTCCCACGCCCACAACAACTCATTCCCACGCCCACAACAACTCATCCCCACGCCCACAACAACGCCAACACGCCCTCAGCACCAGCATAAACGTTTATTAAGGTGTCAACAACAGGGCGAGGCAGACCTTCTCCATAACAACACTTCTTATTTCCGCCTCACAGAGTCAGGGAAGCTTTGGGTGAAGTTGGAGGGGGGGAGGGGGGGAGGGGGAGGAGGGAGGGGTGAGGGGAAAGAGGAGGGGTGAGGGGAAAGAGGAGGGGTGAGGGGAAAGAGGAGGGGTGAGGGGAAAGAGGAGGGGTGAGGGGGAAGAGGGAGGGTGAAGGAAGGGCCAGTGGGAGTTTTGGAGGTGGGAAGGAGGGGGGGAGGGAGAGGGCAGGAAGGAAGGAAGGAAGGGAAGGTGGGAGTTTTAGAGGGTGGGAGGGAAAGTAGGATGAGGAGGAGGGAGGGAGGGAGGGAGGGAGGGAGAAGGAAAGGAGGGGAGGTAGGATGGAAGGAAGGGACAGGTGGGAGGGAGGGAAGGAGAGACCTGAGCAGACCTAACCTAACCTACCCATAGCCCCCACAACACTACCCATTAACTTAAGGAGGAAAACTTTAACGCAGAGTCACTGTGGGAGTCAAGTAGTGTATGCAAATTTTCCGGCAGTTTACTTTATTTTTACGGTCCTTTAACACTGCTAAAATAGTGTGTGTGTGTGTGTGTGTGTGTGTGTGTGTGTGTGTGTGTGTGTGTGTGTGCGTGTGTGCGTGCGTGCGTGCGTGCGTGCGTGTGTGTGTGTGTGCGTCATCGTCATTTTATAGCCCAAACCACAAATACATAATAACTTTACGAGTGAATGCCTCCACACACAAACAAACAAACAAACACCCACACACCACACTAATAACGGGTCACATAACAGTAAGGATCTTTTAAACTATTATCGCCATTATCTTATTCTTCCTTGTTATGTCATCATTACTACAGCCCGTGGGAGGAGGAGGAACAAGGGAGGGAGAGAGAGAGAGAGAGAGAGAGAGAGAGAGAGAGAGAGAGAGAGAGAGAGAGAGAGAGGGGGAGTGGGTGTAGAGGAGAGAGGGGGAGAGATGGCGAGTGGTAGAGAGTGGGAGAGAGGGAGAGGGGATGAGGAGGAGACGGAGGACGAAAAGGGATGAGGAGGTGGGGGAGAGGAGAGAAAGAGAAGGGAAGGAAGAGAAGAGGAAAGGAAAAGGAAAGGGAGAATGGGGGAAACGAAAGGGAGAAGAAGAGAAGAAAGGAAAGGCGAGGGGGAGGTAGGTGAGATGAGGGAGGGGAGAGAAGAGAGGAAAGATAAAGGAGAGGAAGAGAGGAAAGAAAAGAGAGGGAGAATGAGAAGGGAGGAGAGGGAGAATGGAGAGGGATGAGGGGGATAAACTGAAGTGAGAGATGGGGAATGAGGGAAGTGGAGGAGGAGGAGGAGGCTAATGGTGGTGGTCGCAGGACAGACACAGACAGACACACACACACACTGCACCCCCCCCCCCCACAACAGGTGAAACGAGGACAGGTAAGGTAGCGGCTGACACCAGAGGCGGCAGAGGTGACAACCCCCTCCCCTCCCCCCTCTAATTACACCTGACAACACCTGTAATTAACGAGACAGGTAGTTACTGGCGCCCGTCATCCCACCACAAGTTGACGGGATCACTTGTTGGGACGGAATTCCTGTCTATTTGAGGTTCTCATTCGAATAACAGAGACAACTTGCTACTGTCATGTCATGCCCTTGTGACGATCATTTTCCCATGACAAGCCCGTGACATTACCAACACCCCCCCCAGTACACACCAACACCCCCTCCCAGTACACCGACCCAGTACACACCAACAACCCCCCAGTACACACCAACATCCCCTCCCAGTACACACCAACAACCCCTCCCAGTACACCCACCCAGTACACACCAACACCCTCTCCCAGTACACACCAACAACCCCCCAGTACACACCAACATCCCCTCCCAGTACACACCAACACCCCCTCCCAGTACACCCCCCAGTACACACCAACAACCCCTCCCAGTACACACCAACACCCCCTCCCAGTACACACCAACACCCCCTCCCAGTACACACCAACACCCCCTCCCAGTACACCCCCAGTACACACCAGCACCCCCTCCCAGTACACACCAACACCCCCTCCCAGTACACCCCCAGTACACACCAACACCCCCTCCCAGTACACACCAACACCCCCTCCCAGTACACCCCCAGTACACACCAACACCCCCTCCCAGTACACCCCCAGTACACACCAACACCCCCTCCCAGTACACCCACCCAGTACACACCAACAACCCCTCCCAGTACACCCCCAGTACACACCAACACCCCCTCCCAGTACACCCACCCAGTACACACCAACAACCCCTCCCAGTACACCCCCAGTACACACCAACACCCCCTCCCAGTACACCCACCCAGTACACACCAACACCCCCTCCCAGTACACCCACCCAGTACACACCAACACCCCCTCCCAGTACACGTCAGGTGATATGACACTATCATTTCACCTAATGACTTTTCTAATAACTTTTCTATCACTACTAATGAGGTGTAATTACTACCTCTCTCTCTCTCTCTCTCTCTCACCTCCATCTTTCTCTCATTATCTCTCTCTTTCTCTCTCAACTCTTATCTCTCTCTCACCTCTATCTCTCTCTCTCTATCTTTCTCACCTCTCTCTCTCTCTCACCTCTATCTCTCTCTCATTATCTCTCTCTCTCTCTAGCTTAATAAAATACGTACACTAATGAACCTATTGCTTCCATTATCCAGCCACCTTACCTCAGTATTCGGCTTTTACCTTATTATCTGGCACTTACCCCATTATCCGGCCCAATTACCCAATTATCCGGCCCTATTACCCCATTATCCGGCCCAATTACCCAATTATCCGGCCCTATTACCCCATTATCCGGCCCTATTACCCCATTATCCGGCTCTATTACCTCCATTAAGACATACATTATTAATGACTTTTCTTCTTATGAGTTGGAAAATTTTTATGTAAATGAAGGCTACACTTTGTAAATTGGGTGTAAATATGGCTCCCGGTCACTTGGCCGACGGACATTTAGCCGAATGGACAAATGGCCGAACCTAACCACCTTACCTTACCAAACCTAGCCTAGCCTATACAAGTGTGTAAATAAGAATTTTCTATCATGCAAATGTATCACATTGCAATTATGTTAACTTATTATCCTGTGTCCGTCGGCCAGACGTCCTTCGGCCATCTGTCCGGCCACGATAAATATACGTAAAACAATGTAAATATGTAAATTTACTGTAAATGTGTAAACTTATTGTTATTTTGTGTATTTTTTGTGTAAATGTTGAAACATATTTCATATCTGCATTTTGAATGTAAATATATTTAAATAATGTAAATCTGTATTTTGCATGCAAAATATATAATATAAATTGTAAATCTGTAAATTAATTTTAAATGTTAATATTGATGTTAATATGTAAATTGAGAATACATGTTTGTAAATTGCGCGCAAAAACTTGTAAATTCAGTACTAAGTAAAGGTTGGTATAAATACAGGTTTTTGATGGCACTAAAACGTGGCACTCACTATGGTGGGACTCACTGTGCTGGCACTCACTGCAAGGTGCCACTAAGGTGGGAATAACTAAGGTAACTCTCACTAAGGTGAAAATCAAGTTGGCATTCATTAACTTTCACAGACGTAGACAGATCTCAAGACTATTTACCGTAGTTTGTGTACCTGACGTGTGTGTGTGTGTGTGTGTGTGTACCTGACGTGCGTGTGTGTGTGTGTGACGAGGCGATACATATGTCCTCCTCTCACTCAAACCCCAAACGGTAAACAGACAACAGCATTCTGACTGAGAGAATACAAGTCGACATAAGCTGGGTTACCGCTCGACCAGCTTCTACTACCGTGTTCCACAAGGAGTAACACTACAACACTATATACAACAGTCCTTACAAGTGTGTGTGTGTGGCACCTTACCTCACTCAGGTGTGTGTGTGTGTGTGTGTGTGGCACCTTACCTCACTCAGGTGTGTGTGGTAGCGTCGTCACTGGCATATACCTGAAAATATACAATAAAGACATATTAGATTTCTTGTTGCTGCTATTATCATTATCATCATTGTCGTCGTCATTATCATTATGAAGTACTAGCGAGTCGAGTACTAGCTGGTCGAGTACTAGTGAATCAAACAATTGGGTCGAGTACAAGTGGATCAAGTACTAGTGAGTTAGGTACTAGTGAGTTAGGTACTAGGACACCAGGAGACAATACTGGTGTTTTATACAAGGGAGAGAGGAGCATCGAGATGTATAAGCAGCAAGACACGAGAACAGTGGCGAGTGTTGTGTGTGTGTGTGTGTGTGTGCGGGGTGTGTGTGTGTGTGTGCGGGGTGTGTGTGTGTGTGCGGGGTGTGTGTGTGTGTGTGTGTGTGCGCGTGTTCAATTCGCCACCTTTTAACCTTTAAACAACAGTAAACAAAAACACAATACCTGCCATGACTGGTCTATTTTTCCTTCACTAAACCTCAAAACTTAAAGCTGCCATAGAACAACTAACCTAACCTAACCAAACCAACACTAACCTAACCAACACTAACCTAACCAACACTAACCTAACCAACACTAACCTAACCAACACTAACCTAACTTAACCAACACTAACCTAACCAACACTAACCTAACCAACACTAACCTAACCAAACCAACACTAACCTAACCAACACTAACCTAACTTAACCAACACTAACCTAACCAACACTAACCTAACTTAACCAACACTAACCTAACCAACACTAACCTAACCAAACCAACACTAACCTAACCTAACCTACACTAACCTAACTTAACCAACACTAACCTAACCAACACTAACCTAACCAACACTAACCTAACCAAACCAACACTAACCTAACCAAACCTACACTAACCTAACTTAACCAACACTAACCTAACCAACACTAACCTAACTTAACCAACACTAACCAAACCAAACCAACACTAACCTAACCAACACTAACCTAACCAACACTAACCTAACCAAACCAACACTAACCTAACTTAACCAACACAAACCTAACCAACACTAACCTAACCAAACCAACACTAACCTAACTTAACCAACACTAACCTAACCAACACTAACCTAACTTAACCAGCACTAACCTAACCAACACTAACCTAACCTAACCAACACTAACCAACACTAACCTAACTTAACCAACACTAACCTAACCAACACTAACCTAACCTAACCAACACTAACCTAACCAACACTAACCTAACCTAACCAACACTAACCTAACCAACACTAACCTAACTTAACCAACACTAACCTAACCAACACTAACCTAACCAAACCAACACTAACCTAACCAACACTAACCTAACTTAACCAACACTAACCTAACCAACACTAACCTAACTTAACCAACACTAACCTAACCAACACTAACCTAACCAAACCAACACTAACCTAACCAAACCTACACTAACCTAACTTAACCTAACCTAACCAACACTAACCAAACCAACACTAACCTAACCAACACTAACCTAACCTAACCAACACTAACCAAACCAACACTAACCTAACCAACACTAACCTAACCTAACCAACACTAACCAAACCAACACTAACCTAACCAACACTAACCTAACCTAACCAACACTAACCTAACCAAACCAACACTAACCTAACCAACACTAACCTAACCAACACTAACCTAACCAACACTAACCTAACCTAACCAACACTAACCTAACCAACACTAACCTAACCTAACCAACACTAACCTAACCTAACCAACACTAACCTAACCAACACTAACCTAACCAACACTAACCTAACCTAACCAACACTAACCTAACCAACACTAACCTAACCAACACTAACCTAACCAACACTAACCTAACCAAACCAACACTAACCTAACCAACACTAACCTAACCAAACCAACACTAACCTAACCAACACTAACCTAACCAAACCAACACTAACCTAACCAACACTAACCTAACCAACACTAACCTAACCAACACTAACCTAACCAAACCAACACTAACCTAACCAACACTAACCTAACCAACACTAACCTAACCAACACTAACCTAACTTAACCAACACTAACCTAACCAACACTAACCTAACCAACACTAACCTAACCAACACTAACCTAACCAAACCAACACTAACCTAACCAACACTAACCTAACCAACACTAACCTAACCTAACCAACACTAACCTAACCAAACCAACACTAACCTAACCAACACTAACCTAACCAACACTAACCTAACCAACACTAACCTAACCAAACCAACACTAACCTAACCAACACTAACCTAACCAACACTAACCTAACCCCCCACACAGGTAACATTGGGGTATATAATCATCAGGTGACATCCCATAATGCCTGAGAATCGTCGTCAAATTCCCACTGGTTTTTTAGACCATCTGAAACTCACAGTCCAAACAACTCGACAAAGAAGTGTTTTCCACTCTCGTCAACACACACTGAAACTATGTCGGGCTGCTCTCTCTCTCTCTCTCTCTCTCTGTATCTCTCTCTCTCTCTCTCTCTCTCTCTCTCTCCGTATCTCTCACTCCCTCTCTCTTACACAACACTGGGGCATAATCCTCTTACCAGGGTCATGTGGGCGACTCAAGTGCTACCAACCATTGTTTTAACACTAGGCAGAAAAAAAAGGTGCCTGGCCACACATATCCCTGGTGGCTGGCGAGCATGTGTGTGTGTGTTGTTGAGTGTGTGTGTCCAAAATTGACACACACACACACACACACACACACACACACACACACACACACACACACACACACACACAGAATACCAACAATCACACTCATTTCCTGTACGCAAGACGAACCCGCATTACATTATATACAAAATCTCAGTCATTCATTGTGACGTAACCACTTCTGTGTATAGTGACAGTGACGTAACAATTCTATGTATAGTGACAGTGATGTAACAATTCTATGTATAGTGACAGTGATGTAACAATTCTATGTATAGTGACAGTAATGTAACAATTCTATGTATAGTGACAGCGAGTGACATAACACCCTTGTATAGTGACAGTTATAGTGACGTAGTAATGTCTACGTATTTTGAGTTATAGGGACATTTACCACGTCATCATCAACGAACTAAAACTAATTTGAATAAAAGACAAAAGTGACAACAAATTAAAAATGAAACCAAACCTAACCCAACTAAACCAAACCTAACCCAACCAAACCAAACCTAACCCAACTAAACCAAACCTAACCCAACTAAACCAAACCTAACCCAACTAAACCAAACCAAACCCAACCAAACCAAACCTAACCCAACTAAACCAAACCTAACCCAACTAAACCAAACCAAACCCAACCAAACCAAACCTAACCCAACTAAACCCAACCAAACCTAACCTAACCCAACTAAACCAAACCCAACCTAACCTTTTAAAACCCTTCACAAGCACCCACAAACCTTTCAAAATCCCTCCCACAACCTCAAACAACCCCCTCAGTCAAGTCAGTAAGGGGCGCCTGGTGTCAAAGTGAATTAAATTAGTTAAGAATTGTTGTTGTTGGTAAATGACGTCACATCCGGCCCATCCTTAAATATAACTACTGAGTGTTTGTTGTGATTGTTTATAGGGCAATAGGAGTTTGTTTTGGTCGTCATGTGCGTGTGTGGGAGGGGCGGGGTGTGTGTGTGGGGGGGAGGGGCGGGGTGTGTGTGTGTGGGGGGGAGGGGCGGGGTGTGTGTGGGGGAGGGGCGGGATGTGTGTGGGGGGGGGAGGGGCGGGGTGTGTGTGGGGGGGAAGGGGGCGGGGTGGTGTGGGGGGGGGAGGGGGGGGGGTGTGTGTGGGGGGGGGAGGGGTGGGGTGTGGGTGGGGGGGGGAGGGGGGGGGTGTGTGTGGGGGGGGGGGGGGGGGTGTGTGGGGGGGGGGGGGCGGGGTGTGTGTGGGGGGGAGGGGCGGGGTGTGTGTGGGGGGGGGGGGGGGGGTGTGTGTGGGGGGGGGGGGGGGGGTGTGTGTGGGGGGGGGGGGGGGGTGGTGTGGGGGGGGGGGGGGGGGTGTGTGGGGGGGGGGGGGCGGGGGTGTGTGTGGGGGGGGAGGGGCGGGGTGTGTGTGGGGGGGAGGGGCGGGGTGTGTGTGGGGGGGAGGGGCGGGGTGTGTGTGGGGGAGGGGCGGGGTGTGTGGGGGGGGGAGGGGCGGGGTGTGTGTGGGGGGGGGGGGGGGGTGTGTGGGGGGGGGGGGCGGGGGTGTGTGGGGGGGGGGGGGGGGGTGTGTGGGGGGGGGGGGGGGGTGTGTGTGGGGGGGGTGGGGCGGGGGTGGTGTGGGGGGGGGGGGGGGGGGGGGGGGGGTGGGGGGGGGGGGGGGGGGGGGGGTGTGTGGGGGGGGGGGGCGGGGGGTGTGGGGGGGGGGGGGGGGGGGGTGTGTGTGGGGGGGGGGGGGGGGGGTGTGTGGGGGGGGGGGGGGGGGGGGTGGTGTGGGGGGGGGGGGGGGGGGGTGTGTGGGGGGGGGGGGGGGGGGTGTGGGTGGGGGGGGAGGGGGGGGGTGTGTGGGGGGGGGGGGGGCGGGGTGTGTGTGGGGGGGGGGGGGGGGGGTGGGGGGGGGGAGGGGGGGGTGTGTGTGGGGGGGAGGGGGGGGTGGTGGGGGGGGAGGGGGGGGGTGTGTGGGGGGGGGAGGGGGGGGGGGTGGGTGGGGGGGGAGGGGCGGGGGGTGGGGGGGGGGGGGGGGGGGTGGGTGGGGGGGGGGGGGGGGGGGTGTGGGGGGGGGGGGGGGTGTGGTGGGGGGGGGGGGGGGGGGGGTGTGGGGGGGGGGAGGGGGGGGTGTGTGTGGGGGGGGGGGGGGGGGTGGTGTGGGGGGGGGGGGGGGGGGTGTGTGGGGGGGGGGGGGGGGGTGTGTGGGGGGGGGGGGGGGGGGGGTGTGTGGGGGGGGGGGGGGGGGTGTGTGGGGGGGGGGGGGGGGGGTGGTGTGTGGGGGGGGGGGGGGCGGGGGTGGGTGTGGGGGGGAGGGGCGGGGTGTGTGTGGGGGGGAGGGGCGGGGGGTGGGTGGGGGGGAGGGGGGGGGTGTGGGTGGGGGGGGAGGGGGGGGGGGGGTGTGGGGGGGGAGGGGCGGGGTGGGTGGGGGGGGGGGGGGGGGGTGTGGGTGGGGGGGGGGGGGGTGGGTGGGGGGGGGGGGGGGTGGTGTGGGGGGGGGGGGGGGGGTGTGTGGGGGGGGGGGGCGGGGGGTGTGGGGGGGGGGGGGGGTGTGTGGGGGGGGGGGGGGGTGGGTGGGGGGGGGGGGGGGGTGTGTGGGGGGGGGGAGGGGGGGGGGTGTGGGGGGGGAGGGGGGGGGTGTGGGGGGGGGGAGGGGGGGGGGGGGGTGGGGGGGGGGGGGGGGGTGTGTGGGGGGGGGGGGCGGGGGTGGGGGGGGGGGGGGGGGGGGTGTGGGTGGGGGGGGGGGGGGGGGGGGGGTGGGGGGGGGGGGGGGGGGGGTGGGGGGGGGGGGGGGGGGGTGTGTGGGGGGGGGGGGTGGGGTGTGTGGGGGGGGGGGGGGGGGGGTGTGGGGGGGGGGGGGGGGGGTGGTGTGGGGGGGGGGGGGGGGGGTGGGGTGTGGGGGGGGGGGGGGGGGGTGTGGGTGGGGGGGGGGGGCGGGGTGTGTGGGGGGGGTGGGGGGGGGGTGTGGGGGGGGGGAGGGGCGGGGGGTGTGGGGGTGGGGGGGAGGGGGGGGGGGGGTGTGTGGGGGGGGAGGGGGGGGGTGGTGGGTGGGGGGGGAGGGGGGGGGGTGTGTGTGGGGGGGGAGGGGGGGGGTGTGGGGGGGGGGGGGGGGGGGGTGGTGTGGGGGGGGGGGGGGGGGGGTGGGGGGGGGGGGGGGGGGGTGTGGGGGGGGGGGGGGGGGGGTGGGGGGGGGGGGGGGGGGGGGGGGGGGGGGGGGGTGGGGGGGGGGGGGGGGGGGGGTGTGTGTGGGGGGGGGGGGGGGGGGGGGGGGGGGTGGGGGGGGGGGGGGGGGGGGGGGGGTGGGGGGGGGGGGGGGGGTGTGGGGGGGGGAGGGGGGGGGGTGTGGTGGGGGGGGAGGGGGGGGGTGGGTGTGGGGGGGGGGGGGGGGGGGGGTGTGTGGGGGGGGGGGGGGGGGGGGTGTGGGGGGGGGGGGGGGGGGGTGTGTGGGGGGGGGGGGGGGGGGGGGGTGGGGGGGGGGGGGGGGGGGGGGGGTGGGGGTGGTGTGGGGGGGGGGGGGGGGGGTGTGGGTGGGGGGGGGGGGGGGGGTGTGTGTGGGGGGAGGGGCGGGGGGGTGTGTGGAGGGAGGGGCGGGGGGTGTGTGTGTGGAGGGAGGGGCGGGGTGTGTGTGTGGGGGAGGGGCGGGGTGTGTGTGTGGGGGAGGGGCGGGGTGTGTGTGTGGGGGAGGGGCGGGGTGTGTGTGTGGGGGAGGGGCGGGGTGTGTGTGTGGGGGAGGGGCGGGGTGTGTGTGTGGGGGAGGGGCGGGGTGTGTGTGTGTGGGAGGGGCGTGGGTGTGTGTGTGGTGGGTGGTGTGGGGAGGGGCTGTGTGTGTGGGGAGGGCGGTGAGTGTGGGGTAGGGCGGGGGTGTATGGAGTGAGCAGAGTGGAGGCGGAGAATGAGAGAGAGAGAGAGAGAGAGAGAGAGAGAGAGAGAGAGAGAGAGAGAGAGAGAGCCTTTGGCTCATTTATCAACCATTAAACCCCTCTCCACCCACCCCCCCCCCCCCCCGTACTATCGCTGTCATCTGTTTGGCCAGCGTTATCACCTCGCCAGCCAATCAACGCGTCTCACCTCCTTTCATTGATAACCAACTGGTGATTAGATATGATTCTTGACTCTGATTGGTTGATGGAGACGACCTGACAGAGAGAGAGAGAGAGAGAGGTAAGCCATCAACCAGGTAAGTGTCCCATTTATTAACCTAACCTAACCAGTTCCCAGTTTGATCTTATCTCCCAGGGCGAGCTGTACCGGTATACTATTAGCAACCAGTCCAAGTGGGGTGAGAAAAGGCGAGGAGAGTAAGATGAGGGGAGGAGAGGGGAGGTGAGGAGAGGGAAGGTGAGGTAGGATGAGGAGAGGTGAAGTGAGGAGAGATGAGGAGGGGGAAGGTGAGGTGAGGTAAGATGATGGGAGGAGAGGAAATGGAGAGCGGAATAGTGAGGTGAGGTGAGGTGAGGGGTGAAGCAACTTACACGCCACCACACACCTGTTGTCACTCGATACACAATTAAATTACAACAACCACACACACGCACACACGCACGCACACACACGCACGCACACACACACACACACACACGCACGCACGCACGCACACACACACGTAGTGGTTCTTATCGGGGGGAGGCTATCGGGAGGAGATATATGCTCGTGGTACTGTCGGAAGGAAGCAGTCGGGGGAGGCCATCGGTAAGAGTTATCAGCTGGTGGTACTGTCGGGGGGAGGCTGTCGGGTGGTGTCAGGGGGGGGGGGGGGAGTTATATCAGCTGGTGGTACTGTCGGGGGAGGCTATCGGGAGGAGGCCATCGGTAAGAGTTATCAGCTGGTGCTACTGTCGGGGGGAGCCTGTCGGGGGGGTGGGGGTATATCAGCTGGTGGTACTGTTTGAGGGAGCCTATCGGGGGGAGCCTGTAGGGGGAAGCTGTCGGGTGCTGTCGGGGGGAGGGGGTATATCAGCTGGTAGTGTTGTCGTCCCCTCGAGCAGCGATTAACTAACCTGTCCTGTCCTATTAATGATGGTGAGGTGATGTTATCTTCCCACGCCACCTACCCCCCCTCCTCCCTCCCCCCACCTTCCCTAACCTCATCTTTACCTGCTCCCTGCCCTCACCTGACCCCCTATCTCCCTCACCCAAACTGCCCCCTTCCTTCACCTCTCACCTGGCCCCCCCCCTACCTCCCTCACCTCATTTTCACCTTCCCCCCATCACCTCACCTAAGAGTTCACCTACCCTCTCCACCTACCACCTGCAGCCTCCAATAATAACACAGTTGTCAATACTCCTACAATTATTTACATGGATAATCTCTCTCTCTCTCTCTCTCTCTCTCTCTCTCTCTCTCCACGTGTCTAGCCGTAACATAAAGACACGTAACCTAAAGATATTGACACACGGATCTCAGGACCATGTTTGTTGGGTCAATATCTAGCTCAGGGGTCAAAGGTCAGGGGTTAATAGTTTTATATTCAACGCCCCCATTAGTCCCTGTTCACCTAGCAGTAAAGTAGGTACCCGCTGTAAGTCGAAAATTGCGAATTCGTATTGAGGGACAAGTTGTTGGAGCTTCCAATAACTTGATGACATGAACCATTGACTCTTCAGGCTTCTATGCCCTTGACTCTTCAGGCTTCTACGCCCTTAACTCATGAGACATAAAGGCAAGCATGAACTTAGCATGCTTCCCTGTTGGGCACTGTAAAAGCTTCTGCGCTTCACCTTACACAAGGATGTAGGGGAGTCCCCCCCCCCCCCCAAAAAAAAAAAAATAATAATAATTTTTCGGACAGTTCCCTCTGGCGTTTTTTTATCACACACACACACACACACCTATAAGCTTATTACATACAAGCTCCCAGTACTCTACCTCCCCATTATTCACGTATTATATGGAGTGTGGTAGGACAGGTGTGTGATGGAGTGTGGCAGGACAGGTGTGTGATGGAGTGTGGCAGGACAGGTGTGTGATGGAGTGTGGCAGGACAGGTGTGTGATGGAGTGTGGCAGGACAGGTGTGTGATGGAGTGTGGCAGGACAGGTGATAGTAATCACTTTACCTTGAACATGAGTGATGGCCGGTGTTGGCCGAGTGGGTGTGGCCCTCATCACCTGCACACACCACCACCACTCCAGCCTACACACTTCATCACACTTATCACTGTATTTCCCCAATGCCACCATAGGCCTACATCACCAACCTAATAAAAAACACAAGTCCAACAAATTGCTTTATCATCAATCATCACACACCACTATAACACCACACCACTATAACACCACACACCACTATAACACCACACCACTATAACACCATCACACCACTATAACACCACACACCACTATAACACCACACACCACTATAACACCATCACACCACTATAACACCACACCACTATAACACCATCACACCACTATAACACCACACACCACTATAACACCATCACACCACTATAACATCACAGACCACAATAACACCATCACACCATTTTAATATTGTGTATAGTCCAACAATTATTATAATCAACAAAATACTGAATTGGTAAGGAGGGGGAGAGAGAGAGAGAGAGAGAGAGAGAGAGAGAGAGAGAGAGAGAGAGAGAGAGAGAGGAGAGGTGAGGGAGGGAGGTGAAGGGGTTGTCCAGGACTTGGTGTTGTCTCACGGAGGTATGTGGAGGTAAGCTTGCCCGCGCCCACCTGGACCTGCAGGGCATCAGGGCGTGCAGGTCCCGCTGATATGGGGGCGCGGTTCTCCGGCGCGTTCACTGAACCTCACCACACACTGTAGCGCCCTGCCGTATGCCCAGGTTACCAGGTACAAACAAATTGGATACAATCTTAATATGTCGGCTATCTTGCCACTAGAGATAAAGTGCCGTGCCATTTCACTCTGTACTTGGACCTGTCCCTAAAAGGTTCTATTTTCTCTCAGTCAAGGAGGTAGTGTTGGAGTGTGTGGCAATATGTCTGGCCACACACTTTACATTTAATTTTGTTCACATTTACCTGAGGGGCACACAGCCAGAGGTGCTTATATCCTAACCTTAGTCTGACGGTTACATCATCTTGTAATGTAGTGATCTTGGTACTTGCTCCATATACATGTTTCACTTGATACATCTCATCATGGTAAACAATGGATTGACTAGTGCCAGTTTGCACTTGTCTACTTGACTCAAATTTATCAGTAACTTCTTTCCTGATTACAGTTTTTAGGGTTCTCTTTGACACTCCTAGATTGTACTCAACATTGTCTTGTTAGACGCGAGGTTAGCTAAGGCGTCAACTCTGTCATGTTGACTGAGGCCTGTGTAAGAGGGGATCCACAGCAGCTTGATCCTAACATCCCAGTTAACAAGACGCAAGTTTTTCTGACTTCAGAGACAAGCGGGTGACACTCTGAGTTTAGGGTATCAAGAGCAAGTGGTGAGGATAAGGAGTCAGTGATGAAGAGACTATCAGTGTCTGCAACAATTTTCAGGGCTGTGAGTATGGCAAATAGTTCAGTTTGTAGAGTGGATGACCAGTTATTAATTCTAGCTCCTTTCACTATTACATTACTGTTAGGTTGAGTCACAATGACAGCACTTCCAGCCCTCCCACAGACAGTGTTCAGAAGGCCGTCAGTGTAGATGGTTGTGCGATGTTATGATCAGTCTGTTGGTTACGTGTACGTGCGTGTACGTGTGTGTGTGTGTGTGTGTTGGAAATAAGGATTATGTGTGGTCAAAAAGCACTGCTGTGTCTCAACTTTGTATAGGTGGTCTAGTCCAAACATCCTCATATATTCTAACAGTTTCCTGGAAGCAATGTTATCTGGATCACCATGCAAGAGCCTAAGGGTCATCCTGAGGTTGATTTCAGAAGTTCTACTGTATCTTCTTTCGTCATATTAAATACTCTAGTGCTCATGGGACACACACAATGGAATTAAATGCCTGTCCAGAAGATGTGAACAGCAAAGTGTAGCCACAGCTATTGCCTCACACTGCAGTATGTCACACACGTGTGAATAAGTCAACTCCTGTGAACAGAACTAAACAAACAATGTACAAGAAATACTCTAACTCTCAACGCCACAGTATCCTGACCACTGGGGTCTGATAAACATCCTTGAGACCTCTGACCTGTAATCCTTTATGCGCTACCACCCACAGGATGAGTATGGGGTGCACAATGAATTAGCTGTTGTCTGCGGTAAAAATAAATAAATAATCACTCTGCCCCGCCCTTACCTCTATCCCACCCCACGCCCACAACCCCTTCATTATGCCCCTATCTTAGACCCAAACCCTCTATCAACGCCCCTATTCCCTATCCCACCCAACGCCCACAACCCCCACATCCTATAGCCAGCGTTATGGTACTATAAAACTTGGCAACACACAGGTTATTAAGACGAAGTCCACCTGTCTTGCTGAGGTGTGTCTTTTAAAAGCCTCTAGGGTCCTGGGGTGGTGTAAGGGGGTCCTGGGGTGGTGTAAGGGGGTCCTGGGGTGGTGTAAGGGGGTCCTGGGGTGGTGTAAGGGGGTCCTGGGGTGGTATAAGAGGGACCTGGGTGGTATAAGGGGTCAATGAGTCACCACACCACCAGAGCAATCACCACACCAAAACAATCACCACACCATAACAATCACCACACCAAAACAATCACCACACCATAACAATCACCACACCACTACATATCGACAGAAGAATTAATTGCGCAATAACCATCCGAAATCCACGCCAATCACCACCACCGCCACAACATTCGGCCGGCATATGCAAAAAGAGAAGTTGTCGGGAAAATTATGCGGCCAGCGGAAACCTCATTGAGTATTCCCCGGAGCCCCGTGTGATGTGGCAGTCCTGTGGTGGCCGGCTGACTGCTGGGCTGGGCTCCTGTTACCACCACTACTACCACCACTCACCTTCCACGACTACTATCACTTACCTACCACCACTCACCTACCACGACAACCACCATACATCCATCACTACTGCTACTTCTACCACCACCCACCATTATCTCTACTATCCTACCACTATCCAGAGCCTACCACCACCCACCCTCCTACTACTACTACTATTCTGACCATCACCACCACCACCTACCACTATTATACTCCTATCAACACACACACACACACACACACACACTTAAGAGCTATGTAGCCACGTTCTCTTTTATAATGTCAACAAGTCCTTAGTCTATTTCCTCTGTGGGGTGAAGCTGAGGTCGCCAGCAGATGATGTAATATTTTGAGTTAGTGATGGTGTGAGGGTGGTGGTGATGGTGTGGGGGTGGTGGTGATGGTGTGGGGGGGTGGTGATGGTGTGGGGGTGGTGGTGATGGTGTGGGGGTGGTGGTGATGGTGTGGGGGGGGTGATGGTGTGGGGGTGGTGGTGATGGTGTGGGGGTGGTGGTGATGGTGTGGGGGTGGTGGTGATGGTGTGGGGGTGGTGGTGTGGGGATGGTGGTGTGGTGGGGGTGGTGGGGGTGGTGATGGTGATGGTGTGGGGATTGTGGTGGTGTGGGGATGGTGGTGTGGTGGGGGTGGTGGTGGTGTGGTGGGGGTGGTGTGGTGGTGTGGTGGGGGTGGTGTGGTGTGGTGGGGGTGGTGATGTGGTGGTGGTGGTGATGTGGTGGAGGTGGTGATGTGGTGGAGGTGGTGATGTGGTGGGGGTGATGTGTAATGGTGGTGGACAGCGAGAAGAAAGGGTAAGGTTTCCCAAGGGATCAAGGTTAGGTGACCACACACTCAAGTCGTGTAGATTAATACTTACTAACGCAGGTAAGAGTGAGGTGTAGCAACCACCATCACCACAATCATGACCACCATCACCCACCACCACCACACATCACTACTACCACCACTACCATACATCCCTCCCACGACCATCACCACCACCACACTATCACCACCACAAGGTCAGGTTCCCACGACAACAATAACTCCACTACAGTCCTTCCACTAACCCAGGTATATGAAACTTTACCCCGTTATTGTGAACATCGAGCCTGGCTGGTCAAATAGGCCCCAGTCCCCATAACCTAACAGACCCCAGCTAAAATAATATCCACTCTAACACTCGTACAGTCCATGACACTTAAAAAAACCCAGTCAACCTGTGAGTTACCACGACCACGATACGAGTGTTTAAAGAATTACCACGACCACGCTACTAGTGTTCAAAGAGTTACCACGACCACGCTACTAGTGTTCAAAGAGTTACCACGACCACGCTACGAGTGTTAAAAGAGTTACCACGACCACGCTACTAGTGTTAGAGAGTTACCACGACCACAAGTCAGTAATAGGAGCCGTCTATGTGTTTATGATAAGAGATTAAAAACCACACATATTAGGGGATGAAGGAGGATCTCTCCCTGTTACGTTTTGGGGGGGTGAGGGGAGGGGAGGATAGGGGAGGGGAGGGGAGGGTAGGGGAGAGGAGGGGAGAGGAGGGGAGGGGAGGGTAGGGGAGAGAAGGGGAGAGGAGAGGAGGGCAGGGGAGAGAGGAGGGTAGGGGAGAGGAGGGTAGGGGAGG
Organism: Homarus gammarus; assembly: GCA_958450375.1. Lineage (NCBI taxonomy): Eukaryota > Metazoa > Arthropoda > Malacostraca > Decapoda > Nephropidae > Homarus > Homarus gammarus. The sequence goes on along the minus strand of CAUDMG010000415.1, from coordinate 835,459 downwards.
GGAGAGGAGAGGAGGGGAGGGGAGAGGAGAGGAGAGGAGGGGAGGGTAGGGGAGAGGAGGGGAGAGGAGGGCAGGGGAGAGGAGAGGAGGGCAGGGGAGGGGAGAGGAGAGGGGAGGGTGAGTGGAGGGGAGGGGAGGGGAGAGGAGGGTAGGGGAGAGGAGGGGAGGGTAGGGTAGGGGAGGGGAGAGGAGGGTAGGGTAGGGGAGGGGAGAGGAGGGGAGGGTAGGGGAGAGGAGGGGAGGGTAGGGTAGGGGAGAGGAGGGGAGGGTAGGGGAGAGGAGGGGAGGGGAGAGGAGGGGAGGGTAGGGTAGGGGAGAGGAGGGTAGGGTAGGGGAGAGGAGGGGAGGGTAGGGGAGAGGAGGGTAGGGGAGAGGAGGGGAGGGGAGGGTAGGGTAGGGGAGGGTAGGGTAGGAGAGAGGAGGGTAGGGTAGAGGAGGGGAGGGTAGAGGAGGGGAGAGGAGGGTAGAGGAGGGGAGGGTAGGGGAGAGGAGGGTAGAGGAGGGTAGGGGAGAGGAGAGGAGGGGAGGGGAGAGGAGAGGAGAGGAGGGGAGGGGAGGGGAGGGGAGAGGAGGGGAGGGGAGAGGAGAGGAGGGGAGGGGAGGGGAGAGGAGGGCAGGGGATGGGAGAGTGGGTAGGGGTTTTAATATGGGGTGAGGAGGGTTATTGGGGGGAAAACTACTACCACCACCATCCCCACAAATATTACAACTACCACCATCACCAACACCACCCCCCCCCCCAACCACGACTATTACTATATCTATAACTACCACTACTACCATCACCACCAAGCTCGCCTTCCACTACCATCATCACCACCACCCTACCACTAATACTACTACCACCAACACCATCCTCACCCAACAACGACCACTTCCAATACTACTTACTATCACCACCCTCAGCACCACTACCATCCCTCACCACCACCACCCTCACCACCACTACCATCCCTCACCACCACCACCACCACTACCACCCTCACCACCATAATGAGTGACCATCTCCAGCAGAGGGGCGTCAATGAGGGAGCGGCAGCCTGTGACCCTCTACGAGTTGGATAGTAATCTGACACCCGGCTCTTGTAGCGCCAGTCTCACCCCCCCCCCCCCACTCTTAATACTACTCTCACCCCCCCACCCTTAATACTACTGTCACCCCCCCCCTCACACCCCTGATACCCCTCATCTTTCTCTATCAAAAGACCCTGAGGTGGATACTAGAGGGCGTATTGGTTTATCTTCCTTAACTTCTACTATATAACCTAACCTGACCTAGCCTTACCTAACCTAACCTAACCTAACCTAAACTGACCTGACCTTACCTAGCCTTACCTAACCTAAACTGACCTACCCTTACTTAATATAACCTAACCTGATCTAACCAAACCAAACCTAACCTCACCCATTTCCCCTGTACCCCTATTCTTGTTTCCCCATTTTTATCTTTTTTCTCCTTATCCTCCTCCTCCAGTACTACTACCACCTTCTCCTCCGCTACCACCACCACCACCTCGTCTACCACCATCACCACCACCTCTTCTTCCTCCTCCACTACCACTTCCTCCTCCTCCACTACCACCACCTCTTCTTCCTCCTCCACTACCACCTCTTCCACCACTTCCTCCTCCACTACTACTACCACCTCCTCCTCCTCCTCCACTACCACCACCTCTTACTCCTCCTCCTCCACTACCACCTCTTCTTCCTCTTCCACCACCACCTCTTCTTCCTCCTCCACTACCACCACCTCTTCCTCCTCCTCCTCACTTTACATATATAAGCCGGCCGTAACATTAACCTCCAGACGATTTTACGAGGGTCCCATCCAGCCGAGACGCGGGAGAGTAGACAGCCTCTTGGTGGGGGGGGGGGGGGGGGTGTTAAAGGGGTGAGTGGGAGGGGGGAGAAGAAAAGAGGTTTGGGAAGGAGAGAGGGAAGGGTTGGGGATGAGGAGGGGGGAAAGAGGGGAGAAGAGAGGTGGAAGAGAGGCTGAGAGAGAGAGAGATGATAGCGATAATGGATGACTGGAGATGTGAGAGGGAGGATGAGTGGCACTGGAGGGGGATGATGAGTGGGATAGGAGACTTAAAGAGAGACGGGAAAGGTGCATTACGATGGGAGAGAAACAGTGGTGGGAGAGGTACAGTGAGGATGGGAGAGGTACAGGAGAGGAGAGGAAAGATACATTGAGAGGGCTGAGAGAGGTACAGTGGTGGGAGAGAGGGGAAGACACAGGTATGAATTAGTACATCCATCTTCCTCACAGGTGTACTCGAGTGTTGCATACTGGAGTGGGTGTAACGCTTCTTATTCTGCGTCGTATTTTTTCTTCCTCTACGTCTTGTTCTTTTTGTTGTTCTTCTTCGTCTTCTTAATCTTTCTATTTGTTGTTGTTGTTCATCGTCTTCTCTTTCCTTTCTTTTTCTTCTTTTCATTCTTCTCTTCTCTTCTCCCCCCCCCCCCCTTCCTCCTCCTCCTCCTCCTGGCCACTTCCTGCACGAAGATCATAGTTCGTCGACCACCTTCACGCACCGGTAGTCCTCCTCCTCCTCCTCTTCTTCCTCCTCATCCTCAACCTTTCCTACCTCCTCCTTCAGGCACCAGCAGTAGTAAAGTCCTCCTCCTCCTCCTCCAGCGTAAGCGAGGACAATAGAGTCGTTGGTCCTTTTCCTGCCTGTGGCCACTTCTTGCTTCTTTCCTCCCTGCTTCTTCCTGCTCGTATACCTGCTTCTTCCTGCTTTGTCCTCCTTGTTCCTTCCTTCTTGTAGAGGAGGAACAAGGCCACCTCAACACACAAGAGGGGGGGGGGGTGCGACCTCGACAGGGGGGGAGGGCGACACGGTGGTGTGGAGGGGGTGTTGTCTCTCCCTCCCCCCGTGATGCCGAGATGACACACACACACACACACACACACACACCCCACTTCATCCTCCTCCACCAGTTCTTCCTCCAATAACTCCCCCCCCCCCTCCATCACCACTATCTCTCCCTCCATTACCGCAGCCTCCTCAACCACACACCACAACAACCTACACTTAAACGGTACTTAACACACATAATAAATAAAGACGTACACTTATACTTAACACACACACACCACAACAAAGATCTAGCAGCTGAAGAAACAACAGCCAACAGCCATGACTGACAGCATCGCCTGACAGCTGCTGATAAGTGACGTTCAATGTGAATAACTACTGAACAGTTTACATGAATATTACCTCCCACAGGTTCCCCAGCATCACCTAACGTAACCTAACCTAACCCCAGCATCACCTAACGTAACCTAACCTAACCCCAGCATCACCTAACGTAACCCAAGCTAACCCCAGCATCACCTAACGTAACCCCAGCATCACCTAACGTAACCTAACCTAACCCCAGCATCACCTAACGTAACCTAACCTAACCCCAGCATCACCTAACGTAACCCAAGCTAACCCCAGCATCACCTAACGTAACCTAAGCTAACCCCAGCATCACCTAACCTAACCCCAGCATCACCTAACGTAACCTAACCTAACCCCAGCATCACCTAACGTAACCTAACCCCAGCATCACCTAACGTAACCTAAGCTAACCCCAGCATCACCTAACCTAACCCCAGCATCACCTAACGTAACCTAAGCTGACCCCAGCATCACCTCACCTAACCTAACCCCAGCATCACCTAACGTAACCTAAGCTGACCCCAGCATCACCTCACCTAACCTAACCCCAGCATCACCTCACCTAACCTAACCCTAGCATCACCTAACGTAACCTAAGCTAACCCCAGCATCACCTAACGTAACCTAAGCTAACCCCAGCATCACCTCACCTAACCCCAGCATCACCTAACATAACCTAAGCTAACCTCACCCCAGCATAACCTAACCAAGAAATGAAGTTATCAAGAACAAAAAATAAACAAAGAAAATAAACTCATAGGAAATAAAACAAATAAAGGAAACAACAAAAAGAAAGGAAATAAACAAGGAATAATATAAATAAACAAAGAAAATGAAATAAACAAAGAAATAAAATATACAATAAAAAGTAAACAAACAAAAGGGTTAAGACACTACAATTCCCTATCAATCTGTTGACACGGGGGAGGGGTGAGGGGAAGGGGGTGGTGAAGAAGGGAAGGGAAGGGGAAGGGGAAGGTGAGAAGGCCCCCCCCCCGCCCCACCCTTCATGGATCATTCCTGCAGACACTCACACAACAGTAACAGTGCCACGTGTTACTGGTAGTGCCAAGATCGTGCAGGAGAGCCAGGGGAGGAAAGGGGGTGCCTACTGGAGTGATGGTTGGGGTTGTGGGACGGGAGGGAAGGAGGGGTGAGGTAAGGAGGAGGGAGGTGGGGTGAAGGAGAGAAGAGGTGAGGGAAGGAGGGAAGGAGAGGTGAGAGGGGACGTAGAGGTGAGGGAGGGAAGGGAAGGAGAGGCGAGGGAGGGAGGGAAGGAGAAGTCAGGGAGGGAGGTTGGGAGGGGTTTGGGAGAAAGGGAGGTGAAGTGAGGGAAGGAGGAGATAGGAAGAGGGCAAGGAAGAAGGTGGTGAGAGGGTGGAAGGGAAGAAGGGACGGAAGGGGACAAGTGAGATAGGGAGTTAGGACAAAGGGAAGGGTAAAGCGGTAGGCAGAAGGTAGGGGAGGAGGAGGATGGGGGGAGGAGGAGGATGGGGGGAGGAGGAGGATGGGAGGAGGAGGAGAAGGATGGGGGAGGAGGAGGATGGGAGGAGGAGGAGGATGGGGGAGGAGGAGAGGATGGGGGGAGGAGAAGGATGGGGGAGGAGGAGAAGGGGGGAGGAGGAGGATGGGGGGAGGAGGAGGTTGGGGGAGGAGGATGGGGTAGGGGGAGGAGGGGGAGGGGGGGAGGAGGAGAATGGGGGGAGGAGGAGGATGGGGAGGAGGAGGAGGATGGGGGAGGAGGAGGATGGGGGAGGGAGGATGGAGGAGAGGGAGGAGGGGGTAGTAGGGGGTAGGAGGAGGTAGAGGGGAGGAGGGGGAGGGGGAGGAGGGGGAGGGGGAGGAGGGGAGAGGGGGGAGGGGGAGGAGGGGAAGTGGGATGAGAGGAGGGAGGGGGGAGGGGGTAGGATGTAGAGGGGGAGGAGGAAGGGGTAGGTGGGAGGGGTAGGTGGGTGGGAGGAGGGTGGAGCCACACGTAATATCTTCCATAACACCTGGGGCAATCTTGTGTCTTGAGCCAGGCAGGTGCGCGTGTTACCGTGGGAACCCCCTACACCCCTCTCCCTACACCCACAGTACCTCACCCTTAACCCTTCCTACACCGACCTCACCACTCCACCCCTACCTCACCACTCCACCCCTACCTCACCACCACTCCACCCCTACCTCACCACCACTCCACCCCTACCTCACCACCACTCCTTCCCTACCTCACCACCACTCCACCCCTACCTCACCACTCCACCCCTACCTCACCACCACTCCTTCCCTACCTCACCACCACTCCACCCCTACCTCACCACCACTCCACCCATACCTCACCACCACTCCAACGATGAATCAGTGGAGACGGACGGAAAGGATTATTACCACAGGGTTTCCGGCATCTTAAACACGAGTGGTAAACAAGTGAGTGTGAGTGTGAGTGTGTGTGTGTGTGTGTGTGCTCGCTCCAAAAAAGTACCTATACGATTTAGCGCAAGACAATATGACACAACGGACGAAGGATTCTGACAACATCTACCGAGACAACAGGAGTCACAGTGTTCATTCTGAGATTCATCGACACCCCCCCCCCCCCCCCTCGTAAAGATACACCTTATGGAGCGATACACCAGTAGTGGGCAGTCATACACACATACATACATCACCATAATCCCAAGTTCGTTCTTTAGTGGTGGGTAGGAGGTGGTGGGTAGTGGGTGGGTGGGTGGTGGGTAGAAGGAGGGAGGTGGATGTGGGTGGGGGGAGGTAGATGGGGGAGGTAGGTGTGGGTGGGTGGCAGTCCCCGAGAGAGAAAGAGAGAGAGAGAGAGAGAGAGAGAGAGAGAGAGAGAAAAGACACTACCCTGACTACCACAAAACTCAATGCACATGAATCATCCTAATTATATGAACGCACGCCCTAGTGGCCACACACCCTGATGGCCACACACGCCCTGATGGCCACACACACTGGTGGCCACACACACACACTGGTGGCCACACACGCCCACCAGGTGTTGTAAGCCGAGAGAATATACCACCAGCTCGCCACTTTGAATATTCACCCCAGCTCCACGGCCCACACACACACCTGCCTGAATACTTAATGAGTCAACACCTGTGGCACCTCACCTGTCCTGCCACACACCTGCGTAATCTGTCTCCCTCTTCACTGACCCCCTCCAAAATTTTATCCCATATACTATATATTGTTTATTATTGTTATGGATAATTCATCTCCTCTTATCCACCTCCATCCACTCACCCACCTGTATATAACCACCACCTTACCAGAAGCGACACCCAAAGATAAAGAAAATGTAAATTCACTTTTTAATTTATTTCCTCATGTACGATCATTTTAGCCCGGCACTCAGGTGTATGACAGGTGTGGCGTGTGTCACTGTCATCAGCACGTGCCACCTGCCATGTCCAGTTCACGCCCCTCACACTAAAATAATAATAACTAACTTTATATATAATGTCAACACCTAACTAACACAGGCTAACTGTCCCCCCATCCAAATAATAATAATAATAATAATAATAATAATAATAATAATAATAATAACAACAACAGTGCTCTTCTCAACTCCACATCATAACACACACACACACACACACACACACACTTCACCTCACAAGACTACATCACATTAAGACACTTGCTCTCTCCCCTACCTGGTGAAGCAAGAACTATCCTCACTAACTTACTATTTACGACACATATAAGGATTCACAATAGTACCTCCGTTAAATTACCCCTTTCTTCCCCCCCCCCCCTCCCTCCCTCATCTCTCCCTGCGAAATTATAGATAAAATCGTATGCTACTTGTGAGCTACGACACTGATAATACCCAATATGGTCTCTAAATTACCCAGAGACTCTACCTTAATCAAATGCTTTCTCCTATCCTAAGTTTGGGGTGAGCCTAACCTAACCTAACCCAACCCAACCTAACTTAACTTAACCTTGTGATGCCGTACCTAACATCATGCATTATCTCTCTCCTCTTCTTCTTGTGAAATTTATTTTTTACGACAACATTGATCACAGGTAGAACACTAGTAGACTTACCTGGTGAAACTACCTTGATTACCTACCTGGCTATCTAATAATACTGTTTATTTACTCTCCTCGCTTATCATCTGGGGTTGGGGGGTTTTTTCCCCTCCCTCAACCTGTTTAGGCGTTTAATGTTTAGGTGGGCGTGGGCGTGTACCTGCCCCCCCCCCCCCCCCCCCCCACCTGTTGTGTTGGGTAAAGGTGAATAAATAATAAAAGATGGCGAGAGATAAACATTGTGTAATATTATTTGTTTCTCTCATTCATTGTCTTCTTCTCTTTGCTTGGTGGCTGGGCTGGGTCAAGTGAGAGGTGAGGCGAGGTTGACCTTGCGTTGGGTTGTGTTATGTTGTGTGTTGCGTTGTGTTGTGTTGGGCCAGCACACCAGATATTGCAGTGTACTCAATTATAACTAGGTGTACAAAGGCCAGTGTACAAGGACAGAGAGCACATACGAACCCGTGACCTTTCCTCCGTGAAGGGAACACCGCACCCACTGAGCCAGGAACCAGTACCTGTAAATAACATATACCTTCACTATACATGTATAAAACAAGACCATGAACATGTATTAAATAAATAAATTACAACAATAATGATGAAATGAATAAAGTTAACCAAGGAAAATAAAATCACTAACAATGAAGTGTGTGTGTACCGGGAGATAGATACATAGATAGATAGATACATACATACATACATACACACACACACCTACCTAAATACTGTGTACTGATAGTTGTGGTAGCGAGTGAGGTTTACCCCCCCCCCTCCCCTCCCTCCCTACCTCCCCCATTCTCTCCCCCTCACTCTCTCTCTCCCTCCCTCCCTCCCTCCCCAACACCCTCAATCACTTTCCCTTCTCACCTTCCTTACGCTATCTACTACACCACCCCCCATCACCCCCCCCCCCCAGATAGCGTGGTGGTGGAGAGGTATGTGGAGGTGGTAGTAGTGTTGTGGTGTGTGGTAGATGGAGGTGGTAGTAGTGTTGTGGTGTGTGGTAGTAGGTGGTAGTAGTGTTGTGGTGTGTGGTAGTGTGGAGGTGGTAGTAGTGTTGTGGTGTGTGGTAGTATGGAGGTGGTAGTAGTGTGGTGGTGTGTGGTAGTATGGAGGTGGTAGTAGTGTGGTGGTGTGTGGTAGATGGAGGTGGTAGTAGTGTGGTGGTGTGTGGTAGATGGAGGTGGTAGTAGTGTGGTGGTGTGTGGTAGATGGAGGTGGTAGTAGTGTTGTGGTGTGTGGTAGTGTGGAGGTGGTAGTGGTGTGTGGTAGCGTGGAGGTGTGAGAGGAGAGGAGGGCCACGATAAGCCTCTCCATAGAAGATACTCGTGTTATTATCTCTCATCATACTACTGATAAACACAGGTGTATGAGTGAGACACCAGGTGATAAACAGGTGTATGAGTGAGACACCAGGTGATAAACAGGTGTATGAGTGAGACACCAGGTGATAAACAGGTAAATGAAACCAGGTATTAACATTCCTTTACAGTGTGATCCCTCAGTTATTATTGTCATCACGACTATTTAAGCTCACCTAACGTAACTTCACCTAAACTGATCTAACCTAACCTAAACTCACCTACTAATCTAACCTAACGTAACCTAATCTAACATAACCCAAGGTGACCTCATCTAACCCAACCTAACCTAGCATAACACGAGGAGGCATAAACAAAACACCATGGTGGACAAGAGCCAATCAGCACAGGCCAGACCCGCATCAGAGTGGATTCTGCCAGAAGTGGAAGAAAGCATGCAGTCCTTCCTCTTCCCACACCTTGTACAGAAACTGATATCGGAAATTCCTCAAGCATGGTATGTTGGGTGTAGCGACCACACACACACACACACACACACACACACACACACACAACATATTTTCCTTAGATATCAAAGAAGCCGACATAACCCTGGCAGTTCCGGGTTCGAATCCAGCTAACAAGAGGTCACTTAAGCCCATAGTCGGAAACACTGTGTATATCTGTGTTGTGTATACCAATGTTGTGTATACTCACTGTATCTAACTCACGACTTTCCTACAAAATATTCACTAAATGTGTATATATACCTTTAAACCACTACAAAAATACACCCTACAACACAATACACCTTCAATACAACAACAAAAAATACAACACAAAAATACAATAAAATACAACACAAAAATACACCTCCATCATACAACAATACAACCACGTGAACTATTACCCAACCACGCAAGTAGTTAGACACAGACAGACATACAGACAGACAGAGATAGATTGATAGATAGATAGAAAAACACATATAAACGATTAAACTTCACTAAATATAGAATGAGGAGAAATAGCGGTGAGGGAGGGAGGGAGGGAGGGAGGGAGGGAGGGAGGGAGGGGGAGTGTGTGACAGGGAGGGAGGGAGGGTGATTGTGTGGTAGAGAAGGAAGGTTAGCGAGTGGCAGATGGTCAGGGAGGAAGGGAGAGAGGGGGAGTGGCAGATGGTAAGGGAGGGAGGGAGAGGGAGAGAGAGGGAGGGAGATGACACACACACGCACACCTACACTGTTTTAATAAGCAACAAACAAGGTCACGCCATCACCAAACTGTGAGAGAGAGGGCGGTGGAGGGGGACAGGGAGGGAAGGAGAGAGGGGGGATTGTTATGAGTGGGCTGGCTGTGGGTGTCCAACCTGCACATTCATGACTGGTGGGTGAGTGGGAGAGAGGAGGAGAGAGGGGGAAGGTGGGAGAGAGGGAGGGAAGGTAGGAGAGAGGGAGGGAAGGTAGGAGAGAGGGAGGGAAGGTACTAGAGAGGGAGGGAAGGTACGAGAGAGGGAGGGAAGGTACGAGAGAGGGAGGGAAGGTACGAGAGAGGGAGGGAAGGTACGAGAGAGGGAGGGAAGGTACGAGAGAGGGAGGGAAGGTACGAGAGAGGGAGGGAAGGTAGGATGAGTAACAGAGAGGAAAGTTAGGTGAGAGGTGAGGGAGGATGAGAGGGAGGGAGGGAGGGCACTAAGGGAGTATCAAGTAGGCCTACAGAGTCAGCTAGGCTATAGGCTCCACCCCTCTCCCGAGCCTCAAACATTATCTCTCACTGTCTCTACCTTGGAGATCTGACAACCTAACCTAACCTAACCTAAACCTAACCAAGACGTAACGCCTGACAGACCCGACACAGTCATCTTATTTATACCAGTCAAGAGGGTGAGAATTATGGTACAAATATTTGAGATAAGTAGACTCTCTCTCTCTCTCTCTCTCTCTCTCTCTCTCTCTCAAAAACTGACACAACCATCACGTCCACAACCATTTCATTCCTATATATAAGTTGTAAATTCCGTGTTATTGTGACAGTTTTGAGAGCGAGTCAGGTATGAAGGGGAAGGTGTGTCGTAGTTAACACACCTGTCAATACACAGTCCCGTGCCGTAGTTACACACTATTCAATACGTAGTCCTGTGCCGTAGTTACACACCTGTCAATACATAGCCCCGTCACGTAGTTACACACCTGTCAATACCTAGCCTCATGTCGTAGTTACACACCTGTTAATAAATAGCCCAGTACCGTAGTTACTGTTTTATGATAGACACTATTTTTTTTTTTTAAATGGCCTCCAGCCCCCCCCAATAGCCATTCCTTCGCCACCATGTTATCACTACCACTACTAGGTAGTAGGCAGCTACCAAACAGGGAGGTACTACCGCCTGGGGAAGATATTGGAAGCATAATGTGTTGTCTAATGGTAGACCCTGCTGCCATATGGCATCACGAAAATTGTGACCAAGTCCCAGGTTGTTGATCTGACTTTCTGTCCCATTTACACATAATTGCAGGGTTTCAATTGTTTCTCTTACCTTAACAACACAGCATACATATATTGTTTCTCATTTGTTTATCTTTTTTTTCCTTTTTGTAATTATTATTATTATTATTACATTTTCGCCCCCCAGGCCCCGATATGGGTCAGTGACTTGTCCCCGGGTAGGCACTACTACGTACTATAATATTAATACTACATCCACTAATACTACTACATTCACTACCACTACAATCACTACAACAACCACTACTACTACCACTACACTTTATACACCATGGGATAGGCCGTACAAGAGACCCCACACCACCTGACATTCCATAGAGGTGAATGTTACCTGTCTGACACCAACAACCACCACCACTTTAAATACACCTATTGTCTATGTATGAAACTGTTCCAACATCTTTTTATTTTTTTACTGCGCCATTAGAACCCATTATAACATTTTTATCACAACAATAATAAATAAATGTGATAAACGTGACGCCATTCTAATTAATATTTATCAACAACACGCAACATGTAGTATAATATCCAGATGATACTACATGTTAAACTGTATAATAATTCCTAGAGATAAAGGTAAGAGTTATCATCAGGTACCTCTAGGCTCTCACTTGACTCGGCCGTGTCAGTAGTGGTTATTGTTGGCCCTGAATCTGTATTTTTCTGCCTAAATAAACCCTTTCTCTCACCCACCCACCCACACCCAGTCAGTCACTAACAATACCCACTTGACTTCTAATACAAGTTCAACATATTGTCAAATGTATCGCAACAATGCCATTAAGAGAGTAGGGAGGGAGGGAGGGAGGAATGCAGGTCGGTCGGTCGGTCGGTCGGTCGGTCGGTAGGTAGGTAGGTCGGTCGGTCGGTCGGTAGGTAGGTAGGTAGGTCGGTCGGCAAGGTCCTCCCCGGCTCCTCAAGACTAAAGGTGAAAGGTGTGTGGTAGTTTTGTCATGATATTGAGTTACGTGTTTTGTTAATGACTTCTTAATGGGTTTTATTTCCTTTGTTTACTTTTATTATTTACTGAAGGAAGATTTCTATGTATCCTATGTCGAATGGGCTAACCTAACCTAATCTTACTTAACCTAACCCAACCTAATGAACTCTTACCTAACTTAACCTAATCTTACCTAACCCAACCAAACCCAAACTAATCTTACTTAACTTAATCTAACGAATCCAAACCAGAGAGAGAGAGAGAGAGAGAGAGAGAGAGAGAGAGAGAGAGAGAAGTCAAAATAATACAGTTTATTGAAACTTTACCGTAAATAACACACGCTCTCTTATCCCACTTAATGAAAGAAAGTGATGAGGGAACAGAAAGAAGGAATAGAAGGAATGAAGAGAATGTAAGAAGTGAAAAAAAAATAGGGGAAGAGATAATTATGAATGAAGAAAAGAAGGAATAAGAGAAAGAATGAATGAAAGAAGTTATAGAAGGAATGGAAGAAGGGAAAGAAGAAATGAATTCAAGGGAGGCTCACGTGGGAGGGAGGGAGAGGTCTGGCTCACGATTAATGATGACGTCAAGTGGAGGAGTTTCCCGCGCTCTGGTTGTTTGTTTACCTCCACCATAATGCGCGCGCTTTTTTCACCCCGGCTCAGATTCACCCTAGTGACTGTATACATCCTAGTGTACACCCTAGTGACTGTGTACACTCGCGACTGTGCACACCCTAGTGACTGTGTTCATCCTAGTGACTGTGTAAACCAAAGCGAATGTGTACACCCTTGCGACTGTGTACATCCTAGAGACTGTGTACATCCTGACATCACCCACCAATCAAAACAAAACAGACAAACCGAAAGACAGACAGACAGACACACAGACAACTGGGGTAGATAAAGGCAGACCAATATAAAGGTGTCACTTATAGAGGCGTCCCCCACGCCATTATACAGTACTTATTAATGGTGAATATCTCCTATATAAGAGGTGGGTCCATTAAAACTTTCTGTCCAGGGTTACGATACTGTTTACGCGCACGCACGCACACACGCACAAATAGCAACCACAATGAACAGGTGTAAACAAGATGGTGGATTACGTCACTCACTAAGGCAGCCTCCCCTGACGTCACTCCCTCACCCATGGCGTCACTCCTTTACCCATGACGTCACCAGAACACACCACACAGGTACACAACCACATAACTACACATCTTCTCGTGCTATTACAAGAATCACAGAAGAAAATAGCCGGAGATAATTACTAGCTTAAAATTATTACGTCAAGAATTATTATACAGGTCAAAATAATCAGCTTTAAACATATAAACAATTAGTATAACTTCTGGGGTATATAATTACACTAAATTAATATACACTAAATATAAATTACTGTAGCGAAATTATATAAACTCACTATCTTATTTAATCACTTAATATAAATCATACACACCGATCAGTAATTATAGGAATTGAAAACTCTCCGTATTAATATAATTTGAGTTAATTAAGTATCGGGCAGGTATAGAGGCGATTATAGAGCTTACTGCTTCGTCAACAAAACACAGCTATGGTGATACAGCTACGGTCTTTAGCTTTGTGTTTTAGTCAGCTATAGGAGGTAACGTAAACTAACAAATTAACTAACCTAATCATATTTAACCTAACTTACCATGGTATGTTAACTAACTTCACCTAAAACCCAACCTAACCTAAGAATGGTCAAGAAAGTTCAGGTCAGATTAAGTTAGCTTAGGTTACGTTCCGCTAGATTAGGTTAAGGTAGGCTGGATCAGGTTAGGTTAGGTTAGGTTCCGCTAGATTAGGTTAAGGTAGGCTGGATCAGGTTAGACTATATTAGATTAGGATAGACTAGATTGTGTCGGGTCAAGTCAGATTAGGTCAGGTTAGGTTATGTTTCCCCCTCATCCCGGGTCAACGTGGAGACAAGATCCAGTTTAGGGTTAGGTTAGGTTTCCCCTCATCCCGGGTCAACGTGTAGACAAGATCCAGTTTAAGGTTAGGTTAAGTTTCCCCTCATCCCGGGTCAACGTGTAGACAAGATCCAGTTTAAGGTTAGGTTAAGTTTCCCCTCATTCATCCCGGGTCAACGTGTAGACAAGATCCAGTTTAGGGTTAGGTTAAGTTCCCCTCATCCCGGGTCAACGTGTAGACAAGATCCAGTTTAGGGTTAGGTTAAGTTTCCCCTCATCCCGGGTCAACGTGTAGACAAGATCCAGTTTAAGGTTAGGTTAAGTTTCCCCTCATCCCGGGTCAACGTGTAGACAAGATCCAGTTTAAGGTTAGGTTAAGTTTCCCCTCATCCCGGGTCAACGTGTAGACAAGATCCAGTTTAGGGTTAGGTTAAGTTTCCCCTCATCCCGGGTCAACGTGTAGACAAGATCCAGTTTAGGGTTAGGTTAAGTTTCCCCTCATCCCGGGTCAACGTGTAGACAAGATCCAGTTTAGGGTTAGGTTAAGTTTCCCCTCATCCCGGGTCAACGTGTAGACAAGATCCAGTTTAAGGTTAGGTTAAGTTTCCCCTCATCCCGGGTCAACGTGTAGACAAGATCCAGTTTAGGGTAAGGTTAGGCTTCCCCTCATCCCGGGTCAACGTGTAGACAAGATCCAGTTTAGGGTTAGGTTAAGTTTCCCCTCATCCCGGGTCAACGTGTAGACAAGATCCAGTTTAAGGTTAGGTTTCCCCTCATCCCGGGTCAACGTGTAGACAAGATCCAGTTTAGGGTAAGGTTAGGCTTCCCCTCATCCCGGGTCAACGTGTAGACAAGATCCAGTTTAGGGTAAGGTTAGGCTTCCCCTCATCCCGGGTCAACGTGTAGACAAGATCCAGTTTAGGGTTAGGTTAAGTTTCCCCTCATCCCGGGTCAACGTGTAGACAAGATCCAGTTTAAGGTTAGGTTTCCCCTCATCCCGGGTCAACGTGTAGACAAGATCCAGTTTAGGGTAAGGTTAGGCTTCCCCTCATCCCGGGTCAACGTGTAGACAAGATCAGTTAGGGTAGGTAAGTTCCCCTCATCCCGGGTCAACGTGTAGACAAGATCCAGTTTAAGGTTAGGTTAAGTTTCCCCTCATCCCGGGTCAACGTGTAGACAAGATCCAGTTTAGGGTTAGGTTAAGTTTCCCCTCATCCCGGGTCAACGTGTAGACAAAATCCAGTTTAAGGTTAGGTTTCCCCTCATCCCGGGTCAACGTGTAGACAAGATCCAGTTTAGGGCTGCGTGAGAGATCATTCCTCAGTACCTCACCTGTCCTTAATTAGGCGTGCATGCGAAGGTAACCCAAGAGCTTAGCTGACTGACTTGTTCCTTGACACGCAACAGACTGAGTCATGAGCTGAAGCTGACCTGACTGACTGACTGACTGACTCTTCCCCTGACACGCACGAGGTTGTCATAAACTGAACTGGCTGACTTATTCACTAAGACATACGAGGATGAGTCATGAATTTAACTGACTGACTGATTGACTGACTGACTCACTGGCTGACTGAATTCAAGAAACCAATCAAAACGCCACATGCTCGAAACATCCCCCCAGCTGAGTCAGTCATTGCACGGACAAAAACTCACCAGAGAGGTTAAGTGTCGTAACATTAACTGAAGCTCAGGTGAGTTTTTGTCCTACACCTGCGTTAGTCAGCCCAATGAATGTCTCTCGCAGTTGACTGACCGATAAACTGAGTTCATTTTCCCCTCCGTCTCTCGCCCTCACTAACGTAGCAATTAACACACAACGGGGCCACCTGAAGATTAACCTCCCTAACGCTACCTGGGGATAAGTTAGGTCAGGTAAGTTAAGGTTAGGGTACGTTAGTATTAGGATTCGTAATATTCAGGTGAAATAGGCTGGGGGAGGTTAATCTGCAGGTGAAATAGGCTGGGGAAGGTTAACCTACAGGTGAAATAGGCTGGGGGAGGTTAATCTGCAGGTGAAATAGGCTGGGGGAGGTTAATCTACAGGTGAAATAGGCTGGGGGAGGTTAATCTGCAGGTGAAATAGGCTGGGGGAGGTTAATCTGCAGGTGAAATAGGCTGGGGGAGGTTAATCTACAGGTGAAATAGGCTGGGGGAGGTTAATCTACAGGTGAAGTAAGCTGGGAGGTTAATTTTCAGGTGGCCCTATTTGTGTCACCTCCACGCCCGAGAGCGAGAGAGAGAGAGAGAGAGAGTGTGTCCCTGGCAGGAGAAGGTCGAGTCATTGTTTACTTTGGGCGCCATTACGACACCACCTCAGGTAGGCTCCGCGGCATCATTTACACAGAAATATTTACGGTTAGGTTAGGTGCGGGTTGGGTTAGGTTAGATTAACGTGAGGTGCGGGTTAGGTGCGGGTTGGGTTAGGTTAGATTAACGTGAGGTGCGGGTCGGGTTAGGTTAAATTTACGTTAGGTGCGGGTTAGGTTTACCACTCCACTCTTTCCTTGAAGATTAACCACCCACACACTAACCTAACTCACTTAACCCCCGCAGGTAACGTTAAGGTGGTTTAATCTTCAGGTAAAATAAATTATAGCTGACTAAACCTCAGGTGATCATAAAGTTCTATTTGTACCATTTGACCTTTGACCCATTGACCTGATAATGAATTGGTGTCTTCCCTGGGCACCGAGAAACCTTAGTGCGAAGTTTGAAGAAGATCCGTCCACTATAACCAGTGATATCGCATGGAAACGAAATTGTGACGGACGGACGAAGGAACGGACGAACCACCACCCCGAATAAATGCCTCGACCACTACTCAGTCTTATAACCTTAAACAAGAACAGAATTACAGATCGCTTGAATAAAATCCTTATATACTGACATTTAAACAACAATTACAAACAATTACGAATCATTTACTAACAATTAAGGATCATTTACAAACAATTAAAACACCAATTATATAAACAGGCAGTAGTATATAACACATAATAGCCTACTATACTATGTCTCCTATCAACGTGCCATATGTCAGTGTTTCGAATCAGATTGTATACTTGTGTGTGCCCCCCCCCCCCCGCCCACAGTCATCGAGCCTCATCACCCAACTACTGTCCGTTCGTCTGGCATCCATTAACCTGAACTGGGTTAACTTATGTTTGGATAAGATAGGTTAGGTTAGTTTAAGGTTAGGTTAATATAGGTTATGTTAAGCTTGGTTAGGTTATAAGTTATGTTAGGTTAAGATATACTAGATTAATTTAGGCTAGGTTAGGTTAATAGACGCTATAGTGTAAATATCCCGGTAGACAGCATACTATAGTAGCACTGGTTATGTGTAGTAGCAGCAGTAGACAGTAGCTGGTGTGGTAGCCTTCACCACGGTCACACTACCACAGCTACCAGATGTGATGACCTACCACTGGCTACCTGGGTATCACGTGTCCCACAGGTAGCTGCCACCAGTACCCTCACCGTATGCCCAGGTAAGTACCAGTAGGCCTACCATATGCCCAGGTAAGGACCAATACCCCACCATGTGCCCAGATAAGATTGGGGTCCACCAGACAAGCCATAAAAGACAGAGGATTAGGTTCCTCGCCGATTAGTTTTACCACAGCCCCGGATTAGGGACGGTATCTAGTGACGTACAGTCCCAGATTATTTTGGTGGCCATCTTAAATGTGGCGGCCCAGGTGGATACATTCCCACATACTGTACTTACCCGAGGGTGCCACACATGGTCCACGAGCTGCGTCACATCCCTCACCACACAAAAGCCTCCCTGGTAAACACTTAGTAACAAGGAGGAGTTCGTCCACTCACCACTACCTAAATAACATTCCCTCGCCGTCCCCCCCTCCTCCTCCTCCTGGGCGGTGCGGGGGAGGGAGGCTGGGTATGTTGCGGGTGTCTAACTGTACGAGTCATACATCACATGTTTACGCCTGCGCGCACACACATACATGACTGTCAGCGTGTTAGTCGTTTGAGGCGTGGTTACTCCCTCACTGAAGAACGATTTGTAGGGGAGACTTAAAAACCTTGTCGAGACATTGACACAAGAGGTCGCCATGCTCTTTCAACACACACACACACACACACCATGTTTTGTTTTCAATATAAAGTACCGGAACAGTAAACTACCCACAAGTTAATACAAAATTCTTCAAACAATACACTATGAATGTCTCAACTTACACTTAAGTCTCTAAATATAGCGTTTTGCCTTTTCGATTTTATCTTTCGCAAGATGTCCGAGTGACAAAGGTGCCCACAGTTAAAATGGCAAACTAATCAACTTCTTTTTTAATAACGCCGCTGCAATTAACGTTTTCAACACCCACGGGGTTCTGCATACTGTAGCTACTGTACTCCCCTGGTGCCCAAGTGTGGCGCAGGCTGCCATGATTGTGAAGATAAAACACGAAAGGCTGCAAAATCCCCAAGTCAGAGATCAACTCAGTGTGGCTTTTCATTCTCTGCATACAGTATAAGAACTTGTTGTTTTGTAATACGTTTACTGGGAAACATTTTACTCATCGCTACGCTGCCGAAAACTTGGCTATATCGTTCGAAACTATCGTGGCCGGGACAAGCTTTAGTTCTGAGGTGAGCGAGAGTTAGTTGGGAAACCAGGATCCCAGAGAGGGGTGCCTGGTGCTGTAGTGGAAGTGGACGAACCTAAGTTTAGATAATCCCAAATACACTGGTGGCCTTGACGTGGGTGTTGGGTCGTGTACATACTGTCTCCAGACGGAAACTCCTCATACTAGTGTGTGACCTCAGTGTTGATACTCTCATACCGTGAAGTCAGGGTTTTGTAAAAGTGGGTTGTGAAATTCATACTGACCTTTGGAGGTCTTACAGTACCTTCGGTGACACTGGTTATACTCACAGCACAGGTCAACCTTAGTGGAACCTTCTACAGACATTCATACACAAAATACAGAACACCTGTGGAAGAACATCAAAACGTGGGTGCTTCGTGCCGGCGATAAGAAACAACATTACCACCAATATTTCGCTTGGTACAATGTTCCATACACAACATCACCACCACACTGCACCACTTCCTCTTCCATCTGATAATCAAAGCGATGGCCACGTTACACTCAAGTCATTTTTTCCCCTTGTTTTTACCCCACAATTTCCCTCGACTTCAAAGCCCCGCGTAGGTAGTAGGGATTGGGAGGGTGGGGTGAGGGGGTCTCATCTCCAGAACTATTCATTTCTACCCGATATAAAGGTCAGAATCGTTTAAAACACCATTAAAATAACACCAGATACCTATTTTAATCAGTAGTATCCGGCCTTGTACACTACCGATTACTTAACCCCCCCCCCCCATACCACCAGCCTGTACTTAAGTCGCTATAGTCGTAAACACGGACTCATTTACACATTCGAGTCGTTAATTAGGTGTCCAAGGTAATTGGTGTTATGTAACTGTGTCAAGTGTCAACAAGTCAAGTCAGTGAGGTAGAAGAACTCAGGGGGTTAAATTAGGGTATGCAAAGGGATAAAGGGGTTAAATCATCTTACTCGTGGGGTTAAATCATCTTACTCGTGGGGTTAAAGTTAAATCGTCGTACACAAGGTGCCAAATCATCGTACTCAGGGGTCAAAACATCGTACTCAAGGAGCTAAATCATCATACTTAAGGTACTAAATCATCATACACACAGATTAGTTATAAAAAGATTCTTAACTTGCTGTACATGGACTCTAAGCTGACTCATTCCTCTAGTGATCAGTTTATCTTCGTTGGTTTGTGATTATATATGTTGAAGAAAGAGGAATATATTTTTTCCTACTGTGTGCCACCTATGACCACGCCTGTGTGCATGTGGTGCTGGGTATGACAACACGACCACGACATACACACTAGGTCCTTCTGTGGTTTAACTTACACAACCATGCCGGGTGTGTGTGTGGGCCCCAAGACTCCCCTGGGCCGTGACACTCTGGTCATGGGCATCTCGGAGACCCACACATCACGTCACGCCTCCCCCCTCAAGACTCATCAAGGACAACAACAGTTAAAGAGAAACTCAACTCACCTGTAGTGTGTTGTTGTGATGATGGTGATGCTGTGAGGAGGTATAGTGAGCGGCGGTCACCCTCACACACCACGCTGAGCCAATGTGCTTCCCAGATCACCGTGGCTACCAGGGTGTTCCTGTCTTCACCACCGCTATCCTCGCCCCGTACACACCTTCACTGTGCAAATATTCCAGACTGACTAACTCGTGAACAACGCCGCCACGCAACACACCCCAACGAAGCACCAATAATCGAGAAATTAACTAGAGAACCACTGAGCACCACACAATACGTGGTAAGGGAGGGCGAGCGTCCACGTCCTCTCATTCACGCGTTTAAACGCACACTGAGCTGTGAGCTCTGCCTGATGGTGTTGCCGACTGGCGGGCCACTCATTTATCACCTGTGCTGGACGAAGAACAATAATACCTAGTCACCTAGTGGTAATGGCAGTTTGGCAATACACTAGTTACATGTCATGAGTTACTGCCCCCATGACACTATTATCGCCCGGCTGGCTATCAACAACTGCCTCCCGCCGGTAATTATTTCAGTACTTAAGTCGGCACGAGACACTTTTCTCCAGGATTTCTTCTCAAAATAAACAACACTGCTGTTGGGAATTCATTAAAGGTCTTGTGTTAGGCGGTAGAGGCAGCGGCATGACTGTTGCCCAACTTGGAGATGACAGTGTCAACCTGTCACTGACGCCGAGACAGATATCGAGGAGTTTTGTAACAAGAGAAAGACAGTTGTGAGAGATCATAACAAGACCTGGGCAACATTCCAGGCTGGGGCGCCTCCCTAGCTGAGATAAGTTATAAGAGAGGCAGTGAGCGAGGCAGGACCTGTGAACATCACGCCCAAATACTAGATTTGTTTGATCAACGTGTTTGTCCAGAGTATACAGAGACACCACCGCCACAACCTGGGGTATATATCAGCCGTGTGTTTGTGTTAAGAGTGATGTTCACGACCCCAGCGTGGCCGTAACCAACATAAAATACTTGCCGAGACTCTGCAATAACCCAGGAAATTCTGCAAGCACTAAACACAGCCATGTTGTCGGACTAACCATAAAAAGTCACGTAGTGGAAACTCATCATGATCTCAGAGTCGGGGTTGCCAGATGCTGCAGGATCAACAATACCGCTGATTTAATTTTCGTATTGCAGCCAAACAAACAATAGACTTTAAACACGTGACCACCAGAGAGCCTTGTGTGTGTGTGTGATGGTTCGTAAAGGGAAGATAACTTAACCGTCAATTACCAAGGTTAACAATCATCATTTATATCGACCACATGAAGAAGCGGTAAGCTCTCAAGTTAAAATCGTTTTTGTTCCTTTCTTTTTTGTCTACACTACTCGTTGTATCACCTCCACTTCATACACGACCTATATAATGAACCAAATACCACCCTATTACATCACCACCACTATTATATACACCTGTTACACTCACACCTCCTCTACTACCTCGAGCCAATGACTTACCCTCAGCGGAGTTTGTTTTAAAGAAGTCTAGCAACGACCATAAAATAATCGTTAGTGATGATTACCATTCTGCTTACGTTCCCACGCCTTCTCCTGCCCTCCCCTACCACCATCACCATCACCCGGGTCATCTTCACTCACATAACATAGTAATACCATGTTGAGAAAGTGGGAAGTAGGAAAATAAGAATAATATAAAGAGTAACTGAGGTAGGCAAGACTGTCTGGCCAATGATTTTTATATTTAAATGAAGGCGGGCGGCCACAACACCATCTGACACACACACACACACACACACACAAGACCACCAACTCACTCTCACTTTCACCACTTCTTTCTCTACACTTTACTGTCAATAAAAACAAGTAACTTATCCATAATAACTAAGGTGTATCAATCTGTACGTCTGTCTGTCACGTTACCAAGATTAAGATGTTAAATAAACTGACAGGGGGTGAATCTCGTGCTTAAGAACTATTGATAATATGTGATAGATAATACAGGTTCTTCAGTTAGATGAATTAGTGATTTAAGAGCAAGAGTGAGATACAGGTAAATGAGTTGTGACACCTGGCTATTGACAACACCCCGTTATAAAGACTATTATTGATTAGGTGGGGAGGAGGAGGAGGGAAGGGGGAAGAGGATATGGGAAAGGTAGGAGAGGAAGATGACGAGGAGGAGGGGAGGGGGGGGGAGAAGGGGGGAGGAAGGAGTGAGGGGATAATGATAAAATTAAACTAAGTACATCACCCTTTCTCAATTAACATGTCATATTAAGCGCAAAACATGTAACAATTAATTAAGTTATGTATAACAACATTTTAACATTATTGTAGGTTATATAAACATATTAACATCATTCTTAAGGTAACATAAAGATAGTATAAACATCACCTCAACATTGTATCGTCATCAACTCAAAAAATAATTGATGTTTTTTCACTGTTTGTGTAGTGAACGACTTACGTGTGTGTGTGTGTGTGTGTGTGTGTGTGTGTAAACGTGTCTGTATATGTATGTATGTATGTATGTATGCGTGAGTGTCATATTTATAGTTACAACTTGTTTATTTTTGTATATTTATTGTTAATTACCAAGACCCCCCCCCCCCCACCCACACACACTTAATGACTCAAATATCAATACTCTTGCAATGACTTTCTTAGGTTAGGTTAGGTTAGGTTAGGTTAGGTTAAGTATTAGACAACTGTTGAAGAATAAAATTTGGTCGACAACTCTATAAATGTGGGCTCTGTACACACACACACACACACACACACACACACACACACACATTCTTCTGTTTCTTTTTAGTCATTTATTTTATCTAACTTTCTGGTGTGGTGACAGACAGACAGACAGACAGACAGTTCACATACACCACTACTTCTCCTCACTAAGCTTTCTCCACCATCATTATTCTCTCAACACATTTATTAAAAAGATCTTCGTAACCTAACCTAACAACACTAGTTCACCAGCACACAATGATTATAACCCCCTCCCTCTCTCCCCACCACCCTCTCCCCCCCTACCTCTCTCCCCACCCCCCTCCCCCCTACCTCTCTCCCCCACCCCCCTCCCCCTACCCCCTCCCTCTCTCCCCATCCCCCCTCCCCCCACACTATATTCACCTGTCACATACAATTAAATTTTATGAGCAGGCCAGGCAGAAACCTTGCCAATAGATCGTATTTAAATAAAAGTTCACCAATTCTATACTTTACCGGGATGTGTCAAGGGAATATTTACGTGATGAATGTAAATTGAGGATTGTATATAATTTTTTTTTTCATTTTACATTTACTGATTGTTTGAAATTGGTTGTAAATATGTAAAACTTTGATGTGTTTTTTAATGTGTAAATTTGGGGATTTTTTTTATTTTACATATTATTGAAGAATTGAATTTGGTTGTAAAAATGTGTAACTTTTCTTTACATCTCTATAAATATTGACGTGTAATATGTAAATTGGGAAGTTTTGTATATACATTTTACTGAGGGATTGAAATTAGTTGTAAAAATGTATAACTTTAAATGACGTTTATTAAAAAATTATTTGTGTGGACTATATAAATTTATATATATATTTTTTTACAATTTACAGAACGACTGATATTTTGTTTTTTACAGCGTTGAAATTGGTTGTAAAAATGTAAAAGTATTATTAACATTTCTAAGTACAGATATATATTTTTTACGTGGAATATTAAAAATAGATTTTGTTTTTTACAATTTACTGAATGATTGAAAATTATCGTACAATTATGAGACTTATTATAACATATTTCAAAAGTAATTAGCTTTTTATTAAGTAGTTAGGATAATTAAGCGATCATTTGTTTATAGCGACCACCTGTTTATAGCTTGTTTATAACGCCCACCTGTTTATAGCGTGTCCATAGCGACCACCTGTCTATAGCAACCACCTATCTATAGCGACCACCTGTCTATAACGACCACCTATCTATAGCGACCACCTGTCTATAACGACCACTTTTGTTCACAGAGCCACTTGTTCTCTGCGGCCACTTCACTGTAGCGGTCATGTTTATTATCCTTCTGACGTCAACTATATCTCTTACTGTTTCTGTCTGTCTTTATCTGTCTCTTTTTTTTCTCTCTCTCTCTCTCTCTCTCTCTCTCTCTCTCTCTCTCTCTCTCTCTCTCTCTCTCTCTCTCTGTATCTCATTTTTCCTTTGTGTGTCTGTCTGTCTGTCTGTCCGTCTCAACAGGGTTACAACAAACGGGTGAAATATTTTGTCAATTTTTAATGATGACAATCGTACCAAAAGCTCCCAACTCCCCAACACCTACCCAACACACCTCTCCAACTCCCCAACACACCTCTCCAACTCCCCAACACACCTCTCCAACTCCCCAACACACTTCCCCAACTAAGCAGCTAAAGTTTGTGAAGGACAGAGACGGGTGAGGGTGGAGGGGGGTGAGGGAGGGAGGGGGGTGAGGGAGGGAGGGTTGAGTGAGGGAGGGAGGGGGGTGAGGGAGGGAGGGAGGTCGGGGTGAGGAAGGTGGAGTGAGGGTAGAGGAGGATGAGGAGGTGAGGGAGGTCGGGATGAGGGTAGAGAGAGAGGGATGAGGGAGGGGGGAAGGGGGGTGGAGGGAAGGTGGGGGGGGGGGATTGTTTGCCTCAGGTTTGGGATGTGCGAATCAATTTGGCTATCAATCAGAGTATGCAAATCTAGACCATAATTGCTGCAGGAACCGTAAAATAACAGCTGGGTCTTCCCTTTTAGTTACCTCAGTGTATGTGTTGTTGTGAGTGTGGTGGTGGTGGTTGTTGTAGTGGTGGTGGTGGTGGTATTGATGGTGTTGTGGTTGTTTTATTGGTGGTGGTGGAGCTGATGGTATTGTGGTGGTGATTAAGTAATAATTTTTATTAGTGTCGATTTTCTTTGACAGACAAACAGACAGACAGACAGCGAAAGGGATAAAGAAAACCATAAATATAGTAAACAATATACCACACAGACATAATACAGTGCACATAACGACACTATATTACACAATAGACGCAGTGATTTTTGGTTAATGGTTACCCCTCGACGGCCATTACAACGGAAACAAAAGACGATCACTCGTTATGTAGAATTAAGTAGCTTATATTCACAAACACACATTTTAATTATTACCTTCAATATACACAACAATAAAAAATAAATAAAATGTGTATATATGTAAATAATAATAATAATAATTACATGTTGTATCGCTGCATTGTTGTATTTATATATATTTTTTCAATATTACATAAATATTCTTAAGCTTGGCCACGGTACACTAAAAAAAAAAAAACTGTCTATACAAAATTATGTTGGAAAAATAAGATACGACAGACAAAGGACTGGAATTCATCGATCACCCACCTTAGTACAGTAGAGACAGTGTTTTGAGTGACTGTACACACACACACACACAGTTGTTTATTTACAAAGATAATTTATTTACACGTTTATTGACTTTTTTTTATGTTGTTCGTGTTATTTTCATTTTTTTCCTGGTTAATCCTTATCGTTCATTATGGAAAGATATATTGTCGTTAAACTTGGATTTAGTGTAGCGATAAAGCCTTACATTTTAAGCTTATTTGTGCTATGATATGTTACAGAGATAAGCCATATGAATAGGATTATTTCTCCTATGTTTATAATGATTAGCGATATATTGAGGTGATTTCTGTGCTATAGGGCTTTTAGTGGATACCTTACCTTTCACCTGATGCAAGTTTGGACAACACCTGTGATTATTTGTCGAGGCTATGTCAGGTCATAGGTCAGGGTGAACGATTTTAGGTGCTGTAGTACCATGTCAGAATTATTGTTATTTTTGGTATCATTATTATTATTATTATTATTATTATTATTATTATTATTATTATATTTATTATTATCATTATTATTATTAACTTCAAGTACACTAACCCTACATATTAACCAACCCTCATTACCTTAATTAACACTTACAACAACAACAAAAATACAGAAATGGACTTTGATGACATCTCGGGTTGCCGCCATCACCACGGTTTGCGGGGGGTTATTATTCTCCATTATTTCACGCGAGAAATTAAGGATATCAACACAACACCGTCATCGACCCGTTGGCGGTGTGCATACTAATGATGGGCCTCCGTGCTGATATCCTTTCTCGAATTTTGACTTCACTCTGCTGCCTCGACCCACTTGTGTGTATGTAATTTAATTTAATTAATTAATTTGGCCACTTACAGCGACCAGTTTAGTGTGCACCCCATACTCATCCTGTGAGTGGTAGTTCAAAAGGATTAAAAGTAGGATTCACAAAGAGTCAGTATAACCTACCCAGTGGTCAGGATATTATAGGATTGAATGTTGAACAGTATGTCACATGAATTCTTTGTTTAGTTCTTTACATAAAGGGTAGCTTATTCACAACTGCGTGAGTACAGGAGTGTGGGGCAGTGTGTCTGGCCTCACACTTTGTTATTCACACTTGCGTGAGTAGTATTCAAGCACATTGTGTGTTTGGTTCTATACAGGGTAACTGATATAGCTACTAAGTGCAAAAAAGTGGATACAATCTTAATATGTAAGCTATCTTGCCATTAGAGATGAAGTGTTGTGTCATTTCACACACAGTGTTCTTGGACCTGTCCCTTAAAGGTTTTGTGTGTGGGTGTGTTGTGTTGTATGTATACTTTGAAACTACTAGCTTGTGTATGTATGTATGTATGTATGTATGTATGTATGTATGTACAGTATATGTATGTGTTGTGTGTGTGTGGGGCAATAATAATAATATGTGTGTGTGTGTGTGTGTGTGTGTGTGTGTGTGTGATGTAGAGGCGGCATATAATAAAGCTTATTCCTTTCACACAATATTTTACATCACGCCAACAATACCTTCCCCCCCTCCCCCCACCTTTAAACACCATAAAGTCAGCTGGGGGGGGGGGGGGTAGGGAAGGAGGGAGAGGGAGGGAAACGACACTATTTTTTTGTGACGACATGGAAAGTAATCCCCCCCCCCTCCTCTTTGCCAACACCTCCGTCCCTCTTCCCCTCCCTCTTAAAACCACCCTCTCCTTCCCCCTAAAACCACCATCTCCTCCCTCACCTCTTAACACCTCCCCTCCTTCCATCCCTCCCCCTCCCTCTTCCCCTTTCCCCCACCCTCTTAACACCACCCTTCCCACCCTCTCCCCCTTCCCTCCTACCACTCCCCCTTCCATCCCTCCCCCCCCCCCTCCACCCAATGAATATCACACATGATTTGCATTAATTAAAACAACCGAACTGAACCCCACAAAAAAATATAAAATAAAATAATAATAATAATAAAACAAAGGCATCCATCATATAGTGGGGATGTTATTGTTCTCCATGAAGCCTATTCAGTGTTCTCTGTTCTTTGTCATGTTATTCAGATTTATTTCTTTGGATAGGGTATGTGTGTGTGTGTGTGTGTGTGTGTGTGTGTGTGTGTGTGTGTGTGTGTGTGTGTGTGTGTGTGTGTGTGTGTGATTGTTTTTACCTGGCGTCGCTTTTGTTGACAGGTGTTCGTTTTTTTAAGAGGGACATAAGTGATATTTGTTGATAGATATTGAATTAGATGCCATAGATAGATAGATAGATAGATAGATAGACATGAGGATGAGATGAACATGGTGTAACAGCACAATTTGTATTATATAAATATTTACCCAAATGTATATTACCAATATATTCACCAAGTCATTCATCCTTCCTTCCCTACCATGTCTCCTCCCTTCCTTCCTCTGCCACCATCATTCCCTCCCCTGCCTCCCTCATGGTACAATAATAACATCATGGTACAATAACATCATGGTACAATAACATCATGGTACAACAATAACATCATGGTACAATAATAACATCTTGGTACAATAATAACATCATGGTACAATAATAACATCATGGTACAATAATAATATCATGGTACAATAATAACATCACGGTGCAACAAT